>CM008279.1:19512817-19970242 GCA_002319775.1 Fagopyrum tataricum
CCCAGGAATGCTACCTCTAGCATCCAGAACTCACACTTAGAGAACTTAGCATAAAGTTCTCTATCCCGCAAAACCTGCAATACAGTCCTCAGATGTCCTACATGCTCCTCACTGCTATGAGATATACCAGAATGTCATTTATGAAAACCACCACAAACTGATCCAGGAAGTCGATGAAGATACTGTTCATCAACTCCATAAAGACGGTTGGGCATTCGTAAGCCCAAATGGCATCACTACAAACTCGTAGTGGCCATATTAGGTCCGGAATGCTGTCCTGTGCACATCCTGCTCCCTCACCCTCAGCCTGGTGATACCCGGAACGCAGGTCAATCCTGGAGAACACAGTCGCTCCCTGTAGCTGATCTTCAAAATCATCAATGCGCCGGCAGTGGATACTTGTTCTGATGGTCACCTTGTTTAGCTCTCTGTAATATATGCATAATCTCAGTGATCCGTCCTTCTTCCGTACGAAGAGGACAGGTGCTCCCCATGGGGACACGCTAGGGCGAATGAAGCCCTTCTCAGCCAACTCCTCGAGTTGCTTCTTCAGCTCCAGCATCTCGACAGGCGCCATCCGGTATGGGGCTTTCGAGATGGGTCTCGTACCAGGCTCTAACTCGATACTGAAATCCACACTCCTCTGAGGCGGCAAGCTGGACGGCTCAGCAAAAACATTAATAAACTCACAAACAACTAGGATATCCTCTAATGCTGGACTCTCCCCCTCCTTCATGGCATAACACCAAAAGGCCTCGCAACCCTGTGCAATCAGTCTAGCTGCCTGTATAGCGCTGATAACTGTGCCTACCTTTCCAAGGTCCCAACCTCGGAAAACCTCTATCTGGCCTAACTCGGTAGAGAGGGTAACAATCCTCCTACCTACGTCTAAGACTGCAGAATGTCTATCCATCCAATCCATACCTAGAATGACTTCTTCATGCTCTAATGGCATGACAAAGAAGTCAACTAGTAACACACAGGTCCCTAAAGAAATGGGACAACCGTGAATCTCACGGGTACCTCTGACCCTACCACCATCAGGTAACCCTATAATAAAGGGCATCCCCTCAACTGTATCTAACCCAAGACGCTCTACACATGCATCAGAAATAAAAGAGTGCGTAGCACCAGTATCAAATAAAACTCTAACAGGTAAACCATGAATCATAATAGTACTTGTAGCAGTAGGTGCAGTTGGCTCATCTGCTCTCCTCAGCTCAAAAACACGACCCTGTGGGCCTCTGGTATCAGTGGTGCCTCCACCACGGCCTCTGCCTCTACTCAGCCCAGGAGCAGATCCCTGAGTCGTAGGACGATTTGGGACCCTCTGTTGTCCCTGTATCTGTTGTTGCTGCTGAGGTGGCCTCTGTCCACCTCCCGCTACACTGGCAGGAGAAGAAACCTGCTGAGATGCAGTTCCGCCCTGGCGGCAGTAAACGGCTCTATGACCCTGTCTACCACAGGTAAAACACGTCACTAAAGGCCTCATGCACTCGGGCTTCAGATGCCCTGAATCTCCACAGTTAAAACACTGCCGTCCCTTCTCTACAACTGGTGTAGATGAAGGCTGACCCTGGCGTCTCTGACCACGCCAACCACTAGCAGAACCACCAGTACCACTGGTCTGCCCTGTACGCTGCCTCTTCTCAGACCCTCCGGTCTGAGAAGCTCTCCTCTGTCTAGCTCGCTCCCTCTCATAATCGGAAGCTCTGTCCTGATAATCTGTAAGAGTCTCACAATGAAATCCCGCCATGTAGGTCCGGGTAGTATCCCTCAGTTGTCGGGAAAAGAGATAAACGTGCTGGTCTGCAGAAGGTGCAACTGGTCCCAGTAATGTCAGCTCCTCCTGAAACCTCCTGATGGCCTCAAAGACTGGTACATCCTCAAACTCAGCCTCAACAAAATCTCGCAGTTTCTCCCTCCTCAGTGAGGCAGGGCAGAAACGCTCTCTAATCATCGTCCTCATCTGATCATAACTAGTAACCTGACCCTGTACTGATCTCCACCAATGTTGTGTCAAGTCTCGGAATAAAGTCTGAACCAGCTCGATCTGTCTGTCAACTGGACAGCGAATAGACTACAGAGCTGAGTCTACATGCCCGATCTAGAGCTCAACCTCCAACCCCACCTTCCCAGTGAAAGGGGGTACACCCATCTGATGGAATGCCTTCAACTAGGTATCTGGTCTAGGCCCTCTATACTCCTCCGGTGCTCTAGCAATCTCAGCAGCAGATACCTGTACAGCTGGTACCTGAGTAACGGTTTGGGACCTCTCATATGGTCCCTCCTGTGCCTGTAAATCTGGGGCACGTCTACCGGCTCTGGCAGCCTCCTCAACCCGTCTGATATATGCTCGGAACTCTGATCTCCTCATGGAGACACGATCAGACTCGCCAGACTGGGCTCTTTGTGCCCCCTGTCCCTCAGCTTCCCCGTTCCCAGTCTCAGGAACGACGCTCTCAGCAACCTCCTCATGTATTTCTCCCGCATGTGAACCGTCAGCAGGAGTCCTACCCCGTTCTCTACCTAGAGGGGGTCTACCTCTACCTCGCCTAGCTGCAGGTAAGGCTCTAGTCTGAACCATCTGCAGAAGACGTAAACCTATGTTAGAAGGCTATATATATGACATATGTATAAATATATAACAGATCAATCACAACAGAATATCTATAATATATCTATACTGTCGAGATCTTCAGAGGGGCGATGGTTCACGTACACGATATCCCAAAACATTTGTACTCATTTCGAAACCAAAACCTTTTGAAAAGTCAGACGCCTTTCGGGTTCTTTTTATTTATCTATTCGAACTTTATTGCAGATTACTAGTGTCATTGTTGTCAACCTGGGCTTTGGTACCAACTTTGTAACACCCCGAATCCGTAGGACTTGAGGCGCTACTGGGCTAGGATTTCACAATGGATCCTGACCCTAGCCTGACAACAACTTCACTGAATCTTACAACAAGGCACCAATAGATTAAAACAAAACATAAAAACTGATATATATATATATATATATATATACATGTCAAAAGGATGATACAGAGTACTGCTGAGTACAAAGTCAAACTGAAATCCGTACAATAATGATAAACCCAAAATCCCACGAATACGCCCAGTGTACGGAACCCTCAGCAGATCACCCCCCTGGATCACTCTGCAGCTCTCCTAACTTGCAAAGGATCTACAACACGGTATAAAACCGTTAGCTAACTATACACATATATAAGAAGGTGCTAGAGCACCAACACACATCAATAATATTAACACATCATCATGATATCACACATTTACCCGGTTTATTATCTTTAATAAGTTAAATCACTCAATCGTATAAATAGATGTATATGAAGATATGTGACACGAGGAATATA
Source organism: Fagopyrum tataricum (assembly GCA_002319775.1). Classification (NCBI taxonomy): domain Eukaryota; kingdom Viridiplantae; phylum Streptophyta; class Magnoliopsida; order Caryophyllales; family Polygonaceae; genus Fagopyrum; species Fagopyrum tataricum. The sequence goes on from CM008279.1 coordinate 19,516,197, forward strand.
ATCCCCGCCTCTGAGTACTCTAGCTAGCTAAAGTAGTGAGGGTCCTTTCTTTATACCATATCTGGCCTGACTACAGAGAACCTCCCAGACTCCACTACGGAATGAAAGGGAAAGGTTATCACGGCCACTACAATGGGCGGTCAATATAACATAGGTCGGTGACCATAATAACACATGTTATAAAGCATATAACACACACATCACTCAAGCATACATCCAATATAAGGATAGTAGCTAAGTAAGTCTTATGGACTTACCTCAATCTCAGAAGTAAACTCAACCACGATCAACTCTCCAACTGGTCCACTCCAAACTGGAGGACAACACGGCCTATACAAGGCATACATACATATATATATATATATATATATATCACAATCCTATTACACAAAGGGGTCACACCTAGACCCAAGGGATCCATAAGGATCAAGTCCAACTCGTAAACCTCAAAGCCGTAACCGGCATAACTATATCATACTCATCATAAACCGATACCTAGCATGATACTAGTTCCCTCATACTAGGAAAGGAAAGGAGTTACCCAACTATGGGTAGTCCCGGGACAAGACGCACCTGCGTGATCAAGGGACGTAGGGGCGGAATGGATAACCCACGGGCGCGGCAGGTAGAAGCCGCAGAGGCGGTGACAAGGCTGCAGGCTAACGCAGGCATGGCGCAGGCGCTGACGCGGGCGCGATGGCACGGTCTCCGCGGGGCGGCGACAGTGTAGAATGCAATCTCGCGGCTTCTCTTCGGCTCTTCCCGTGATCAAATCACGTCTTCACTCCATCACAACACATACATGCCACAATATACACATTCCATCAACATCCTATGTCCAAACATCTAATCCTAAGCTAAAGGAATGGAATCCAAGAAGAAAGAAGAGAAGAGGAAGAAGGAAGCTTACCATAGCTGTGGTCCTAGGCTGCAAGGAAGATCAACACACACCAAAGCTGGCTTCCAAGCTCAGAAACACACATCACTAGCATATCAACAACCACCAAGCACAACTTCCAAGCAAAACTCCAAGAGAAACTCAAGCAAGATCAAGGGAAGGGATGAAGAAGCAAGAAGGACGTAGAGCTGGATTGGAAATGTGAAGAAGTAACCCTTGATCAGTCAAGGGAAGGAAAGAAGTAAGGAAAGGGTAAAGCACGGGTCAAAGGGTCAACAAAACCGGCTGCAGCCGCCGGAAACCGCAGGGGCGGGAACCCGCATGGGCGGCCATCATGCCCGCGGGTGCGGCAAGGCCAAACTCGGCCAAAGGAAATCTCGGCTAAGGACGGAAATCGGTCCGAAAGAATAGGGGTCTCACAATCCAGGCCGAGATATTTCCTTCAGCGTCGAAATCTTATTTTATTTCGGACTTTCAACCCAGCCCGCGAGTTTCGAAGGGTTTTAGGTTATAAAAGAAGAGTTCCGAAGTCCGGAAAAAGGACGACCACCGAAGAGAAGAAAGAATATTGTTTAGGTTTGGAAAGTGGAAGTTCGATTGTTGAAGGATAGTTTGTTCTTTTATTTCTTTTTCACCATTGTTAGTTAGTTAGTTTTTTAGGAAGATCTAGTTGGAGTTTGTTATAGCTTGTTGGAAGTTTGTTAGAGATTTCAAGTTTGGAAGACAATTTATTTTGATTCAATAAAAGCTGGTACCTTTCTTCATTTCCTTTTCCTTTTTAAGTTTGTTGATTATCCTTTTCATATTAATTTCAGGATTAAACATGAGCTTTAGTGGCTAAAAACCTTATGTGGTTCCAGGGTAGATAGTGTTTTGTTTATACCTTGGACTATGATGGATTGAATTGTTCTTATTTCTAGTTTGTGTAAATCGCTTTAAATACTAAGAAAAGGTTTGGTTTTTGCAGGTTTAGACTAGATCTAAACCACCTTAACCTTAGTAGGAATTGAGTCGTAACTGAGATATTCCTATTTAGATACATAAGAGAACTTGTTCCTAGGTAATAAAGGTTTAACCTTTATTGGATTGATTGTGCCATTATTTCTTCCTTTGATGCAATAATTCCTGAGACGTAACTGTAAAGGGTTATTGTGATTCCTTGATTGAAAGAATGAGGTTTGTTTATCATTTCTCCATTTATTATCTTGAAAGTTACATATTTTAGGTTGCGGACCTTTGTGTTCTTGATTCACCATTGTGAAAGAGCATAGTTTAAAGAAATGTTCATTCAAAGCGTTACATTCTATTATATGTCACGTGTGATTTCATTATATCATGAGTTCATATGTATAAATAATGATCTTGAATTCCTGGAATTGCATAATTTCCTTATTTTATTTTTATTTGTTTGTTTTTGACTTTCAATCAATATTGACAATTGATTGCGAGTTCCCTAAATCCTTCATAACCTTTTTACGTCTTCTTCCCTTATCTTTTTCAATCCCTTCTTATTCTAGATCTTCACAATTCTTGATCATTTACATTGTCATTAACTTAGTCCCCTAGAGATCGACTCCGGAGTACTTAATCTTTGTTGCATCAGATCAATACACTGTGGGTTCGCTGCATAGAGTAGATATTCGGATCTTATAAGTATTAAAGGAGAGCCCTTTCTTGCCACGTGTCGCACCCACGTTTATGGAAATCCCAATAAAAAATTATAAAAAGTAAATCTTAAATTTATTTTTAATAAAAATGATTTAGGTTAATTTATTGTAACAAGAATATCTCTCGCATTATCACGTTTGGCTTCTCAACCGTTTTTTTCTTCAGCCTATATTGTTAAATAAAAATGATTTAGGATAATTTTATTGTAACAAGAATATCTCCAGATTATCATGTTTGGCTTCTCAACCGTTTTTTCTTCAGCCTGTAATGTTAAATAAAAATGATTTAGGGTAATTTTTTTATAAATAAAATCTAAAATTAGGATTTATCCCAACTCAAAAATATTCAAATCAAAATTATAAATTGTACACATGAGCAGGATTGCCGTTTTAAATAAAATTTCATACCCCCCTACAAATTATAAGAAACAATTAGTTAGTCTTTTCTTAATATTAATTCAAAAAGTTTTATTTTGAAAACAAACTAGATCGTTGGTCTAAACTAAATGATTTATATGTTTAGAACCACTGTACAATTTAATATGTTATAGTTATAAATATAACTTGAATTTGTTACCATATTATTTGTATGATAAAAGATAGTTAAATTTGTAACAAATAACTAATATTAAGTTATATAGAAGATTATTTTATCATACAAATATTTTGAATAAGTATTAAGTCACGTCCTGTGCAGTGCACGGGAATTACACTAGTTATAATTTAAAGCAGGCTCGTCGTTTTGCTATCATGTGGATTTTTATCTCTTTTGATAGTTATTTATAGGTGTGTAAAACCAGCAAGCAAACGTAATTACAAAGTATTGGTTCTCTTTTATAATTAATACAAATTACCCATCACCCGTTATCGTTTACTGAGTATGGTCAGCGATGGCAGTTTCCTGAGTATGGTAGCGGTTGCAACAACAGTTTGAAACCCTAAAATGCCTCACGTTCTTCTTCCTCGACAGGCTGACGGCTCATATATTTACTTCTCGATGGATGACGTACGGAGGCTAGCTTCTTCCTGCAACGGTAATAGCATTCCGAAGGAGGAGGAAGCAGTAAGTGGCGAGTCAATGGCGGCTACTCTAGGCAATCATCTCCGGTGGACACCACAACAAGTGGTGACTATTGCTCGTGAATCGAAGATGGCTTCGGTTCTAGCAGCACGTCGGCAAGGTGGTGGAGGAGGAGAGGAGCTGGTTGTCGTTGCTAGTTCGGATGAGAAGAGGGAGGCTGTTTGAGTCTGGTAAGTGGTAACAAGGGGCCCGACCAAGAAAACCATAAAGAGGCTGATGCCGAAGGCTTCCGTCGAGGACAATTCCGAGTTTGGCGCTTCTCGGCAATTCCGAGTTCCCAACGGTTCTCTAACCTCCACTCCCGGCGGTTCCTACGGCAGCAGAGTGGAGAAGCTGTCCGGTTTGGTGGATATGGGCGGCTAGGGTTTCAGAATGGGTTAGGATTTCTTGTAACTAAATATGAATCTTATTTATAGGCCTTTAAATTAACCTTCATATCAAATTCCATTTTTACCCCTTTTATTAATTAATTTTTGAATAAAAAAATTACCGGTTAATTAGAGCGGCCTATTTTGCTTTTGCTAAACACAAAAGGCTTTACTAATCGATTGTCCTCAATAATTATTAACTCTAACTCACAATATTATTGCCGGGTATCCGGTGGAATATTCCGTTATGGTACTGATACAAGAGCATCTCCGGACCTAGCCCAATTAAAGCCCATGATCATGAAAATCGGGAGGCATGGTGTGAAGAGCACTCTAAGGAGGAGGAGAAGAGGAAGAATTAAAGACATTCCTCAAAGAGTTAAGAAGGTAATTTCTAGAAGAGAGAGGAAAATCATTTCCAGGTGGCATTGGAGACTATTGATTGGAGATGGGAGATGACATGGAGAATATATGTATGAGAGATAGCCATTGAAGTCAAGACTATGTGTGAAGCACGAAGGAGAAGCTATGCATGACCATGCATATGTGCGTATGAGAAGAAACGTTGCCATAGATGTTCATGCACGAAGGATACGTATGCATGGGCAAGGAGGAGAGATCAAATGGCTTGTGCGGAGCTGCGTGGTGATCCTCGTCAAGATGGACGTTATTTAGTATCTAATTGGACCTATTTTATTGGTTAGATTTCGCCTTAATTAGATCTTTTATTTTAGCCCAAAAAGGGCATCTTTTAAGTTATGAGCTTGTTTTTAATTGCTTTGTTTTGGGATTTTTAGATTAGATTGTTCTGTCCATGTTTTCATTCAAACCCTAGTAAGGTTAGATGAAGTTTGGATGCCTATATAAGGCATAGAAGGTTTAGAACTTTTGAAATTTATAAACACAATACTTTTTAGTATTTCTTTGCTCGTGGAATCGAGTGGTTCGTGGAATCGAATGTCTTCTTGAGAAGGGAAGGGTGAATAGGTGGAATCCTGTTCTTGAGCGCGTGGAATCTGGCTCGCCTAATAGCTTGGGCTGTTTTGAGTTGTGTCACTTGGATTGACAAGTTGGTGCTTTCAATCAACTTCAGGCGACTTTTCTTACTTTGGGGACGATCGGCTTCCCCTCTGTGTGGGGATTATAGCGGAATGGTTTTATAATCATTCCTGGTTGTGTGTTAGGGCCTTTAGTTTCCCTAGTGTGCTCCAGGTTGCTTCTAGATTTCGACCAGATCTATCCAACTACCGATCCATCGTCATTAAAGGATCATTCAGCCGCCCTTTTTCAACCATTTCAAGCCTTTCGTCCCTTGATCCGATCAAATCCTCAAAGTCTTTGGTGTCGAAAGATCGGGACACAACCATACGGCTAATCCCGTATCATGGACTTTCGGATCGGACATCCGGCTTCTATCGGATTTGGAATCCAATATAGCTAAAAAAAATGAATATCCGGTCCGATATGACGGATCGGATATCCGGATATGCACACCCTACCTATGCGCGCATTCGGCAAGCACGTTTTGGGGATTATTAGAGGAATTATTCAAAGCTAGTTGCATTTGAAATATCGATTATTTGCTAGATTATTGGAAATAATCTAGCAAATAATTGATAATCCAATTGCAATTGGAGTATAAAAAAATTCCAATAATCCCAAAAATAATCTACCTCTTAATAATCCCTATAATAATCCCTTTGGTAATCCTAAAAAATGGTGATGTTGAACACGTTTCATATGAGTCCAAATTAGGACGCTAGTCTAAAATGATTCTTATATATCAAAATAAAATATATTTCTTGGTATTGTATAAAGTCGACAATTGTCAATTTGGACGTCAACGTAATAAATGCGTACATAGTATATGAGTCCTTTCGGCAAGTGCATTGCCATTATCAGCAAAAGAAATCTAAGTCCAAATAATTTCTCCAATAACTTCGTTATTTGTGCTTGTCGAATGGGACCAAAATTATCATCGAATGTTCAAATCTTGACTTATTGTCCCATTTGACAACAAAGTCTTATTGAAACTAACTTGTTATAAATAGGATAAACTTTTATTCAGCTTGGAATAATTGAGCTTCAATTCCCACCTACATTGATAGGTATATACGTTGCTTCTTATTTGCGTGAACAATAATGAATATTAATTTGTGTGATCGACGGTACACTTTTATAGAAAACTAGTTTATTGTCCTCATCTTGTGCGAGTTTTATCTAAAATAAAAGTATATAATTTTATGCTAAAGAAAACTATAAAAATTAATTAGGTGAATCGCTTGTGTATTTTTTAAAAAAACACTATAAATCACTAAAAATAAATTAATAGATTGTGCGATTTTTTATTATATAAATTTAATATTAATTTTAACAAAGAGTCTTTAAGGTTGATTGGACGGCTCTAAAATATTTATAAAAAAAAAAAATGGAGGGTTATGATCTTCTTTGTATGAAGTTAATTATAAGAATATGTTAATTTTTAAATCAGAGGGTGATAAATGATAATGGAATAAATCAGAGGGTCATAACTCTCCATTTTTTTATAAACATTTAACATTTTGAATCATCTATAATTTATGCTCTTTACAAAGGTAAAAATAAAAATACAAGACATTGACTTGGACAACAGGACAATAAGCAGGTCAAAGCAAGTTTTGAATATTCTAATAAATTAGACATTTCTTCCTTGCTAAAGGGTCAAACCACGTGTTCACGTATATATGCTTCATTAAGGCAGCGTTTGGTCGTAGTTGGCTATGAGTTGAAATTTGTTAGCATATTAATTTTTAGGGTTTTTCCTCTTTATATCTTTTAACTTTCAATTTTTTTTTTAACATTCATAAAATTTTAAATTTATTTTTGACACCCTTAAAGTTTAATTTTTTTTCATATACACTTTCTTAATATATCTTTTTTAAATTTCAATATACAATAAAAAAAGATTTTTTTTCTCTTAGTATCCTTTTAAGTTTGGACTTTTTTTCCTCTTTATATCCAGAAGATTTGGTTAAAGTTAAACCTTGGTATCTTTATGCTTTAATTTGTTTTTTTCTTATACCTTTTATTTTATGGTTTGACATAGAAAATAGATTAAAACTATTTTTAATCACATTAAATTTTAAACTAATAGAAAATAGTTATTTTTATTTATTTTTGAATTAAAATAAATATAAAAATTAAACTAATTTGAAAATTATTAATTCAAAATTATAAATATATATTTAATGAAATGTAGAAAACTAAATTTATATTTAATTTTATTATTATTTTGTTTTATAATCCAAGAGGAATTTTTAATGAAATAAATTTAATAAAATTTTATTTTACTGAAATATTAATAAATTTGGAATTAATAATTTCGAAATAGCTTTAGTTTTAAATCTATATATTCTATTTTTAAAATAAAATTTTCTAAACTTAATTTTCCAGATTTATTAAATTAAAAATATGTAAAAAAAACTTCTTTATTATTTAAAAAAAAGTAATTAATTTAAATTTATTTTTATTTCAAAAACAAAAAAAAGATATGTTTTTTATTTAGAGTTAGTTTTAAATTTTTTATTTTGAGATTTTTTTATTTAATAATTAAAATTTAATTAAAAATATATTAAAAAGGGTATAAGGTAGAAACAAATGAAACACGTATACCAAGAGGAGACTTAAAACCCTGTTGATACAAACAGGGTAAATTCAAAATTGAGGGGTACCAAGAGAAAAAATTAGGATTAAAGAGTCATAATGAATCCCATCATTCAAACAATATGCAATACAACCATAATTCCTCCCATGGAAATAACAACTCGAAAAAAATCGATTGAAATAAATAAATAAAAGTCCCCCGATGGTCATACAAATTATTCAGCAAGATAGAACAACTCGGAAAAACTACAACAACGAATGAGGGGGAAGAATTGATAATAGATCATCAAATTCCCTCGAGGAAAGCAAAACGTATAGTTCTTTTTATGCAGGGTCCAAACCCTAGTACCAAAACTATGACAAAGCCTGATGAAAAAGAACAAGTGAATATGACAGATTATCCCTATGAAGCGGATTTTCGTGGAGACATAATCACAGGCTCTATGCGTGTTCAAAGACGTAAAATCCTTACGGGAAAAATGTTTCCCTTATATCCGTATTCCCCACTTTTTTTCAACATAATAGGATTTTCTTGGGATATTCTTTTCGAACCATTCATATTATTAGTAATTGAGATTTTCGACCTAATACGAGACATTTTTCAAAAGGATATATAAGGAAGCATAGCAAAAAGAATAAAGAGGTTGAAAAAACAAAAACAAATGAACATGGAGGAAAACAAAAGCTACGAAGATATTCAAAAAGAAGTCAATGAAGTGGAAAAGGGACGCGACGGGTAGACGGAAATGAAAAGAATAGAAAGGACACGAGAAAGAATATCAGATTAGCATGAAATGAAGTTTTATATCATACTAGCAATTTTTATTTTTGTCTGGTTGAGAAATATTAGAATTTTAAAATCCTAAAATTTTGCCATTTTAAATACATATATAGTGTATTATGTGTTTTAGACATAAACCCAACGTATGAGTTTTAGTAAATTTTCATTCTAAAATAAATTGATGGTAAAAGTAATCTATTAAACTTATATATATATATATATATATATATATATATATATATATATATATATATATATATATATATATATATATATACTTCTAGTTTGTTTATAGATGGACATGGGATAACTTCTACATAATCGATCATTAAAAAATGTTTTTATTATTTACAAACTCTTAAATATTATATCGTGAACCAAATGTGATCTAAGAACTTTCCTTTATCGGACTTGTTCAAACAAACTTTAAAGACCATTGGAGTGGTTGTAAAGTTGTATGATTCCTTTTTTTTTTTATTGATAATTGTCGAGACCAATGGAATGTTCTTACAATTATGCTATAACAGGCTGGTTCATATTAACTATTAGCAATTTGATAAATATTTTCCAGAAGGGATAGAGTGTCTTTGGATCAAAAAGTTCCTTTCTTTTGAATTTGACTTTGGATCAAAAAAAGTTTTAAGTTGTTTGGATTTAGATCGGTTGTTTAGGTTCGGCTTTGAACCGGTTGGAAAAAGCTCCTTTATTTTGAATTGGGCTATTTGAAATGATCGGTTATCAACATGTCGAATTCTATAAAACTTTTGATTTTGCGATCCGGTCCAAACTTAGGGCGTGTTAGTATATTAGATTTGTAGTTGTAGATGTGGTTTGTAGTTGTGATTTTCGAGTATAATTTTGTAGATTTCGATTTTTAGAGAAACATTGTAGATAAATATGTAACGTGTTTAGTAAAAAGAGAATACGGGTATTTTAAAATAGGAAAAGACACAAATAATACCCTTAGATATCACAATCACAGCCCCGTTGCTGCTCTTGCTCTGTCTGAATCCATTCAGGATGAAAAATCAGAAAAAGAAAAAAGCCAAGGGACGAAGAAGAAGACAAATCTCACTCCTCTTGCTCTGAAGCCAACGACGAGTAACGGCCATGTGGAAGATTAAATGTTTCAACAATGATAATAGACGAATAACAAGTCTACCTTGTATATAAGATTGATGGATTACTTTTTATATTCACAATTAGTTATAGACTGGAACTCACTGAGTTTATGTATTGTGCTCGAGGACAATGGCCATGTGTGCTCGAATGTGTGACGAAACCCTTTACGTTAAATATAACATGCCGGAATTTCACATATTGAATGATGATTATTACATGATCGACGGTTATATGAATATTTTTTTGGTAAAGATTAAATTTAGAAATTAAATTATTGATATCTATAAATTTTACTAAAAGAGTTATCATAATGCAGACGTGGCGGCCTCACAAATTCTCGGATTAAATATTTTTACTAAATTAATAATTAAACCAAAAAAGCTTTTTAACTAAAACAATATCTACATTTTACATCAACAAATCTTTTCGATATTTCATATTCCAAATATTAACGATACGAGAGATTTCAAATGTCATGTTGATAAACATATCTTGTACATTACAAGCTATTTTTTTTTAAAAAAAAAATTTACAACCAAACCGAACAATCTTTTTAACTAAAACAATAACTAAACTTTACATTAACAAATCTTTTCAATTTTTCAAAATTTAAAATTTTACTATACGAGAGATTTTCAAATTTCAGATTGATAAACTTCTCGTGTATGTTACAAACTTTTTATTTTTATTTTTATTTTACATCAACAAATATTTTGTGTCGATTGATAAACTTCTCCCGTACACTACAAGCTAAACATAGACGGAAGCAATATCTTGGTTTTAGAGATACCTAACTTGTCACATACACTTCAAACATTATTTCTACTATATATACGGATCATGTTTCATCATCTTCCATCAGTTCTAATCTCTCAGACAAATCTACAAATTTCTAGATCTTTGATAGGTGATGGAATCACTATCATTTTAGGTAGCTTTTAGAGTCGTTTTTATGTTTTTGAGTCAGTTTATATTGCTAATACTGTGATCCAGATAAAAGATTCAAATTGAAGCAAAAGAAGGTATTAGTAATACTTAGGAGTTGAAGAAAATCATCGAAGTTCAGATTCTGGTGCACACCGCCCCCGCGGAGCAGTGTCACCACCCCAGCGGTGACACTCATTTCCAGCGCCGCAGCCAGCGGCTTCACCAACGACCGAAGACAACTTGTCACCGCCCGCGCGGCATCCTCTGTCCGCCCCCGCGGTGACAACACAGATGAGTGCCGCTGCCTGCGTCAACGCCCGCGGCCAAGACAAGCCTGTCACCGCCCCGCGGACTCTCCAGTCCGCCCCTGCGGTGTCAACCATGAAGACCACCACCGAGAGCCGCAGCCGCGTCTTCGCCCGCGGCCATGAAGAGACATGTCACCGCCCCCGCGGCCAACCCTGTCCGCCCCTGCGGTGACCCAGCCTGACGAAGCGAAGACGGCGCCCCAGCGCCCTTGCCTGCGGCCATGCCACCGGCCTTGTGAAGCCGAAGATCCAGTGTCACCGCCCCCGCGGTAACTCTGGGCCGCCCCTGCGGATTCTCACCAGAAGCGTTACGAAGTTAAAGAGTCAGACGTTTCAAGAGCATTCAAGGACCCGCCCCCGCGGGTATGACGAGCCGCCCCGCGGCCAAGAAGAAGTTGGAACGTTTTTGCCTAAACCGCCCCCGCGGCGCCCTTGGCCGCGGGTGCGGGTTAGCGTCAGAGGCTTTTACTCGGCTGTTTTCGACGACTTTAAGGACATTATTGTGGCTGTCTGCAACCACTTTAATTCACCCTTAATGGTGGCTGTTAGCACAGCCTCTTTACTCCTTTTTAATGCATTTTGTAGTATAAATAGAGCCCTTGACTATAGGTATTTTCATCTCATTTTCCACACAAAAACCTCTATATTCATAGTGTTCTTTGTAATGAGTTTCTAAACTCCCTTGGCTACATTTGGTGGATTGAAGTTGCATTATAAAATGGTTGTAAGTTCTTTTTAAATAGAAGTTTTATTCAATATATTTTGTGTTATATTCCTTGTATTTAACTTAGTTTGCATGTTTATTTTCTACTTAGTTTGATCACCTAAGTTGTATAATTGCATGCAAAAGGCAAGGATTAATTGATTCCGGGTTCGGGTCCTTAATCTAGTAGCAAACCCTTAGGTAAAAACTGGTTGTGATTATTTAAGGGAAAGGAATTTAACTACATAATAAGATTAACGGGTTGTTTATCTTTTATGTATCTCTTTATATTTGGTAGAATGCTAATTAGTGGTTTAATCTTGTAGGTTTACGGATTAATAAACTAGTTAAGTTGTGTTAATGCCGGTTGGCTTAATGCATAAATACGATCAAGATGAGAACAAATATTGAATACTTCTAAAAAGAAACAACCAATTTATATGTATGCTAAGATCCTACCTAGTGTAGTTCTTAAATCAATCTTGTTTTCACAAACATTATAATTGTCTTTGTCTTGTTTTAAACAATCCAAATCCCCCCCCCCCTCTTTGTTACCAAATCAATAACTAAAATTGAATAGAAACTTGTTCAACTCCCTTGGGTTCGACCCTTACTTAATCACTATACATTAGTATTAAGTTCGGATTTAACTTGATAAGCTTATAATAACGACCATAGGAAATAAGCCTTGTCAATCTTCCATCCAGTTCCAATTTTCCTATATTGATCTTATTAATTTCGTCATCTTTTTCAGGGTTTCGACACTTTGAAGATATTTTCCACGTTTTAACTATGCATTGTTTCGTCGTATCTTTTCTAGGTAAATTTCTACATTTTTATCCAATTCCAATTTGAAATCTTCCATCCATAAGTATTAATTTATTATTATTTTTTATATGTCATTAGTCCTATGTACGTGTTAACGACATACCACTAAAAAAACTTCACAAAATATTTTTGTAAGAAATCCACACAAGACCGTCGGCTATAAACTAGTTTTTATTAAAGGGCCTATTTACTTGTAGTTTAATTCTGTTTTATTTAGTTTATAAACCCTAAGTTTAATTTTTGAGCGTGTTTACTTGGGGATTGGTTTATTTCTCTATGAGTTTATTCGGGTTTATAAACCACTAAAAAATAAACTTATCAGACCAAGATTATTTTTACTTGGATGAGTTTATTTTTGTTTAAAACCCGATTTTGGCCTTGTGCTTTTCCAACTCGATATTCTTTGTTCATCCCTATGTATTTCCCGTAGTTCTTCGACTTTTTTAGGGGCATAAATGTATTTTGAACAAAAATAAACCCAAAAAATAAACTCTAAGTAAACAACCTTATATGATTTATTTATATAAACCCACTGAAAAATAAACTCGAAAATAAACTATAAACCCATATAAACTCATTTAGTTTATAAACCCGAAAATAAACCAATCTGCAAGTAAACAGGCCCAAAACTTCTATACCAACGAATCCTATATATATTTGAAAATTGTAATTCTCCCAAATAATCTAAAACTTACCAAACGAACCGTTAAGCATCTTTTTATATATATTTTAGAAAAAGCAAACAAAATATGACTTGAAGTTTATTTATAGAATAAGAGATTAGTAGTCTCATATACAAAAAAAAATTAATAATAGAAAATACTGAAGATGCATAACGTTAAAGGCCAGAACAATCTGAAATTTCAAATTGTGATGTCCCTTTTAATGTTAACTATTTTTTTTATTTGATTATCTGAACAATGGAATCTATTGACTTGCGTTGGGTACTTGGGTAGAAAAGAAGTGGGGTCCAAACAAAGAGCCAATAGGAAATAACAATGAAGAAATGACAGAAATTGGTTACAATAAGTCAACATCCACCGGTCCAAAGCAAATGCCTATAATTGATCCAAGAGAAACCTAATGTTATCGAAATTTTGAACACGGTCTGATTTACATCTCTCTGAATCACTCTCCTCTGTGTTTCTCCTCAAAGATTTCCACCTTTCCAAATCACCGATCGATCGAACGCCATGGGAGCAGAGATGCAGATTAAAGGATCAACGGCAACAACCTCTCACAGCACACTATCAAAACCGTCGTCCTTCCGGCTCCGAAGTTCCAGTCTCAATTCAGTGAGGCTCCGGCGAGTCTTCGATATGTTCGACAAGAACGGAGACGAGATCATCACTGCAGACGAGATCGGGAAAGCTCTGGTTCGTCTCGGATTAGACGCAGATCCCTCTGAATCAGCGCTCCTTTCCATCATCAGCTCGTACGTGAAGCCTGGTAGTCCGGGGCTCACCTTCGACGACTTCGCTACTCTCCACAAATCGCTGGACAACGTCTTCCTCACCGTGGAAGACGATCTCGGATTTCCGGATTCTTCTGATGATCAGGAGGAGTCGGATCTGGCCGAAGCTTTCAAGGTGTTCGACGAGGACGGCGATGGATACATCTCCGCTAGGGAATTGCAGGTTGTTCTTAATAAGCTAGGGTTGCCGGAAGCCATGGAGATTGAGAGCGTGGAACGGATGATTTCCTCCGTAGATCGCAACCACGACGGCGTTGTTGACTTCTCCGAATTCAAGTACATGATGCGTGATGTCATCTCCATTGCCTCTTAGGTTTTAACCCCTTTTGATTTCAATTGGCTCCTGGAACTCTTCGAATTCCCCAAATTCCTCCACTCAGATCCTCTCGAAGCGTTTGTACATTTGTACAAGTGCTTCTTTGGTCAGTTTAGACTTTGATGTTGTTCATGATGTATGATTGTTGAATTGATTTCTGTTGAAAGGTAAATTGTTTAGATGTTTATCATTTTTTAGTTCATCACCGGTTTTAAAAATTGTAGATCCGTAGATCATGCATTATTTGAATGGTGACTAGTGGAATACTTGAATTCCGGTATCGTGCACGGAATATACTTTTTCAAATCGTATTGAAATACTGTATAAAATGATCATGATTTGCAAATCATGGAATTTCTAGTTGGTATCTCTAGTTGGAAGTAAAATTATTCTTTATGTTACAAAAATAACTTTACTCTTGAAATTCATAAAAATTATTAGTGTCGACAAGGTAAAAAAGATAAATAAAATAGTAAAAGATTACGAACTATAGAGTTCATGAAATTTTAATGTATAAATATATTATTAGTTATTAAAATTATTTATATTAAAAAATATTTTAAGTCATATATGAAATCTTATATCATTAATATATATAAAAATATAGTATAATGGGTGATGAGTGTGCGTGATGGGTGCGGGTGATGGGTACGGGTGGTGGGTCGGATGATGGGTCAGGTGATGGGTCCTGAGATGCTCACCGGTATCCAACCCGCCCCATCACCCGTCACCCAAGTTTCACCCGCATGTTAACAGGTTTTCACCTATTTTTTCGGGGCGGGTTTTCGGACATCCATCGGATGTGGATGAGATGGCCATCCCTTCCGCCAGGGAACACCATCACTCCAAGCTTGCCTCGCCATCTGACGTCGTGTTGTACCAGCCGGCGCCACCAATGGAGCAAATATGAAATCCTAGCCTTAGAGACCAATAACCAACGTTTTATCGCTTGGAAGGTTAGAAACCGACCTAGTTTCCGTGTTGATTAACTTCCGGAAATTAATGATAATTGTTGTCGGATGTTTAGTTGTAGAATAATATAGTGGATATGTTTAGAGAACTAGATCGGGTTAGAACATAAGGGAAGTTCGGAACCCCAACTCGATTCTCGTAATTATTTATTTAATTATGGAATTAAACTTTTTAATTTAACCGAATGCATTATAATTAAATGACTACACTTTCCGAGATAAATGTTATGGATGAAATGATAATTTGATGCTATCATTGGAAATAGAGCGGTGTTGATACTGGAAACCCTAGATTAATGTTGTGTAGAATCCTAGACCGTGGGAAATGATGATGAATGGATTGAGGAGTTTCCTAGTGAAATAGATTAGTGGACAATATTAGAGGATCGGAATATTATGGAGATTGAGTAGTGAGAATGGAAAACTAAGAAGAGTAAGTTTATGGGTAGCAATAGATACATGCCGAGATTATATGGATTTAGAGAATAAATGCCTAGGTCCGCAGAACCTAGGATTTATGATTGAGAAGAGTAACGATGCTAGTTATCTTACTCTAGCAATAATGAGAAAGTGAAATGAGAATACTAAGATGTCGCTACATCTTAATCAGGAATTTGAGATCATCGACTGACAGATCGAGAATAGTATTGTGACCAATACGGATAATGTGAAATAAGAATACTAAGATGTCGCTACTCACTTAGCTACATTAATAATTTAAAGTGAGTACTAGGGTAGTGTGTGTACAGTATGTTACATAAATAAATCAACTAGACCACTGCACTTTTATTTCTAAAGAGAGGTCCAAGTGTATTGTAACGGGCCGTAACATCACTGTCCGGCACAAATGGCGATCGGAAGGCTCCCCGCGACCAGTCCAGCAGTGTAAATGGGGTAAATGCATTAAAACTAGTCCTGCTGGTTTACGGGGACGGGGACGAGGGTTGGAGCCTGGCAGCACTTGTTGGCGCCGGTCGGCAAGGTAGTTTTCCTGGAGGTCGAGTATTCAAGCTTTGCTGCAAGCACCGGTGAACGAAATTAAGATTTAGGTGATTTAAGGGATCAAGGGTTCGAAACTTTGTATCAACAATTGGGCCATTATGACCTTCGTCTTCATGCGCACGCACCAACAGAGGTAGGGAGGAGGGCGGTACTTGTTTCCGACATCGTCCACTGGTGATGAGGCGGTGCGATGTTTGTTGGTGAGCTTTACGGTCACGGTTGGCATCAGTGAGGGTTACACTCATCCCCCTGGTGGTGATGATGGCGATGACCGGAGTGCGGAATGGGAAAGAGGAAATAGGAACGGCGAGACAATTGTCCACATGGTGGTGGCGAAGATGGAGAGAGGCGATGGCGAAGGTCTTGTTATCCGTCGATGGTCGTGATCGATAGAGAAAGTAGGGGAGAGGCAGAGTATGGAGGTCAGTTGACGCCTATGTGAGCAAGGAGGTAGAGAGGGGAGTGTCGAGGTGTGGAAGAAGTCGGTTGCTTAGTCTTTGTTTCTCGGTCGTGCCCGCCTTCACTACTCCCATCAACGACCTAGTAACGCCCGCTTAGTCTTTGTTTTTGTGCACGAGTTGGGCCGGAAGAGGGAGAGGGGAAAATTGGGTCGTACATGCCCTAAGAGTGCGAAGTAAACGGCCGGCCGGTTCACTTGGTGTAGATCCGGTTCGGTTTTCATTCGTTTTGTTTACTCGATGAATCGGTTCGGGTTCCTGGAATAAAACAACATAATTAAATAACCAAAACTTTCCGGTTATTACATCAACCCTCCCTTAAAATAAGTTTTTTCCCGAAGCTTAGGGTATTAAAGGTCATTTCGAGTTTTACAATTTCGGGACGTATCTACCGCTACCGTTAAAGTTCATTTGTCTTTCCGTTTTAATTCAAGTCAAAACATGTCTAATAGCACATCTCATAGGCAATCATCAATATATATATAGGGATAAGATCAAGTAAGAACCATTGTTACGGTAAGAAATAAGAACCTACATGAGTCGTCGGATTATATGATGGACCTCCAAGATTTAGTGAATTATATAAGGTAACCGTGCATTGGCTTGATCAGATAATTTATTAATTAGGTAATTAAGTATAAATGGCATTTAAAATCATTACCAATTAGGAAACAAAATATTGTTATTGTGCTTTGTTCAAATTTGTTTTAGTAAATTCTATTATGAATATAAATTAAAAATATTAATGATTTCTTTATTCGTGTTTATATATTAAAGAAATATCCGGGTTATATTTTTTTATAAATTTATATTTACTATCAAGTATTATACAAAGAGCATGCACGAGTATGTTTTTTTTAAGTATGCACGATTAAATATTATTGCACGTGTAGTTTAAATATTGCACATTTTATGTACCGTTTTATTTATAATTACACATGTATTTTATGTTTTTTTTTGAAAGCATGCACTAGTAAATGAAAGAGAGATAGAAATAGAATGTTTACTCGTGCAATATTAAATGAATGAGAGATATTATGCACGAGTAAGTTGCATTGAGTGCACCAGTAAGTATTGCAAAGTAAGTGCACTAGTAAGTGTTACACGTTTTATGTTTTTTAAAGCATGCACGAGTAAGTGCAAATGAACATCAATGTGCATGCATTGGTTGTGCACATGTACATTTCGTGCATATATTATAATATTACACAATGTACGATCAAATGATATGTATCATGCACGTTAAGTTCGATTTATGAGCAAGACGCCTAAAATAAACAAAATCGAATAATAGTTTATCTTAATTGTGTCAAATTATATATAATGGTAGTAAATACCTTTTGAAGTTTAAAAGGTAACCATATATATATTTATCCTAAAATAGCAATCATCTAATTAATATGCAAAAATAATATTGAATCATGATCGTTGATTTTATTTAATCATGTGGTCTAGATTGGTTCTTATTTCTTAACGTAACTATGGTTCTTACTTGATCCTATCCCTATATATATATATATCACTCAATTGTATTAACGATTACACATAAAGCACTCAACACATAAGTATCAGTTTAGAGACTAGTCCGTTGAATCTAAAGTCGACACTAACTCGGCATACTGATTTGGATAAGAGCTCTGTTCGCTAATTTATGACCATATGAATCTGTGTCAATAGTGACAAAAACTCAAAAGTTCACAAAAGACGAGAAGGATAATTTTAAATTTATAAATCGTAATAATTTCCCTAAATAGTAGTGAACCCACAATGTATGAATCGTACGAAGGAGAGCAAATATTCCAAGGTCGAACACAAAAGACTAGTGTGGTTTAATTTGCAGCAATGATTAAGGATAATATAGATCTAAGATAAGAAATAGATTGGAAAAGATAAGGGTAAGAAGATCAAAAGTTTTTGGAAGATTTTGGTTCGGTCTCAATTGAATGTCACTTTTAATCAAGAACGATTTAATAAAAATAAAAATAAAATAAAAGATAATCAAATTAATGGGAAGAAACAGGGATGAACGTTTCTCCAGTGACGATCTATTACCGGGTAAGTCGCAAGATCATCTAGTTCCAATATTAACTACCTATTACCGGGTAAGTCTCAAGGTATATAGGAAGGAAATTTAGTACAAACCGGATTCTCTAACTAAGGACTAAGTAACCCCTTACCGGGTAAGTCTCGAGAATTAGCTAACTCAGGTAGTAATCAGGCACATTGAATCCAATAGAGGTTTTCACCTCTATTACCTATGGTCAATCTACTTTTGTATATAAGAAGGAATATCACCGGAAAAGTCTCAATTTCAACTCAGGTTGCTAGCTTAGAAGGTTCTAACCAGATTCATTCCCAACCAACCATTAGGGTTTCAAGCAATTCAAATCAAATATAAAGTACAATCTATTCCATCATAGTCCAAGCCATAAACAAATCTCTATCCACCTTAGAATCACAAAGGTTCTAGCCAATAATCATCATATCAAAATCTACAACTAATTCTAATTCTAAGAAAGACAAACAATGTATAAAAGGGAAATAACAAAGAAAGTAGAAGAAAGAATTCAGCTTGAATGAATGTAAATCCAGCAAATGTAATAAATCTTATCCAAAAATGTTTCAGAACAATATCTGAATGATAAAGTTGCAATCTTTAATCTAAAACTACGAAGAACTAAGAAGAACGATGAATGAAGATGACGGCAGGGAGGAGACAGCTCCTCCCTTCTAGGGCACTTCGAACACACAGTCGAGCACTCTGGACAACTCCCCGCTAACCATGGAATGAATCCAGAGCTTCCTTTTATACACAAACCCTTGCCAAAAGACATTGGGCCGAAAAGAAAAAAGTCTGTAAATAAAATATCATGCTCAAGGAAGAATCTCGGTCTGGATCTCGGCTTTATCGGGCCCGAGATTTTGGATCTGACTTCAATTTATTCAGCTTCTGAAAATCTCGGCTGACTCTGGTGAAAATCTCGGCCGAGATAGGTACCGAGATTTTTATCTATTATGCTGATCTCGTCCAAAAATAAGGGTCTCGGGTCGAGATTCAGGTCTGAGATGCTCCTATGTCGTCCTACATGCCTTTAGCTTGATTCATTCGTCATTTCCCGTGCACGTATGATCGTTACAATGCATTCACTTCAAGGCTTGATCCTCAAATGCGTCGTTTTAGCTCCAAAATGCGTCAAATCACCTACAAAACCACAAATAGTATTGTGTGTAAACATCTATTCTTGCAAAGTAGAACTAAACAAGTATAAATGACACAAACTAAGGCTAAAACATGAATGCGGAAAGGGAAAATCTACCTAAATGCATGACTAAACTAGGTCGATAAATCATGTTATCAAGCTCCTAATGCTATCCTCTATCTCCTAGGTAGCCTCATCAGTCCCCTGATAACATGATTTATCGACCTAGTTTAGTAGAGCATTTAGGTAGTTTTTCCCTTCCCGCATGCATGTTTTAGCCTTAGTTTGTGTCTTTTATGCTTGTTTAGAGTTACTTTGCAAGTATAGATGTCTACACACGCTTTTGGTGTCTTTGTAGGTATTTTGGCTTGTTTTGGAGCTAAAACGACGCATTTGAGGATCAAGCCTCGTGGTGGATGCTTAAGAGCTGTCATACGAGAAAAGGAAAGGAGAAGACGATGAAGTACCCGAGATGAAGATTATCTCGGCCATACATCGATCGAAGTTTGGAGTTTCTGTTGTAAAATCTCGGTCAACATCTGGGCCGAGATCTCGGGTGACTAGACCGAAATCCCCATGACGTTGAAGTACGAAGTCAAAATCTCGGTCCCGACACTAATCTATCTCGGCCGAGATCCAGACCGAGATTCTTCCCTGAGCGTCGTATTTTATTTTATTTTGGACCTTCAGCCCAGCCCACGTCTTTCGACATGTTTTAGGTTATAAAAGTAGGGTTCCGAATGTGGAGAAGGAGGTCGCGCGTGTTCAGTTCGTGGTGCTTGGTTAGTCAGAAAGAAGCTTGTTTAGGTTAGTTTAGAAAGGAGAATTATTCTCCTACCTTTCTTCTCCATTAGTTTTCACCAGTCTTTAGTTTAGGAAAGAAGATCCAGCCTTTTTAGTTTATTTAGATATTTGAGATACATTTGGAAGGTTTGAGACAATTTGTTTTGATATTCAATAAAGCTGGGTACTTTCTTCATCTTTTTCCTATTTCAATTGCATAATTTCCTTTATTGAATTATTTGCAGGATTTGATATGAATATTATTGGCTGGAAACCTTTTGTGGTTCCAAGGTAGTTATAGAATTATTTATACCTTTGACTATGATGGATTGATTTGTTCTTTATTATAGGTTGTGTAAATCGCTTTAAATCATATGGAAATGTTTGGTTTTTGCAGGTTTAGACTCAATCTAAACAACTCTAACCTAAGTAGGAATTGAGTCATAAATGAGATATTCTTATTTAGATACATAAGATAACTTGTTCCTAAGTAATAAAAGTTTAACCTTTATTGGATGAAATGTGTCATTATTCCTTCCTTTGAGGCAATAATTTCTGAGACGTAACTGTAAAGGGTTAATTTGTTTCCTTGATTGAAATAATAAGGTTTATTCATATATTTCTCCCTCTTTACCTTGAAAGCATGGGTCTCCTAGCGGTATGTTGTACACTTGCTAGACTTGAGTGAGCATGATTTTTATGTGCTTATTGATACTATATTTGAGCTCGGTTTTTATCCTTTATTTATTCTTCATTATGTGGTGGATTTATACTCTCCTTTTAACCTATATGATTACTTAAAATTAATGGTTGATCACTATTTTTATTTAATATGTTGCTTGTGCAAATGATAATGAGTATTATCATCGCCTCTCTTGACTTGTGTTGTCACATTTCTTAGGTGTTGATAAGGTGGAGTCGGAGACCACGATGACCTCTTTTTAAGGAGGCTGGGATCTCGTGAAGCCATCAGATTAGGCCATTGTTGTCTTATCCGAGACCTTTCAAACATGATTCTCTTCTGTATAATAAAGATACAATGATTCTATGTTGATAATTGCAAGTTTTGTAATCCGATCATCTTTATAAGTTATCTTTTAGGTATATCTACAATATTTATTTGCATTCCATGATCAACAAGTAAAATAAGTACGTTACAAAAAAAAAAACAATTTGTACACATTATCTTAACATGTCAAATTGTCTACTGAACAAAAGCAGCTGATCGTGTACCGCATTACCGCTTGTGGTGCTTATTTTAGTAAAGTAATATATAGAAGATAATATGTTTTTTTTGGTGAAATTTCTAGAGATAATATGTAATGCTTCCTCGGTAAATTTCCACCATAAACGTATATGAAAAGTTTCACTATTGATTTTTTTTATCTTTAAAAAATAATCGGTAGAAGATATTATTTTGCTGAACGAATTTATGATTTACTAAAAAAATTATATCTAGATACGACGGAAAAAACTCGATCAACTGATTTGATTTATTTGCCGAAATTTAAATTATAACATTTATAGTTTAAATATTATTCTAGTTAAAAATATTTTTTTGGCTTATTTTGTAATTTTGTAAAAAATATAATCCGAGAAAAAACACGAGGCCACCCCATCAACTCTACGACGCTTATTTTAGTAAAGTAATATATATAAGATAATTTAATATATAATAAATTAGTGTTACTTAGCCCTAATCAAGTAGATTTTACCTTCTTTTTTTTAAAAAAAAATGGATCTTTTTAGATTTCGGTTCGACAAAATCTAAATAAAAGTATTAAAATTTAATTCGGTAAATGAAATATAATCAAACAATAGGTGGAATGTGCCTTTATTAAATTGCGACAAGTGACAATATGAAAATGTATCATCACGAATCGACAACAATATGATAAGTAAAAAGGTTAGTAATAATGTAGTAACTAAGTAAAATTATAACAAATTTGAGCAAATTTGATTTGAAAAATCTAAACAATTAAACTATGTGTTAAATAAATATAATCTAACATATGTGTTAAATAAATATAATCTAACAATTAAACTACGATAATAAGACGGATGTGTGACTCAATAGATTGACAACACTCACAATACTATAAGGTGAATTCCTAAATAACCGATACGCAAGATTGTCGATTCACTTTAGGTGAATTCCTAAATAACCGATACACAAGATTGTTGATTCACTTTGCTACGTAAATGACCGTTTTTTTAAAATGAAAAGCATAAGTACACGACGATGCAATTAATAAATGCACAGTGAATCCGGGAACCGTGACCGTCACGTTTTCGAAAACCGTGACCGTGGATGTGTTATCATAATCATGGTTTCCGGAACCGTGATGGTCACGGATCTCGAAACCATGACATTTTTTCTTTGTAAAATCTATATATCTATATATATATATATATATATATATATATATATATATATATATTACTAAAACAAGCCACATTTTGCTTACGTGTCGCATCGTAAGGCATGCCACATGAGATTTTTTTCGAGTTATTTACATATTTGCCACAATAAATTTACTGATTTACCATTAGTTATTTTGTAAAAACAATTCTTATTAAAATTACTAACGGTCAACTTGCCACATCATTTTTCGTCAAATATATCACCGTAAATCAAGCAAAAAAGATTTTTCGGTTACTTCAAAAGGATTAATATTGATACATAGTCAAAATTATAATATGATATTATTATTCAGGTAAAACCTGCACAATGTGCGGATACTGAACTAGTTTATCAATGTAAAAGAAAAAAAAAATGACGGTAGCAGATCCCGTGACCGTGTCAGGTTAGAGGGTTTTTTTTTCCTCTCCCGACACGGAATCCATGACTGTCAATTTCCCTCCCATATAATTTACAAAGAAAAATTGTCACAGGATTCGTAACCATAGATGTTCTACAATGATCACGATTTTAAAATCGTAACGGACATAATTTATAGATCCGCCGTACATTTATTAATTTGATCGTCGTGCAGATTTACTATAGGATAAATTTCCGTTGCTTTTTATAAAAAAATCACGATTTCGAGGCGGTTTTACCCCTCAAAGATTATTAATAACTAAAGAAAAGACCCTTATGTACAGCACTTTCAGCCCTTTGTGTAAGCCTTGAGTCCCGCACATGTTGATCTCTCTGTTTCGACGAGACTTGAATCAAATTCGAACCGACGATCACAGTATCATCCCACTAGGTATCTTCGACCAGAATTTTCTCTTCCCTCTTTTCAAGATTTTTGTTATTGAAGAGTTACTGCATTGAGGGCGTTTTGGTGCCGGGTATGAGAATTAAGACTGGCTTTGAGATTTCTAAACCCTATCTTGATTTATGGTAGCAGGTTTTGCTTCATCGAGCCTAATTTTCCATTCGGGTTGCAACCTTGAATTTGGGAGAGGGGTGGTCGAGGAGCGGAGGTGCTTTAGGGTTTAAATTAGTTTTTCTAACAAAATTCTTTCCGAGATACAACCATTCTATGTCGAATTAAATTAAGTAGGAATTGCCAAAATACTGCTATGTCCTATCTCGATGCATGATCTTTTATAATGGTTAAATATGAGTAGTATTTGTAAGGATTGCTAATGCTGAACCACTGCATGTTTCTGTAGCATATATGGATTACAATGCCAAAGTACTCTGTAGTCAATTAGAGATAATGATATTAAGCTGAGTCACATTCAAGTTGTTAGGGTATTTTGCTGTGCATCAGTTCTTATTAACAGTGCTGGTTTTTACATATCATTGACACTTTCTGCTGGTGATTTAGAGCTGAGAAAATGCCAGCTGACACCCGTTCCACTAGCAAGGCTAAGCATGATGATGCGGGAAGACCAAAGGAAAAACAGCAGGAGAGTTCAAGCCCTTCAAGTACACGGAAGTCTGTGCGGCTGAATGGTGGAAACTGTGAGTCTTCAAATCCAAGCCCTTTGAGGAGATCTGATAGAGTAGGCAAGTCAGACAAAAGCTCGAGTTCCACTGCTACAACACATATGAGTCACAAAAGAAAAAAGTTAGACAGCGAACTGCTTGTAGAAGCAAACCAAGGTGACCAGTGTGGAAAGCCGGATTCCAATACCTTTAGTAAAAAGAAGAAGATATTGACTGCCCATCGTTACCGTGAACTCTTTAAGTCATGCAAGAAGCCTGAAACATCAGGTTAGTTGTGTTTAGTTTTAGAAAGCTTGTTATAATAGTACTTGACACTGGTGGGTACACTAGTAACGTTGTTCAAGCTGTCAGAAAAGGAAGAAAATGGATGATGTTCTATTGTTTGTCTCTAAAATCTGAATTTAATTACTTAACAATAATGATATTTTAAGGAGTGACTCAGTTGCAGGCATTTTATGCTGCTATTGTGTTACTTGTTCATGTTATTTTCCAGGTAAATAGTACTAGGTTGTTAAATTAGTTTCAATTATGACAGGATGCTATCACTTCCTCTATCGGAAAATACCTTATGAAGGATGATTGTTCTGTTGTGCATGAAAAAAGGAATAAAAAATATATGAATTCCGTTAAGAATCATACAGTTGCATTTAGTCAGGGTTCTTTGGATTCAGGCAGCATGGTAAAGAGAATAAATACAGTACCTAATAATGTGATCGGAGAAGATGCTGTTCAAATGCATAAAATGTCCAATTTTTCCTTTCTTTTTCTTTTTGCTTATTCTTAATGGAAAAAAGGTCGGTCAAGTTTTTGCTTGTCATCAAATGAGTAATAAGTCTGTTGTAAGGATCTAAAATATCTACTCACTAACCTTTTAAGGTCACTGTTTATGTGGAATCTGTGCTTGACTGTAGTTTTCATTTGATGTGTAAGACTGTTGATTTTTTTTCTCTTGTTTATTAAGGCATTTTTCTGTGGATCATGCTGCTTAACATTATATGGTTTCTGTGCTGAAATTTTTCAGCGGGACCAGATACCAGCTGCAACAGTGGAGGTGGTAGTAAACAAGTTTCTGTTGCAGGGGAAGACGACATGAATGAAGAAAGAAAATGCGGGGAAGTTTATGCTGGAAGTACCAGTAACGGTCATCAAGATGGTTTGGATTCTGCTTTGAAAGGGTTAGACAGTGATATTCCAAATGAACAGAACAATGTGGAGAGACATCCTGGACATAAGCCGTTGAATCCTCCTGTTGAGGACCATGAGGTATCTGTGAGATATTCCCAACCGCAAAGGTTAGAATAAATATTCTTTATTAGTATTGTTATGGGGGATGCGTCTGATTATTATCATATTATGTCGCTGAACTTTTATGGAAAAATATTTTAACGCGTCCTTCAGCTTAGCGTTATCTTTATACCTTTAGCCTGACAAACTATTCTGTTTCTAATAATGGTAGTCGCTTGTGCTTTTATACATTGTAGTGGTCGGGTGATAGGTGATGTCAAAAGCATTGGCATGCTTATATGATAATCCAGAACAAAGGAGTTCTACTTGATTATTATTTTTTAAGTTTTCTGAATGAGTTGAATGACAAAATACCTTGTTCAAAGTATGCTCAGTCAAGCTTAGTCTATCCACAAAAGTTTATTAAGCGCCGTCTTGATTTACAGTTTGAAAAATCCACTTTAGAAGTGTTGGTAAATTTTTTTGCAATATGTATCCTGTTTTGCTTTAACCTGTGGGTTGTGGACCATTTATCCTTCCTTTGTGATCTTACCATATACTATGACTACACAATAACTTAATGAACCTTAAGGCATTATCGATTTCTTCTTCATAGGTTTATTATTTAATGAAAAAACCTCATTTTCCACTGATGAAAAAGGGCACCGTAGGAATGTCAATGAACAGAGCTATATTTGGACATTATGACAAATGTAGTGTGCAATGCGATATATTTTCATCCGTGCTTTACCATTTACTAGGAAAATAGTGGGTAATCGTCTCACACTATTTGATCAAAATCATGGTAAACACCACTTTTTGTCCTTGGGGCATTGTAAAATATCGGTGTAACTTATGCCTTGGGCAGTAGGATGACAGAAGTTACAGATGCAAATCTAGAAATATTGGGCACAAATTCTGGGCAAGGGGATGAGAGTCTGGGGAAAATTTGAGAAGAATGAAGCTGGTGGTTCATAAAAGATTGAAGGCCTGGCAGAGAAGGACGGCAAAGGAAAAGGCAGTGAGATCTATAAGCAGAGGGTGGTTGGCAGTGGTGTTGAAGATCTGAAATTTTTGTGGAGGGTGCTGATTTAAAGTGAGAGGAGATAGGAGGATGACAGAAGTTACAGTCTTACAGATGAAGATCCAGAAAACTTTCTGGTTAGAGGGAATTAAGATCTGGGAAGATGATGTGATGGGGTAAGGTGGAAGTGGAGTGGTGGTCCAAAATATTAACCAGACCCTAATTTCATTCACAAAACACAACGAAACACTAATATCAAGTATGTATGACCAAACCCCATACACTCTCAACCCGATTCCGCGTTCCACGCCCAAATTCGTACCAGATGCCCCCTTACTGATTTCACACTGCATGAATTGTATCAGCAAAACGGGTGACATGTGAACTTATGCCCTTGGTTTTGGTAGTGTCAGTATTGAGATTCACGCAGTGGCTATGATTTTTTTTTTTTTTTTTGCTTCTTGGAGTTTAACTAAACCTTTATGAAAATCTTAACAAATTCACACTGCTTGAAATGCTATTAACAAAAGGAATACATGTTAAATTTTCCTTCATTGCAGGATAGATGATGGTTTGACTGAAAAGTTTTGCAGTGACAATACTGACTTGTTACAACATGCATGTGAAAACTTGATCCCAGAGGTTAGTTTCTGTCTTCTGGTACTCCTGATATCCCTGTAAAACAGTGGATGACATGTTGTCATTACTCAGTACATGGGTGGGTGAGTGTAGGTTTTTTTCTTCTTCTTAAATCTGTTATTTTACATTACCATGGAGCTGGATTTCTAGATTGGTTGCTTTGGAACGTGAAAGATCACATGTAGCATAATAGGTTTTCCAAATTCGTTTTGGTTGTTTGTCAAAAGATAGGGAGCTGCTACTTGAGGTTTAAATTTGTGCATCTATCTTATACTCGGTTAGGTGATCAAAAGATTTCCATGTTTAATATGTGTTTGTGTTGACGATGCTAATTTTCTTTTTATCAGTGCTCTAGCCTCTCATATAGTTGGAATCTATGTTACTCAAAAACTCTCCGAAGGCTAAGTGTCACGTTTTGGAAACTCCTGGAAACCCGAAACTCTACTTAAATTTTCAAAAACTTCTTTCCCTTCTCTTATTCCCCTCTTTTTTCTGCTGTTCTGATTTATCTCGTTTCAGTAAAGGGGTATTTCACTCTTCAAAACCCACTCCTATGCGTAGGTTGTTATTAGTTAGCTTTCTTTTATACAATCTCCAAAAACATTCAATACTTTAAAATATTTCAATATTATATTTACATTTCCTCAATATTCCATTTCCTATAAATTTTGAGATTGGCGTGTCCTGTTTCTATTTCCGTGCAACATAGGTTAGAATTCAGAGTTTTTTTCTTTTTTTTTTACTGATTTGCATGGTGTATCCCTGTCTTCTACTTTTTGTATATTTTAAATGGTTAACTCCACTCGTTTGTCTTGTCTCAATTATTTTCATGTATGAAATATTGGGCAAATGTGTAATTGAAGTTCTTGCTGATGCTCAATTTATTTTGGGTCAGATTAAGCTGTTAGATTTGGTACTTGTAGAAAAGGAATTTTGCGTGGCTGAATCCCAGGTAAAATAAATTGTGTTAAAACATTTTTCAATAAAAATTATAAGAGAAATAAAATCTGTGGATGCAATTGGGAAGGGGGATTGGATGAGTAGGGAGATTGAGAAAAACTAGCAATTGATGATGCACATCAATATGAGAAATAATACTCGATTGGATAAACAAATGGGGAGTTTCTGAATTGATTTTTGAGGCACTTTTTATTTCTTGGCCTTCAAACTGTTTAAAGTTTTTAAGTTTCTTTCAGAAAAAGAGGGAATTAAACTTTTATATTGGTTGAATTTTGTTTACTCAAATCTAAACCGACTTTGTATAAATTGCATTAGGTTTGCAGCGATGGTGAGAATGGTGATCATATGGATATTTGTCGAAGCGGTGATGTTAACATATCAGGGAAGGTGTTGCAACTGGATGCTGAAATGGGTTGTGAGGAAAATAAGTGCATGATATGCAAGTTAGCAGGGAGGCTCTTGTGGGTAACCCCCTCTTCATTCTGCGTGTATCTGTGTGTTTTTTTATAAATATTTATATTTTCCCGTTCCTTCTCCATTATGAACTTCACGATAAAGGATATGAAGGTGGATGTTGGAACTATTCTTTGAATGTCTTCACTTGTTATAGTTTCTGACTTCCCGCAGATAAGATTTGGATTTTGGAGGAATTGATTAGAGAAATTTGTGGTTTATGTGTTGTGTGATACCTTTGGGTGTATTTGGTAATTAGGAATGACAATATCATTTGTTTCAGTGTCAATATGAGAGCTTAGGTTTCACTTGCTTTGGGCAGCTGGGATTTGTCGAGGAATCTCTAATGAGGCTTCAAATGGTCCTTGAACTTTCTGGGTTGATTTCTAGATTACTTCTAACCTTTGTAATTTTTGCTATAAAAGTGTCCTTGTCCCCTTTTCTTTGTCTATTTTGATAAATTGTTTTTTGAGAGGTTTGGTGTTCTAGTTCTCAAGGTTGGTTATTTTCAATTTTTGGCATTGTCATATACACTTGGAACTTTAAAAAACTTGCAAGAATTTGAACAAAAGTATCTACAATGTTTCTAACTAAAACGGAACGAAGGAGATGAAAATGTTTGTTCATTCTCTAAAACTAGTTTTAAATGTCAAAGCTTCAGTTCCTATTAATTTACTTTAATATGAATTGTTATATTTTCTCTAGCCAAGTTAAGTTTCTTATTTCTGCTGATAAATAAATTGTGAACACTGCAAGTTGTACTGAATATATGCTTTCATATGAGCGTACTTTTTATGCTTAAAGTATGCAGATTGAAAAAGTTTGAACTTACTCATTGCTGTTTTCTGTCTATTTTTGTTTGTTTATCAAGAGATTTTTGGATTTGACAACCTTTGCTTGCATGTATTGACTTAGGTACTGTGGGGGCAAAGGCTGTGGAAGAAGTTGTCATCCTGCTTGTTTAAATTCTCTGTGGGAGGATGTCTATCCTGGAACTTGGCATTGCCCTTGGTGCACTAAGAAAAAGATAGAATCTGGTATTCATTCAGTATCAGAAGGCATAGAATCCATTTTGGATGTCAGGGTAGAGAATATTCATCATTGTGAAGGTGTGTTGTACTAGTAATTAAGTTTCTGCATAAAACTTGTTAGATTGTTTTTCTCTACAAGAAACGTTGAGTTGTGTGGTTATATCACTTGTCTGGGTAGGAAGGGGATGTCCTTTGGTGCTTTTTACATTATTAAAATGAGCAAACTGGATTAGTTAATGTAAGGCTTTTGATTTTTCAGAGTGAAATATCTTAGCCAAAGGATCTATGTGGCAAGATGCTTATTTTTGGTATTTGTCGTTTCAGGTACCAACAGGCAAACAGAGTATTTTGTAAAATACAAAGGTCTTGCTCATACTCATAATTGCTGGTTGCCTGAACAGCAATTACTTCAAGAAGCTCCAGAGCTTGTTGTAGAGTTTAATCCTAGGGAAACTGTGAGATATTCTTTCCATTTGATATGTTTTTTGGAAGACCTGTAACCTGCTACTGCTGGCATTCTATATATATCAATGAGTTGTTTACACACCTTTTACTTACTCAGGTGATTAGTTGGAGGCAAGAATGGGCTGTGCCACATCGTTTGCTACAGAAAAGATCCTTGATGCTTCCAAAATCTGATGGGTGTGTTGCTCAGGAGGTTGGCAGTATTAACTGTCAGCATGAGTGGCTTGTGAAGTGGTGTGGCCTTGACTATAATGAGAGTACATGGGAGCTGGAAAATTCTGTATTACTTAAGACACCTAAAGCTATTGATCTGATGAATGAGTATGAGACACGCCACGAGAAAGCAAGGAGAGGTCTGCTTCTACAAGAAGTAGATAAGGTGCTGTACTTTACTGCAGAACTCTATGCTGAATTGCTGATACCTTCTATGCATTCAATGTTTGAGAAAATATGTTTACCATTTGTTTGCCTTTTCTTTTTTTTAGAATATAGAATTATTGTTCATATTACTGTATATATGATTTGCGGCTTTAGCATCCTGTAAGCTTATTTTCGTAGACTACCAGTAGATAAGGTGCTGTACTTTACTGCAGAACTCTATGCTGAATTGCTGATACCTTCTATGCATTCGGTAAATGTTTGAGAAAATATGTTTACCATTTGTTTGCCTTTTCTTTTTTTTAGAATATAGAATTATTGTTCATATTGCTGTATATATGATTTGCGACTTTAGCATCCTGTAAGCTTATTTTCGTAGACTACCAGTAGTATTGACATGCTTCTGAAGAGGATTTCAACTACTTTTTTGATGAAAAGCTGTCATGTATATAGAGCATTGTAAGAGGCATTGTCAGAGATAATAACTATGATTTGGCAGTTTCATTTCTGGCATTAAAAAATTGACAGAGATGAGATGAGAGCTTCAAGAATGAGAAACGGAAGGAAAATCTTTTAGTTCTAAAGTTGTTTGTAAACAATTTTTTTTATTGCAGCAGAGGAACCTAAATGGCCTTTCATTAAGTATTCTCTGAAGTTCATAGTTGAGATGAAACTTGCATGCTTTTGTACATCTTATGATAAAGAAGGAAGTGCCTAATGGTGGAGATGTTGTGTTGCCTTGGTGGTCATTAACATTCTGCACAATCAAGATGCTTTACACTAAGGGTTCTTAGAAAGGGGATTTAGCTTAGCCTTATAGTATATGAAGTGAGATGATAGGTTCTATTACAATTAGTCTTTTTCTGGGTATAGTATAGGTGTATCTGCAATCATGCCCCTTTCATAGGATGGATATATAAGGATGAAAACTACTTGATGCCTTCAGAATATTTTTCATATAATGATACCTCGATAGAAAGAATTTACATTAATGTTTTGTGTCTGAAGAGCCTACATTAAGTCCTATCAACAGAATGTGTATCAGCAATTCTCATCATAGAAACCTATTAGTTTCTGTTTCAATCTGTCTGTTTGATCTCGGTTTGTGATTCACGGTGTGTACTAGTTCTGGATTCTATGGTATTTAGATTTTCAAAATCTTACTTTGGTACTCAAAGGCATGCTAGTTTCAGTGTCTTCTTTTGGGGGCATATGCTTGTGGAGTTCGAGAAATCTAGCTGGACAGCTGAAGGACAGTAAAGAACTTCAAATTCATGGAGTATTGGGGATTTTACTGCAATTAGCACAGTAGATTCTCTGATCCTTGATGTGTATGCATTGGTATTAGGTGCACATATAATTGCACATTCACCGCGGAACTGCGGAAGTACCGTTTTATCTGTCTTTTGTCTTGTGCATAAACTGCATACTACGTAATTTTGGTCATTTATAACTTTTTTGTTACTATAAATATTTTTATGGATATTAAATTTGCCTATTCTTATTCTCTTCGCTTCATAATGTCTGTCTTACCATTTTGCATGTCATCTGGTGTTCTGCTACTTCTTGCAGATACATGAGAAGAACATGGCTGACTCTATCAAACTTCCAACGTTTCCATCTGGCTATAATACAAGTTGTGCGATTTTCATTAACAAGCTTTGTGATCATTGGACTAAGGGCCGGAATGTTCTTATAATTGATGAGCAGGTGGGTTCCTCAAATTGAATGCTACTTATACTATTAACTTGCATCACTTTGGATTTGGTTTCTATTGTTCAGTCTTTGTTCTATTGCTCTTTCTTACATGCTGAATGTGGATATCACACCTTTTGAGTATAGTCCTTAAATGAGGTGAACAAATTTACTTCTGTCCAGTTCAGCTCAATTCTTTGAAAATCCTTTTGGACTAATGTAAGATGGCCAAATTATGAGAGTGTGGACTTCTTTTTTCCGGGTTGGGTGGGGGAGGGGGAGGTTGAGGTTGTGGTGGAAAGTACCCTGAACTTTTAATATTGGGAAAAATCTGTGGGTTGGAATGCGAATGGTAGTCTAATATGGCAAAGAAGAATTAAAGGTTTAAATCAATAGTTAAACTGATTATCTTACAGGGTATTCTTGATAGCACATTTACCTGTTTTTCTTTCAAAAATTGTGGGCTTAAACTAACTAGTGAGAAAAACTCTTCGTCATTGAAAAACAGTGTTTAAATTTACCACCAAACACACCAAGTTGACAAGTAACGGAAACTGACAATAGTTTATCTTAATATACCATTTATATTTTTATGATTCTAAGTATGTGTAGGTATGAAAACTAATTTTAAAAAAAATTCATGTACAAATAAGATCTGATAACCCCCTCAGATCCATTTGCATATTCTTTGGTGTTGTGATGTGTATTTGGCTTCACTCTTGCTGCACATTGCAGGAGTTATGAAAGGTTCTATGCTTACAAATTTGATCCAAAGTTAGGGAGAACCTCATTGCTTATCTTTGGGCGCTTATTCTCTTCTGCCTCATAGATTCCAATATGTTAAGTTCTTAGTTTCTGGTTTTGATTTTAAGTGGCTACTGTTACAATAAGACAAACTGAGCCCTAGATCATCCCTCTCCACAGTTATCCTTATTCCTAGCATTTTTTCTTCTCAGTCTGATTGCAATAGCATCACACATAGTATATATGCATCCTCCATGAATCCGAATGCAGTGAATGTGGAAGAAACAAGGCTGCACTTAACTAGTCTTTTGATTTTGAGATACGAGTTTCAAGTACAACAACTTAGAAGTGTGGTCAAAAGAGATTGATAGTGTCTATCCATGGTATATTAGGATCCAGGACGAAATACAAATTATTCATATCTGTAGGGTTCAAATGAGTGATAGTTCTTGAGGTTGGTTGTTTTCAATTTTTGGCATTGTCATATACACTTGGAGCTTTCAAAAACTTGCAAAAATTTGAACAAAAGTGACTACAATGTTTCTAACTAAAATGGAACGGAGGAGATGAAAATGTTTGTTCATTCTCTAAAACTATTTTTAAATGTCAAAGCTTCAGTTCCTATTAATTTACTTCAATATAAATCGTTATATTTTCTCTAATCACGTTAAGTTTATCATATCTGCTGATAAATAAATTGAAAAAGCTTGGCTAGCTTTAGTGAGTGGTGGTTTCTCTTTTAGTAAGAACAGTCACTGGGATATACAGCTAAAACCCAGAGAAAGGCTGGCTTCTATTTACACTGAACAAGCTTCGTTGGCCTTGAATAGGGTATGAATCTACTGTGATAGAGCAACCTTCTACTCGTAATATGATCAACTTCGCTTGAACAAATCACATTGAATTAAATATAGCGGAAGTGGGTGCTTGAGTGAGTGATAGTCAGAAGTAATGAGTTTTCAGTAGTGACTATAATTGAAGAATTAAGAGATTAGGTGATTTCCATAACTACTTTACAGAATATTATACACTATACTACGGGCTTATGAAATTGCAAAATTATGTAACACAATGATACAAGATATACTATAAAGTATGATAGTGTTAAGGCCTAGATAAGGAGATACCAACACCATAATCAATAATTTGATTTTTGAGTTTGAGATACAAGTCATTTTGTGGGATTGACTGAAATATGCACTGAATCACCTTGTTAGAAAGAGTCGGGATCTTTTTTAATTGAAGTGTGTTGGACATTATTTCAAGATGCCTGTAATCGTAAATTGGCACATCCTAAGATGAGTTGGTGTCTAGGTCATGCATCTTTTCTTATGTGTATAGTTTCGATAATATCTTGTGCTATATGAACCTCTGTGTTCAGCGTTATTTATTTTATGGTAACCTCTTTATAAATTTTATACCTGTACTTTAATGAACTTCTCTGCTATTAATTTGTCATTAATACTTGTTGGCAGGTGCAAGCTGCGCACATAATCTACTTCATATTGACCGTGCAACCGAATGTTTCTCAGCCTTTTCTGATTATTGTCCCTTCTTCCTCAATTTCGAAATGGGAGGTTGAGCTTAGTCTTTTGGCACCATCAATCAACACAGTTGTTTATAATGGAAGCAGAGATGCACGAAAAATCATCCGGACTCTAGAGTTTTATGAAGATGGTCCCCGTGTGATGTTTGACGTTCTTTTATCTACTCTGGAAATCCTTACCGAGGTATTCAAAACACCAAAATATGTGAAATTTTGGTTACTAATTTTTTTTATAGCTTGAAGATTTTCCTCGTTCAAGAATCACAGTTTTTATGCTATTTGGGGGATAAGTTTCCCACAATAAAAAAGGAAGTGTACATGTCCTACTGAAACCAAGATATATAGGCCATCCTCACCTGAATAAATGAACTTTTTTTCTTCTTCCAGAGACCTTTCTGAAGAGTACTTATAGGGTTAGCATATTGCTAGCCAGAGGGGCATATTTTGTGTATAGTCCTGCATGTTATCATGTGCTATCACTTTAAGTATGTAGACCGAGTAATACTAAGCAAGTATAAGTTCATAGATAGTAGATCCATGGAGACATCAAAGAACATAAAAAATATCACTCTTGCATACACTTCAGTCTTCACTTGAGCATCTTGAAATCAGTGGAAGAGATTGATCCTCTAAACAACATGGTGGGAACCCCATTCCTCAAACACAGATGATAGCTATAGGAGTCAAACACTCCAGAGCCTTGTGGAAATCATTAATGACATCGAATGAGCTTTAGGTTTTACAAATTTGGTGTGCGAGGTGTTATTTATAGAACCACTACTATTTTTGGGCTTACCTCCTACTCCCGTCTTTTTCATTTATGTTAGTGCAACACGGTTCTCTTTTTAGGCTATCTCCTTTCCACTAATAATCATTTACCTGTATTAAAATGTAGGATATGGAATTCATAAAATGCATCAGATGGGAAGCCATAACTATGGACTTGTGCCACAAATCAGAGACTTTGGCCGAGTCTTTCTTCTTGAAGGAGTTAAATTCTGGTTCAATGATTCTTCTTTTGATAGACCAGATACACGTTTGTCATCTTGCCTCTCTTTTGATTTGACAAATCCTGCTTTGACATATTAGATATCTCATATGTTTTCTCTCCCCCCCCCCCCCCCCCCCCAGGATAATGTGATTGACTACTGCAATATCTTGTCTTTGCTCAAACGTGGCCATGATTCGTGTGATGTTGAGGATCATCAAGTTGATTTAAGCAGTTTACCACTTTTGAGGGAGAAATTGTCTCCATTCATTGTACATGGACCCAAGTCCGGGTCTTTCAGGCTGGTTGAATACTGGATTCCTGTTCAGATGTCAAACATGCAACTCGAGCAGTATTGTTCTTTTCTTTTAACAAATTTGACTGCGCTTTGTTCGAAGATTGATCCCGTTGGCCTTCTCCGTGAGATTCTCATCTCTACTAGGAAGGTTTGGACTAATTTCACAATTTTTTCAGCTCAATTCCATGATAAAAATGATAAGATACTCTTTCCAGGATGATAAATTTTTGTTGTGATATTGACTGAATGAATTTGTGATGTCTAAGGTTAGCTTTATTTTGGTACAAGTATTTATGGTTACTGAAATTCTGTCTTGCAGTGTTGTGATCATCCATGTGTAATAGATATTTCACTACAAGGCCAGTTTCCTCCAGAATTACTTTTTGATATGGGAGTGAAAGCTAGTGGCAAATTGCATTATCTAGATGCAATGTTGACAAAGATGAAAGATCAAGGGAAAAAAGCTGTTATCCTATTTAAGGTATAACGGTTTCTTTGGGAGCATTCTTATGATCCTATTATTATCTTTTTCTTGTTTGATTCACAAATGATTTTATAGCACATTTTCTTATAGGCTGAGTTGAATTATGAGTTTCAGATTGTTACTGAAAGCTTTATAGAATCTCAATAACTCATCTTGTAGGTTGGAAAAGAAGCAGTAAATTTAGATGGTGTTATAGAGCAACAATAAGACGAACGGGTCATATAGGCTGAACCTGTGTGGCTCTATCATGACCATTGTATATCTATCTCGGAGCTATACAGTACCTTGTTTGTTACTAATTTCTTTTGACCCTTTTCTGCATGTTTGCCTTTTTCAAATGTGTATATCTATTTGCCACTAAATGTAGTCTCTAGCAGTATATGC
The DNA here is from genome assembly GCA_002319775.1 of Fagopyrum tataricum. Taxonomy (NCBI): domain Eukaryota; kingdom Viridiplantae; phylum Streptophyta; class Magnoliopsida; order Caryophyllales; family Polygonaceae; genus Fagopyrum; species Fagopyrum tataricum. Next base: position 19,552,943 of record CM008279.1, read on the forward strand.
TATATCAGGTCTCTAATCATGGTTTTGTTGTGGTAGTCACTTGGTGGCTCTGGACGGTATCCTCTTGGTGATATTTTGGAAGATTATGTTTCTCAAAGATTTGGGAAAGACTCGTATGAACGAGTAGAAGGTGGTGGAGTGCCTTCCAGGAGGAGACAAGCTTCTCTAACCAAGTTCAACAAAGAGGAGACAAGATTTATTCTCCTATTAGAAACACGTGCTTGTTCTTCAAGCATTAAGCTTTCATCTGTGGATGCTGTATTTATATTTGGCAGTGACTGGAACCCTCTCAGTGATTTGAAAGCACTGCAAAAGATCAAAATAGATTCACCTTTAGAGGTAAATGTCTTCAGGTTGTACACCTCGTGTACTATTGAAGAGAGAGTGCTCCTGCTTTCCAAGAAAAACATAGTGCTTGAAAGCTCCCTGCAAGGCATCGGTTTAAGCACTAGCCACACGTTGCTAACATGGGGTGCCTCATATCTTTTCAAGAAGTTAGATGAGTTTCATGGGAGTGCCGGCTGCCCTGAGATTTTCCCTCAGGATTCAGTTTTGAAGGATGTAGTGCAAGAATTTATGTCTCTTATTCAGAAGCACGGGACTCGTACTCCAAACAAGTTTATATCTAGTGCTTGGCACAAGGTTGGAGGTTATTCCACGGATCTATCCCTCTTTGGTGAACGGTACAATCATTGTAAAGACGAAGATCAACACCGTAATTTCTGGGCAAAACTATTGGAGGGAAGGTACCCTACATGGACGTATTTACCAGTGCCTTCTCCGAGAAACAGGAAGCGGGCCCAATATTATCCTAAGTCATCTGAGTTAGATGTTCATACTGATGAAATCATGAGGAGGCAGAAGAAGACTGGGGACACGGTTGTTGAACCATGCTCTCCTAGAGTCAGTAAAGATACAGAGAAGGAACCCGCCTCTGGTATGAACTTAGTGACACTCCACTGACTCCAGCATTTCCTTACCTGGCACAGTACCAAAATTGTTTTGGATTTATCTTTGGAATTTTAATTTTTTAAAATAATTTGTTATTATAGATGAAATTAATTCTCGAAATAGCTCCTCAGCTTACATTATAGATCCATTGTTTTTTCTCAGGATTATTTGGAACTTCTACCAAAAATGTGCCTGAATTATCTCCAAAGTTAGGCTGCCACACTGCTTCTGCTCAAAAGACCGGTGCAGCAATATCATCAGATACACTTCGTGATGAACAGAAAAATCTTCACCAAATATTAAAACCCGATGTTGAAAAGCTTTTCCAAATTCTAGGACTTAAGGTATTTTTCTTTTGGTTCATCACTAAGAACAACTTAATATCTTGATTATCTGAGTCCACTCGGGGTCTTCGATATTGTGAATTGGAATAGCTTATTTCAGGAAACCCTAGAGGTATTCCTGCATTGTTCTTTGTAAATATGCTCAGATCACTAGACATCTTCCATACGTTTTTGTTTTGTTTTTGTTTTTTGCTCTTTTTACTATGTACAATGATTCTACTCGCTTAGGTTTTGTAACTCATTATAGCAGGTTTGGTTGTGTACTTGGCTGGTTCTTCATACTTTTAATTAATAAGTTTTGCTCGTGGTGTAACTGTACGGGTTTCGGGTCTACATCATTTGCTTAAATTGCATTGTGTGGGGATCACTGCACAACCATATATATAATATACTAGAAGGTGAATGTCATTCCTACATGTAACCCTGCTCTTAGGATGGTACAAGGAGAGGGAGGCTTGTCACAAAGTATATAATTTTGCAAGAGATTTTTTTTGTGGTTTTTATATATCATGTTGCCTCTGTAGTGTATTAAGAACAAGCAATCTTATTCTTGGCTTTAAAACTTTATATCAGGAGGATGTCCAAGATATGGCTGAACGGTTTCTCAGTCATGTGATAACCAATGATCGGGTCATTAGGGAACCAGACACTATGTTGCAAGCTTTTCAGATCGCTGTGGTTTGATTTCTTTCTATATATTCTCATTTCTTGTTCTTCAGTACCATTGTAGCCAAATAGAAATGTGGTGCGACATTAAAACCTGGAAGTTAGGTAAAACAGATAAATAAAATTATTATTTCCCAGTCAAATATATATTCGTCTAGTTAAAGAAAGATGCTTCACAATGGTAATATATTAATCCCTAAGTGAACCTCAAAAGTTTTAGAACTACCATATGGTGTCTTTTCCTATCACTTCAATAAATATGTTCTATCTTCTTACATCCTAACGATCATTTCTATTACATGTAGTGGATTTATATCCTCCACTCTTTGCAATAATGATAACTTGTTCAATTTTTTTGCAAGAAACCACTGTAGACTTTGTTAAAGAACCACTCTCATAATGCACATCTAAAACAGTGGCAGGCAAAGTACCATTTCCTCAAATTTTGGCATTTTACTCACATCTTGACACATGTAACGGTATTAGGAAACTGTTATTATTTCCATCATATCTTCTGATATTTTTCTGCTCTCACTCTGGTCTTGTAGTGCTGGATTGCTGCTTCTATACTAAAAGAGAAACTTGATCATGTGGATTCACTTTCCCTTGCTAGAAAACATCTCAATTTCAACTGCACCAATGACGATGCTGAATTTGTATATTCAAAGATGCAATTTTCAATGAAAATGTTTTTGCGCTCAGAAGGTGCCAATCTTCGAGCTTCCTCCAAATATTTTGTCTCTCAGACTGAAGGACTGGCAAGTGAGACCATGAGTGGTAATGTGAGAGAATCAACATTGCCCATGCAGCAGACAGAAAAATTTAGACAAGAGTTTCTTGTTCAAGGCTTTAAGAAACTAGTTCCTGCACCTATCCAGATAAATGAACAAGCTGAGGAAGTAATATCAAAATATATGAAGAGGATTGAGAAGAACCTGAAAAAGCAGGTAGATAAGCAGTTGAATGAAGGAAATGAAGTCCATAAACTTTGGCAGGAAACAAAAGCCAAGATTGAGAAAAAATTTAAGTTGGAGTCTACTGTTATATACTGTATTGAAACCAGTGAAGCAGTTATAACTGATAAGCTTAAGATTTTGGAGGACAACCATAAGCAAACACTTGATCAACTCGACTCAGAAATGGCTGCTCGCCTTGAAGATATGAAAGCAAGGCATCAGGCTGAAAGAGAAGAGGAGGAGAGGGAGGGAATTCGTAAGTTGGAGGAGTTATACAAAAACCTGCAGTCGTCCAAGGAGGCTTTTGAAGAAGAGAATACGAATGTGCCTAGCGCAGCTGATGTGCAGGTGTCCGTGTCTCGAACCCCTGAGGCCCATACTGATGCAGAAGATTCTGGAAGTGCCGAAGTTGCAGGTGTTCCCGTTGATGGGGATAGAGTTCTTAGTGGTAGTGATTCTAGAAAAAAGTCTCCATCAGCAACTCAGATTGATAATGAAGATTTGACATTTGCAAATGATCCTGTTGATGGGATCCATGTTTCATCAGCAGTTGCAATTGATGCAGGTGAGCAAATTGCTACCAGCAAGAATGACCTACTGTCTGCAGAGAATCCTACATTGCAGACAGGTGCAGATGCCAGTGAAGAGGGCACTGCAAGAATGGAACAACGTGATGAAGCCAGCAGCTCTACTCACATCGACTCCATGAATTCTCCATCTACCATGAATCCATCTGTGATTCAACCGGTTACGAACGGGCTTCAAGTAGGTTATGTATCTGGTTCACAGGTATATAAATTAAATCTCACCCCTATTCTTTTTTATTAGTATATGAACATATTTATTGTGGACTCGTAGAAAGAACATGAACATATTTATTGTGTCCATGATTGTGCCCTTCTCCATCTCTAATTCAATCATGGACATTAATTCTTCAGCATGCACCATTACAATCCCTTGCTTACATCATTTGCTTTGAACTTGATCGTTTGTATTTGCTCCTGCTTGGTGTTGTGGTTGAAGGCACCTCTTATTATTTCAAATGATATATGCTAACACCTTTTGCTATAAAATCCTTCTGTAGGAGCTTGCACCTTCATGTACCGGACCGAATCAATTGAATAATCAGCATGTGTACGATGAAACATCTGGAATACATAGTATAGTGATTGAAGATATGATGCCATCATCAAATCGTTCTGATGGTTTGCCATGCAACACATCTGATCAAGCAGTGAACAGCCTCCCCCCTGGACCAATTGTTATATTGCCTACAGTTATATCGCTTCGTGAAGACTTAACTCAATCATGTTCTCGAACGCCTGAGGTCCCAATTCAAGTGGATCAGAGGCCTTCGAATCGATCCGTTGAAGCTTCTCCACGTCCTTCTTATATCCCTCCCTTGCAAAATTCTTCTCAGTTTGAACATTATATGGCTTCCAGATCTTTGCCGAGGCCTCTTTCAGCTTCCCGTGCCTCTCAAGAAACCGGGAAAGAATTTGATCCACTTCGAAGGGAGTACGATAGAATACACGGGGAGTCAATTCAAGTCTCTAAGATCCATGAAGAACTGGTACATCTCTTGCTCATGTGTCCTCTTTGTGATAAGTTAATTAGTGTTTTTGTTTATTCTTTTTCTGAACACTTTACTTCCCAGGTTTCCCGTCTAAAACTGGATTGTGATAAAGAGATAGAAGAAATAGTTACTCAAATTCGTAGGAGGTATGACTCCAAACGCCAGGAAGCTGAGACGTCGTTTATGCAGAAGAAAAACGAGCTGGATCACATTCAGAGTAAAGTACTTATGAATATGGCATTAGCAGAGGCTTTTCGTTGTAAATGCATTGACCACAGGGCAGCACCGGGGGTACAACAAGGTAACTGTTACTTGCTGCTGATTTATTGAATTTTCTGTTTCATAAATAATCCGTCCTTGTCAGAATTTCTCTTCACCTCTCTAGATGTGCTCATCTTTCTTTCAGATGTACTGTGCACGGTCTAGAAAAATACACTGAACCCCATCTTCGTTGCCCTCTACTTTTTTTAGACTGTAGTGGTACAAGTTCTGAAAATGCACTATTTCTGTTTTTCTCCTTCTAAGTATTTCTTGATTACTGCAAAATAAAATGCACTGGTTACTGTACACAGTATCCACCCAATACATACTAACTCATACTGGAACTCTGGTCCTTGAACTTTTCATGTTCGGGTTACTCAGTAGTGTAATATGATATATGACGTATTTGATTTTGCAGACTGATTCCAGTTTCTCCATAGTTTAAAACTGGTGTGTGTTCATAACTGCAAAAATGTATATTTATGATGCACTTCCAAACACACGAGCCCCGTGTCCTTAAACTTGTTTATTCCCCACGACTAGCTACTATGATTTCTGTGAATTGCTGGAGAATTTTAAGGAGAATCAGTTGCTTCACTGGGTTATTTTTTCTTCTGTACAAAAAAGTCAAGAATTTGACATTTTGCCTTGGATTTATGGATCTGTAAAGTAAAATTTCAGTTAAAAGTAGGAAACTATGCTATTCGGTTTGCTTTGCTCTGCTCCTAAAAAGAAAAATAAATTTGCTCAATCCCATACAAACAGACAATTTTAGCTAGAGCTTATACTGATTTTCTTTTGAGGTTTCAAGTAAGAATGAAAATCTCTTTTCTCCTGCTGATATTTTTTTACGAAGTAAACCTATTCATCTGCATAGTAGTTTTCTTTTTCCTGAAGTGAGGTTTTGTTCATACCAATAGAGTGTTGATGGGTGTATTATGAATAGTCTTTACTAAGCTCCATTGGTTGTTGCAGCAGTGCCTTCGAGTTCGACGCAGCAGCTCCTTCATTCGCAGTTTACCAGAAGAACGGATTCAGTGGGCCCTCAGATTGCATCTGCGCTGCCACCTCCTCAAATTGTGAATCGTTCAACAGTACAACCCTCGATCATGCCAAGCAGTGGTCCCTCTGGGATCTGGATGGGTGGCAGTCAACTACGGTTCCCACCTCTAAACCGTGATAACTTCAAACCTAGCATCCCCATGACGAGCACATCCGTTCAAGCCATTCCAACGATGAATCAACCTCCAAACGGCACCACCTCAAGACCACCACTCTTACAGCAACCACAAATATACCTTGCAGGAGCCTCACATGGTGGCAGGCCCCGTATGGCGGAAAATTTTGCAAGGCCGGCGCCATTCAATAACGTCACTCCCGATCAAAATGCAGCAAGATCAGCTGCAGCACTTTCACAGCTTCCTGACATGGCTCGGAATTTCAATACATTAGACTCGTTGATGAGTGAGTTTGAAACTTCTCTTGATGCAGGGCAGCCTGCTGAGCCTTGCCGGACTAATGAAGCAGCAACCGGTTTCGTCTGTTTATCAGACGACGAATGAGGATTGTAAGTCGGTATAGTGTCCATATATATGACTGCTGCGTGTCTAATGCAAGACATGCAATTAGGATGGATGATTAAGGTTTGGTTAAGGTTAGTAGTAGCACCTACCTAATGAATTAACCCATTCGCTTCAAATTGCTAGTTCGATTTCTGTTTTGTTTGCTGATTAGATTAAGGAAAACGTGGACAAACCTTGTTATTACAAGGTGTTGAAGTTGGGTTGCATATTAACAGTATTTCAAAATTACCAAGGAATCTTAATACCGGGCTACTAAATGCGTGATGTTAAGTTGTTAACTTTACAAAACACAATGTTAAATGCAGTTGGCCTGTGTCGAAGCTGAAACAGCTTCCAACGCTGTTAAAGTTGATTTAACCCAACGCTCTAAACTGATTTGAACATTTTATTATTATTTTTTAAAATATATAATGTGAACACTTGTTTCAAACAGGCGCCTGTGTTTATGCGCCAGCTTCAACGCAGGCCGATTGCGTTGAAGCTGAAAAAATCAAAGCAGTCGGAATGCGTTGAAGTTGAGCATGTCAACGTAGTCGCAATGTGTTAAAGTTGTGTGTTTGTCAATTTCAATGTGTTAAAGTTGTGTGTTTGTCAATTTTTACGTTGTGCATTTAACTTTTTTCATCTTAATAAAATGAATAAGAAAGCACATTGCGTTGAAGATGAAAAAATCAAAGCAGTCGGAATGTATTGAAGTTGAGCATGTCAATGTAGTCGCAATGTGTTAAAATTGCGTGTTTGTCAATTTTTACGTTGTGCATATAACTTTTTTCATCTTAATAAGATGAATAAGAAAGCACTCGCATCATCAAGTACAAATTTTATTAGGAGGGTCTTCAATTCAACACGAAACGAGAAATCTAAGGTATTAAACTCGAGCACGTAGTTTGGTATTTGTCGAAGACTTTATTGATAAATCTTGCCTTTGTATTAATAAACTCTAACAGGTATTTGGTATTTGCCGAAGACTTTAACTTTCTTGAGTACATCTTCTCATATTTGTCTAAATTGTCAGATATTTTTTTGATTGCAAAATCTTGCTCTTTTTTTTTTGGTACTATAAATAGTTTGAATTAGAGAAGCTTAGCCACCAAAAATTTAATATATGGTTATAAGTGACTTATGACATCTTCTAGCATTTGTCTATAAACATAAACTGTCTTGAGGTAAAAAAAATTTGATGATCATTGGAATGTCAACAAAATGTTGATAGCTGCTGTTTGGAGAATTTGATTTTAAAAACAATTATAGACTAATTAAAGTAAAATCGGTTTCTTCAAGCTAAGGCTACGACACATAGAAAAATTAAAGCAAATCAGATCTTCAGACGAAATGAAGCGAGGTAATAAATTTCTGAAGAGAAATAAAGGCTAAAAAAGATTGAAGAATAGGGGCTACCTATTTTCCTTTTCTTTTTCTTATGTTTTTTTTTATTAAAAAGGTAAATGTTTACTAGCATTAAACAATTTAAATCATTTTTATACAATATAAATGTCAAAATACAAAATTCTACATTTATGATTGAGAGACAAAAAGCAATGCAAAAAATAGACAAAAAGTTGTGAGCATTTTCGGTTTGTCTCCAATTTGCTCACCTATATATTTTTTTTCGAGGAGCTCGGACGTACTCGGTTGCTTCTAGAATTATAAATGCTTCTTACACCCATGCTAAGTAGTATAGGGCATACAATTAGCTAGCAAGTGCCAGTAACAATTGTGTTGTGGTATGTAGTCGTAGTTGTGCTTTGTGGTTGTAGGTTGTGAAATTAATTTTTTCCAATTTTAGATTTTAGAATAAAATATTATAACGTGTATAGTGAAAATAGAGTTGTGAAGATTTTAATAGTGGTAAAAGATATAAACACCCTCCCTCACGTGGGTATTACATGTCTCTTGTTTCAATAAAATCTGGTGTGAAAACAAATTGCATTTTTCAAATCCATCTCGTCATTTATGTGAAAGCAATTTTCAATCATAGTTGTGGTGAGAACCTTTGTTGGGTTCAACGGAAACACAACATTAGTTTTGATACTCACCATTGATGAACCTTCCGGTGATTCTAATTTAGGGCATCAGTTTCATCTTGCCATTGATGAAAATTGTTGTTCCATTTTAAGGCATGGGTTCTTCAAAACTCGTTCGAAGACATCTACAAATACCACATCAATACATCTTCAGAAATAGGCGTCACATCAACATATTTTCAAAAATAGGCATCGCAGCAACAAACTTTTGGAAATATGCAAGATCAACATATCCCCTACAAACGAAAATTACGCTTATGCAAATCTAGATCCCTACAAACTTCACTTTGTATCTATAAAATGAGAGAAATTGTTACTAAACACACCCAAATAATCAGCTTTGCCTAAAATGTCATTTACAATGTCATTCTATTCCCGCTTTTGTTTTGCCCAATTATGCCTAAAATTTGGACGTCGTCTTCTGAACCGTTGTACGTGTCTCAGTTTAAATAGGACATTTCATATCTGAATCTGCTAGAACATATGTTGTTTGGAGGGCCATTAATTTGAGACTTTGCTATATTTTTGTGGTCATTCGAAGACGATAATGTCGTATAGACAATAGAGGTCCGTTCAATAGAGGTGGGGAGGAAGGGATGAAAGGAAATAAAATTTAAGCAAAATATTCAACCTATATGAGAGATTAAGAGTAAGGGAATGATGAAGCGGAGAATTATGGCCTTATGGGTTTTGGTCTTCATTGCCGAACGAACAAGGGCTCGTTTGGTATGGTTAGGAATCATTCACGATAACGGAGTAATTCCGAATTAATAAAAAAACTATGTTTGTTTAAAGGTCTTTTTACACATGAAAGTAATCTAATCATTTTCATTTTCATTTTCTCCCCTTAACCGATTCCATTCTGTTTTCATTTCATCACTCCAACCAAACGGGCACTAATAGTCAAACTTTTGTCTCATGATTTGCCATTAAATTATTCTGAAATATTTAAACTTTGACGCGAAGCTAGTATAGTACTCGTATTATGCATGTGTCTAATTTAATTGAATTTTAATTTTAAGATAGATAAGAAAAATATAATTATATATATAATTATTATTATTATTTATTAATATCATTTATATTACTAATATATTTAATATAAAAATATAAAAAAATAAATAAAAATATTAGATGTATTATAAGACAAAGCGTTTAGATGAACAAATTTTAACGACCAATCCTAACAAATTTAACGACCGAATTTCTTATAAAATTTATTAACGTTCAAATTTCTCTATATAATATATTAACGACCAAATATATTAACGATCAAATTTCTTATAAAATATATTAACGATCAATTGCTTCAACGTTTATTTTTGGGATATCCCTAAAATAAGAAATCTGTTTCCTAATTTGTATCTTATTTAATGAATGAACTAGTGTAATACCCGTGCCTTGCACGAAATTTTCTATAAAGAGTTGATATAACAATTACAATTATAAATAATAATAAAAAGTTATATGGTATAGTCAAATTGGTTTAAAAAAAATTTAAAAACAATAATATAATTTTAATTTTAATTTTTTTTTCTTTTGTAAATAATTGAAAAAAGTATACTTTCATATATATATATATATATATATATATATATATATATATATATATATATGCATACATGGTTAATATAGTTAATTGTGCAATATTATTCCGACATTCAATTTGATTATAATAATTCTCGAATATAAATCTTGATTTTAATTACGTAATTAAACAATGGTTTTTTAATTATTGGGTTTTCAGAAGAAATTATAAACTATTGGATTTTAAAATAAATTTATTCAAAATTTAAAAATATATTGGTTGAATGTGAGGATCGATAACCGTAAATAGTTTAGGATTAAAAACTAAACCCAAAATAATAAAAATGCTTAGTTAAATAAATTTATCAAATTTAATTATTTATAAAAAGTATCTAGATTTAGTTAGATGGTACATATTTTTTTGTTAATAATTTTAATTGCAAATTCTTTTTATAAATTACTTAATTTAAAAAAAAAGAAGAGGTTGAGGTTAAATATTGTTGTGACACGTGGCAGTTAGTGATTTTCTGTACGACACGTGGCAAGAAGTGTTACTCCTATAATACATATAAGATAATGAAAAGTGAACAATCATGTGATTCTCGCCTTGGGAAGCTTATTATACACCCTCCATCATGAACGTACAAATTTTAATCCAGCGGATCTTAGGAGTTCATATTCCCTACTCTAAGGGTTGTTCCTACTATGTCCTGACCCTATATATATATATATATATATATATATATATATATATATATATATATATATATATATATTAATCGTGTGATTTTCATTTATTACTTATTATATTAATATATTGATTCTGAACCGTCCATTTAACGATCGTTCTTAGAGATTCTTATTACTCTTCGTAATTGTAGTTCTCTCCGGAACCTAACCATATAAAAAAGCATTGTAGATTGCATTGTTTTAAAACCTGAAATATTTATTTTTTAAAAAAAAAACTCAACATTATGCCTTTTTTAACATCAAAAACTAGGTAAAACTGCATTTTAAACTTTATAAAATAAAAAACCTCAGCACATAAACTTTATTAAAAAAAATTATATTTATAAAAACTTAGTCATAATATCATAAATAACGTTTCACATTCAAAAAAAATCATAAAGTTGGTTTTAACCAGCATTTGTTCTTTAAAATACGGTCTTAAACCACGGTTTATAATTATAATTAAGTTCTTACAAATGCAACACATCCCTAGGCTAACAATTTACAATACTGGGAAATACTTAAAACCCGGTTTTTAGATTAGGATGAAACTATTTGATTTTTATGTCATTTTAGAAAATAACCCAAAATTATTGGCCACATTTTGGAAATACTTTATAGTGAGGGCAACAAAGGAACCCAGCATTTTAGAACTAGCAAATATAATTTGAGTAACCATTAAAGAAGTGGTCTTAACATTTCTTCTCTTAAGATGTTAGAACAGATGACAGTGAAGTACGTAAATTGATACTATATATGAGTCTTAACAGAGGACTAATCAATTGAAAACCTGCATCTAGCCATCAATTAAGTAGAGTCGATTACAAACCACGGCTTCATAACCAGCGTATTTCAATAACAAACTTACGATAAAATTCACACATCCGCGGCCTCAGGGCTGAATCGACGTCCGAGCAGCATCAGCAGCAGCAAACCCGAGCCATGCACTGCTCTCATAAGCCTTCGAATCAGATGACACGTTCCCTTGCTTGCTCTTCTCGTATGGTGCTCTCGCTATGATTCTGTAAATTCCAAGACAAATATGGTTCTTTTAGCAACTGATTTTATTTATCCTGAACATGAATATTTGGTTTGCCTCAATGCTCAAACAATACAATAATAAAACTATTTACCTATCCTTTCTCTTCTCCAGGAATCGGTGCAAGGAGGCCTTCCTAGTAATCGGTAAATCTGCAAAATTCAGTTCGGATCAAGATTTGTCGGGAACAGTTCAAGCCAGATACAATCTTTACATTTGTTAATATGTGCAAGACTAATTACCATTTAAAATTGTTACTCCACATTGCTGAGCAGGTTCTGGCATCTGGCGGTGGTTGTTATCAGCAGTAGCTGTAGAGGCGCTTAGGTTCAGGGAGATTCCGTGATTCGCAAACTCCATGATCTGCTTCGCCTTTTGAGCTGGGAAGTCATTGAAGACCATGACTTGCCCACCATAGAAAATTGTCATTGGTGCATACTGGGGCTCACTGCAAGCATCAATATATGTATATAAGGAGATTCTTAGCTTTTGCTGGTGAATTGCAGCCAAAAAAGCAAAATCAATATCAAACTAGTACGGATATGGTGCTATTATTAGGATCATTTGACTCACCTTGAAGCAGGTTCTGGTGCAGTGAAACAAGAATGTTGAGGGAACAGGCTCATATAATTTCCATTCCCAGCATTTGGTGCCTCATCAACCATCTCTTTCAGTGGGAACAAGTTCATCGTGGATCTGCCAAGTGCGTATTCTGGATCTGAAACCGTAAAACGACATCAGATGCCTTGTACCAGACTCAGAAGTTTACCCATTCTTCAGACAACACGGCAACAACAATTACCATAGAGAAATAATGTCTGCCGATTTTAGGGTTGAAAAGCAAAGGAGTCCTGATTCTGTGGATTTCGGTTTCTTTTGCAAGATAGGCTCAGAAAAGAAAAAAACAATTATAGAAGAAAAATCCAGTGTTGTTCGCTACAAATCTAGTGGTAATTACATTCTAAAATATTTCAGCATCATAGATCTAAAACTCTTCACTCGTTTGAATCTAGCAACTACCATAGACTATTCAGAGGGGGATTTCTGACTATTTCTCTAAATTTCTATAAGAAACAACTACTGCAGTGCTTATGTTCTTCGGCTCAAGCAAATTAAACGGACTTCAAACAACAACAAAATATGCAAATTGTTCATCATACAAACGCCTTTCTTTTTTTCTTTTCTTTTTTTTTTCCTTATAGGAAGCTTTTACCTACTCTTTCAACAAGAATGCGAACCGATAATCTTTTCATAATAAGGAAGGGGAAAGGAGACATGGGAATTAAAATCAGAACAACTTTAAAAAGAGAAAGCAATTGATACCTTGGCCGTCAATGTTACAAGGGATCCCGAAGCCGAGACCTCCAAGCGTCTTCTTTTCTTTTACAAATTGACTGAGCAAACTGCAAGTCTGCAAGAAGGCCGATCTACGGACGGAAGCCTTGTTCAAGTCTGCAGCCATCGCTGAATTCAACATCTTCCTTAGCAATAAGCAGAAACTGAGCTGTATCTCCAACAACGATCGAACCCTAGATCCCAGCAAGCAAATCGAGGAGTTATTCTAGATTACAGCTTTGGGAGAAGGGAAAAACAAAAACACGATTACAATATCTTCAATATCAAGCTTGGAACCTTTAATTGTAATGGCGGGGTTCTGGTTTCTTCTATAGTTCTTACTACTTTCTGTGTTTCTCCATTAACGCACGAGGTGTAATTGAGGCGTAGAAGACCTTTTAAAGCTCGGTCGGCCCGTATTCTTTGCCACTTGCAAATCGCAATCTGCCTCACTTCTCTTTTTCTTTTTACGTAAATATTTTATTTTGTTGACATTCTAATTTAATTTATGTAAAGGTCTTTTGTGTATTTTTAATGTTGATTTAATTCCTCCCAAAAACGCCTATTCATCCATAAAATACCTATGTTGCTAAAATACAGTTAACACAAGCTATTAAACTCGTACTATTATTTATAGAATAATAACTAGTTTAGTGTCCTGCCATTTGTGGATTTTATCTACAAAAAATATATTAATATTTTTATTTAACATATATTATACATTAATCTATAAAAAAAATTATTTATATGCTAACAAATTAACTAATAAATAATATGTGTAATTTATTTAAGACAATGTAAGATTATATTAGTTATTAAATAGTTGAGAATTATGAACATAATATTTACTAGCACATATATATAAAATTTAATATAATATATATCGTTATATTTATAATTTTTACATTAATAATTATCATTTATTTTATTCAATATTTTTTTTATCACAATGTATAATTTTCTGTTTTCACTTTTCTTTTTACCATATATAGTGATATTTTCTCTTATTAAAAGGCCATCTTAAATAGTATTTTTTTTTATAGGATTCAAATCAGTAATGGCTCCCCAACTATTTATCATTTTTTCTTTGTTGATGATAACCTCCTCTTCACTCATGCTAGTGATTCTAATTGTAATGTTGCTAAACATATTATTGCAAATTTTGAACATATTTATGGACAATTATTTAATTTTGATAAATTTGAGGTTTCCTTTTGTCGTAATGTAGCTTAATGGGAACAAGTATGCTTGGCAATACAAAATTGATTGTAACTCATCGTAGATTCTTGTGGTATTCACAAGGTTTGGTATAATTAATTTTCATTATGGCCACTTGGTAAACAACATTTTACAAAATTTCTTGTGGTACTTAAAAGTTTTGGTTTAATTAATTTTCATCACCAATTTTTTACTTTTCATCCAAGAATGTTGAGATATAGAATTAAGGGTAAGTATAAATTACTTTGACTAAATTAAGCGAAGATAAATTTATTTTTAAAACAAATTAAAATTATTTAATCTAGTTAATTTTAATCTAATTAATATGAACTTCAGTGAAAGTTTTAAATTAGATTGTGCAAAAAATTTAACATTTTTTAGGAGATAATTAATAAATAACTTAATTGAAATAGTTATAATGATCAACAAATAATATAATAAAAAAGTATATCACCTTGATAAAAAAAATTTAGTCATAAGTTATTATCCATCAAATTTAAATGTATAAATTATATGTTCCTATACAAAAATTTAAAATATATTACGTATATATATATAAACATATCAAATAATTAGCCTACAAAAAACATGTAGACAAATGTATTATAAATATATAAATATATCGATTAATAGGCCTACAAAAACATATGGGACACAATTACCACATAAGCAAAATGTAACACAACTCACAAGCATTGAGACATAGTATTTCAAAGTATAGTGAAAATATCAAGGAATTAATAGAGTTTCAATTTTCAACAACCACGAAAAGTGGTGCGAGATGTTTCTTCATCGGATTGATGACTCGTAGGAAACTTTAGTGATGCGCCCATTTCTCCATTGAATGACATAGTAATATAGTATACTGAGTTGATGTCATATCCGAAAGGACATCAAAATCATGTGCATAGTTCTTTGATTTTTTTTTATCATATGTGTTGCTGAACATTTATTTTATATAAGTATATGAATGTCATATACCTTCAAGAAGTGTTACAACTATTTTATTTGTTGATCTTCTTTGATTTTTTTGACTTTTTATATAATTTATACATTTAAATTTGATGGATAATAACTTATGACTATTTTCTTTTTATCAAGGTGATATACTTTTGTTATTATATTATTTGTTGATCACTATACCTATTTCAATTAAGTTATTTATTAAGTGTTAAATTTTTTGCATAATCTAATTTAAAATTTTCACTAAAATTCATATTACTTAAATTAAATAACTTTAATTTATTTTAAAAATAAATTTATCTTGGTTTAATTTAGTACAAGTAATTTATACTTACCCTTAATTCCATATATTACAACATTGTTGGAAGAAAAATTAACAATTTATAAATTTACGATTAAAGTTTATTTATATGTAATTTTCTTAATTTTACTCGTAAAATGTAGGATTCAACTCGATTAGATTGAACCTAATTTAGCCTTCAATAAAAAAAAGAGAGGAGAGGAGACCGTATAGGGAGGGTTAGGTGTCGGTGTCAGCGATGACGCTGGACTTTATTCGGCAATTAAAACGTGTTGCTTACTTTTCGTAGCTGCCAAAAGAAAACGCGCATTTATCTCAGCCCAACCAATTCATTTGTCAGTGTTTAAAATATCTTCTGCTCATCCTCCACATGCTATACTTTCTTTCTTTATTTGGGAACAATAATAATAATTTCAGTACCACATTATAATAATAAGGGATACAAATCCTGTGTTTATTTACCACATTGCCATTCACCCCATCTAACGTTTAGGAAATAGCGGGAACGTACAGACTACAGAGGGGCATAAAGGGAATTCCAAAATCACCCGTACCATAGTGGGGGACTGGAAGGATCTGACAAAAGCATACACGTTTTACATCGCTATTTTTTTAATAAAAGTCATGATAGTTTTACAATCACCTTACAGAAATTCGAGTCACCCGATTCGAAAAAGGGTAAAAATTCGAAAAATGGACTATAGGTAATGATCTTACGTCCATTATCTTATGTAGTATCTCTGAATATCTTTAACATTTACTTAAAATTTAAAATGATATAATATGACAATAAAATTGTTGTTTATTTTATAATTAGGAGGTGCGCACATTTTCTGTCAATCCCGGCCGTCACGGTCCCGTTCCGATTTTGACGAAATTTCGTATAAAAGTAGAAATTTTGTCCTAAATCCGTCCCGCCAAAAACTATCAAGGACGAGATATGAGGTTTAACTTCTTCATCCTACTAAGTCCGTCCCATATATAATAAAGTTTTTAATTTAAATAATAAATATAAATAAAATCCCCAAGTATTATTTTTTTGGTAAATGGTAAATCCCGAAGTATTATTGATATTATAAGTTGTTAGTTTATATATATTAAAAATTAAACTATGTTGGTCAAACTATTAAAATTGACAAATAGTTCAAATGACCAAAATTCATTTAGATGTGTTTTATTATGGATATTTTGAAACTTTAATGTAAATTGTAATATGGCAGAGGGTGGATAGCGAGTTGGCGACTGTTGGATATGTGAACGGAGACGGAGGGTGGCGAGGCCGGCGAGACGCAACAACGAATGAGCCGGCGAGCGGCGACGGAGGCCGGCGGCTCTCTCAGTCTCTCTTTTCTCACAATTCTCTCGTGTAGTCGTGTTGGTCTCGACGACTCTTCCAACTTCCAAATCGAAATAGGTTAGAGATCAGGAAAAAAAATGTAGGGTTTTCAATTTTTATTATATATTTATCTAATGAAAAATAAAATTTTATTAAAATAATTATAGCGGGTGGAAGCGGGTTAAACGGGTCGGATGGGTGGATGGATAATGGATGATGGATCGGGGTGACGGGTGGATGAAACGTCCACCCGAATCCTACCCGATCCATCACCCGCCACCCGTTTTATACCGGGTTTTCACCCTTTTACGGCGGATCGGGTTATCCGGTGTCCGTTGGGTTTGGATGAAATTGCCATCCCTACCGTGAAATTGCCATGTCATCTCCCATCTCTCATCAATGATCTTCACATCACTTATAGGAATGATCTTCTTATCTCTTCTAGAAATGGAGTTTATTCCATTTCTGGATGTGACTTTCATTCATCTCCTAGAAATGTGTTTAATCCGTCATCTCCTACTCCTTAGAGTGATCAACACTCCATGCTTCCTAGCTTCCATGTTTATGATCTCAACTCGAGCTAGGTTTCTGAGATGCTCCTACACATACCGACTTCAACATGCCATCCCCAATGCAAAAAAGTTATTAGAATTCTAGAAAACAACTACTTTTCCATTAGCGAGTACACTTCCACAAACTCGTTATGTGCCTTCGTTGTGATCCATGGATGTGTCCAAGTTCCCCTTATATGTGTCACACATCCCCTATGCATGTACATACTTACACCATTGATCATATATTTAGTGCATGATGTCAAAAACTTATTTTATTATTATAGAGATTTGTGAAATAAGGCTCGTATATTTCATTGAAAGTATTAATTATATAGACAAATATAAAAGGACAAACCAAAATATACGACCTAATATACGGTCTAATAATCTAACACTCTTCCTCAAACTGGAGATGTGATTTAACAACTCTACGATTGAACAATAGGACAAAGGTTGATTAGTGTGCTAAGGTAGGTTTTAGGCCCTAGGACGCATGTTGATTAGCGTCCTAAGATTGGGTTTGGGCCCTAGGACACATGTTGATTAACGTCTTAGGTAAGTTTTTGTCCTTTGGATGCAAGTTGATTAAGGGTAGGTTTTGTGTCTTAAATGTTGATTAGCGTCTTAGGGTAGATTTAGTCCCTAAGACGCAGATTGATTAGCTTCCTAGGGTAGGTTTTGGGCCTTCAGACGTAAGTTGATTAACATCCTAGGGTATATTTTGGGCGCTAATACGCAAGTTGATTAGCGTTGTAGGGTAGATTTTGGACCTTATGACACAAGGTGATAAGCATCCTAGGTAAGTTTTTGGCCCTAATATCAACCTGCGTCCTAGGAAAGGTTGGTTTTGGGCTTTAGGACGCTGGTAGATTAAAGTCCTAAAGTAAGTTTTGGGTCCTAGGACGTTGGTTGAGTAACGTCTAGAGTAGGTTTTGGGTCATAGGACGCAAGTAGATTAGCGTCTTAGGTAGGTTTTGGGCTCTATTACGTAGGCAAATTAACATCATAGGAAGGAATACGAAGGGATGAAATGAGAAGCGGTCGCCGTCATTCTTTAAGCATAAACTTATTTAGTATTTAGAGACCGTATGCTCTAATATGATGTAGAGATTTGTGAAATGAACGCTTATTTATTTCATTGATAAAGTATTATTTATATAGAAAAATATAAATTGACAAAACGATAAACTTACAAATAAAAAATAAAAAAATAAGTCCCAATATACGACCAACTACACTACCATGAATGCAAAAATTGAAACACCAATCAACAATTCATAATATTATATTTTTTAAAAGAATGTAATAAGTTGATAACATATTTTTATATCTTTAAACCGGTTTGAGTTTGGAAAACAAAACCCATTCAAACCTACTCGGTCGTTATGAAGTGGATAGATAAATCACACAAGCTTTACCTAATCCACCAAACTCACATGGGCATTTAAATTTTAACCGTAACTTACTCAATTGGTCCAAGAAACAAAAAGACAATGAAGAGTGATATTCACGGGTGTGGAGTGGGGGCCGGGGTGCTTCCGAAATTTCCAGGAATTGTCGGCCTGTTTTTCCACATGATTTGCATGTCAAACTTTTTCCACATCTTTCTATTTTTGCTCAAGTTTGCCCCATTATTTACGAACCCAACCCACTTGCCTTCCTCAACTCCCCATGACCCTCTGCTTATACCATACTTTATTAATTATTATAAACCATCAACTTTGGATAATTTATTAATCATGACCCGAGCTGTACAAACTATTTTAAATTTACTCCCGACTCTAGAAAATATTTGAAAATCGAGCTCTCATTTTAGAAACAATGATTTTCCCCCCCGTGTAATTATAAATAATGTTTTGAGATGAACTATTACAAACCATCAACTTTGTTAGTGCATATTTGCCGAAATTTCTATTATATAATTCAATGATATAACAATAATTTAGATTTCATAAATCATCGGGAATTTAGATTTGGATGTGTTCTTTCTTGTAATGGAGATTCGAAGGAGACCAATGAGAACAAGAGTCCTTATTGGGCCTTGGCGAAGCTAAAAAACTTCAAGTTGGACTGTATCTGATCCACCCAATAGGCGGTTTAGAATTCTGGGTTTAATATTGATAATCCTCATTGGGCCGGGACAATTTGGGCCTTGAATATATTAGGCCCAAAAACTGGGTTCTATGACAACGGGCTACATTTCAGAGAAGGAGATACCAATTGCTCCCCAGTGAGCTCCGGTCTGTAGTCGCATCCCGTTGTTGTAGCCGGCGAAAAACGAAAATAAGAAGCTGTTGGAACGCGTTTATTCCCATTCCAGTTTGTAAATTCGATTTCGAAATCGAAACCTTAGGTGTTACAATGGTAGGATCAAGCTTCCATGAGACCAGATTTCATTTCTTCTTTTCCCTTTAATTTAATCGATTATTCTTCCCCTTTGAGCACTTCACATCTAATCGATCTTCTCGTCCTTTTTGTAATTGAATCACAATTGTTGCAGATCCGGTTTATATTGTTACAAAACAGGCAAGGCAAGACTCGACTTGCCAAATATTATATTCCCCTTGAAGATTCCGAGAAGCACAAAGTTGAATACGAGGTTCGTCTCGCAATTCCCTTTCCTCTGTCAAAATCCCCTTCAATTTCAAGTCGTTTCGATAATCATCATCTGTGAATCGGTTATCTTCTGTTCTAATGTGATGTTCTTTGCAGATCCATCGCTTGGTGGTTAATAGAGACCCTAAGTTTACCAATTTTGTGGAGGTACCTCCTTTCCTGCTTACATTACTTGACCTAAGTTAAATGTCTTCCAGAGTTGTGCTATTATCCGATTGAAATTCCTCCTAGGAATGATCTATACAAATTTATTGTTGATGTTGCTTATGTGATGGTCTGTGAACTAGTGATTGGAATTGACTCAATATACCGGAATGATCACATTTGAAGTTTATGTGCTTGTGATGCTTGGTCAATAGATATTGTTCAACATGCTTCTAGTTTTGCTTCAATGTGCGTTTAGCAGTTGAATGTGTTACCAAGTGATTTTCCTATCCATGAAGGTTGACGACGCATCTACAAACTGATTGCTGATAGTGTTAGTCTTTGTTTTGATACAGTTTCGAACTCATAAGGTCATCTACAGACGCTACGCTGGATTGTTTTTCTCTATGTGTGTTGACATCACTGATAATGAGCTAGCATATCTGGAATGTATTCATCTTTTTGTGGAGATATTAGATCACTTCTTCAGCAATGTTTGTGAGCTTGATTTGGTATTCAACTTCCATAAGGTGAGTGCTTCATTCTTTGCTTATTATTCAACAATACTTTGCAAAACCTATTTAAAAAAGAGATTCCTGGCTTGTTTAGAGTACTGTTTGTTTGTAATTCAGTAATGAATTCTCCTGCTGATCAAAATTAGATTATGAAAGTCATTAGCTCTGTTAAAGCTGCATAAGGTTACCTGAAGGAAACAAAGGGGATGTAACATGTAGCAAACGTTGCACTGATTAAAGTGCTCTTTGATCTTGATCAATCATTTCGATGAACAAAGTATAGCTGATCCTGTTATAACTTTGTACTGATTAACTATACACAAACCCTGTCTATGAGGATTATATCCTGTTGGAGAAAATAAGTTCGCACATAAAGTGGGGAGTTTCCGAGCCTAGGTCGGTGGACTACTCCCGTTGTCAATTGGTTTTAGTTAGGACTGTTCATTTTCCGGTCCGGTCCGGGTTTTGGACCGGACCGGAACAAATAGGTCCGGTCCTCGGTCCAAGAATTCCGGTCCAAAATCGGTCCGGACCGATATTTTTTTTTTAAAAAAGAAATTTTTGGAAAAAAAAAAATTAATTAAAATCTTAGTGAAATAAAAATATTAAAATTAACTAATTAACTCTCGGTCCGGTCCGCAATAGGCTTGGTGTGAAAAAAATTAAAATTATTTTTCCGGTTCATCCGGTCCAGGACCGGACCTGGACTGGTTTTGGACCGGACCTGGACTGAATTTTTCGGTCCATTTCCGGTCCCCCCTTTTCTGGTCCGGTCCGGTCCGGTCCGGTCCAAGTCCGGACCGGTGAACAGCCCTAGTTTTAGTATGGATGTACTTATGTGCTGGGATTGGGCCTAATGCACACGTGTGCTTTATATGCACACTAATCTTCTGCCTGATATCTGTGTCCTTTTTCTCCCATCGCAGGTTTACCTTATACTTGATGAATTCATTCTTGCTGGCGAACTACAAGAAACAAGCAAAAGGGTACATGCCGATCTTGGATTGTCATTATAGCTGTGGAATATTCAGTTATATCAATTTCCTCATCTGTTTTGTTTAATTTTTTGCAGGCGATTATAGAGAGAATGGGTGAATTGGAGAAGCTCGAGTGAGAGATTATTGTGTATAAACATTATGGATATAACTTCAGCTTCCGGTTTTCCTCATTCGAATTTATGTGTAAAATGTAAACCTGTGGATTTTTGTATCATTTACTTTGTCAACAATCCACCTCTTTCTGGATGGAGAATTTATTTGTCATGCATCATTTCGTATTATGTTTGCGGTCACCTCATAATATTCTTAAATTCCTGTACAAATTTGAATGTATTGGTCTCACAAGTCAAAAGCCACAAGCCACGAAAGAGCTGTTCACGTCAAATGGCTGATTCCAAATCCAAAGAGTATTCACGCCAATAAAATGTTAAATAGACCAGTCTTAACGCACTTTTTCGGTTCTCTCTTGATCAGCTTAAAAATTCTGTTCATTTATCATTCATATTAACAGAAGAAGATACTTATTTATGAATATGTTGTCAATAAAAATTATAAAGAATCTATATACCGGCATCATCATGATTTTTCGAAATAATATTTTTATCAAATTAGTAAATAAGTTATTTTTTAATTCTAAAAAATAATTGTGCCGATGTCGGAGAAGTTGTATTGTAATTCCACTTTATTTTTGATTTTGATATATATATATATATGAATTACCTAATTGTGGTGGATTCATCAATTTACCACGTTTCTGTATATAAGAAAAATCATTTTTATTATTCCAGATAAATATTCAATCGCTTCCCCTTGAAAATTTATTGTTGTGTCTCCTTAATGTGTTTACATAATCGGATCTAAAGAGTTCAACACAATCAAGTATCGGTGATATATTAGTAGTTTTATGCTATCAATTCATTATGTCATATAAAATTTTATTGATATCCGTGTTATTGCAAATAAAATTATAGTTTTTTCGTTTTTTTTTATATATAACCAACTATATACGTTGACGGTATTCTTTGTTTTATATCATAAGCATACACAAGTTTTAAATCATTTATTAACAAATATACGCGCAAGGCACGGGTTATGAACTAGTTTTATTGGATATAAATATAAATTAAAATTATACTTTGTGAACAAAATAACATATTATAATTATTATATAAATTAGGTACAAGAAAATTAATTTACGAATTCAAGCAATTTAGTATTACAAATGTGTTAAAAATAGAAAAGGTAAAGTTTAATGTCGGCAGCCATTGAACTACTTTGATTTATGTGCTATAATTTTATTTATAATATTTAATATATCTAAAATTTTCAGCATTTTTTTTTCCTAAAAAAATTACATGCTGGCCATAAGCGCGACTCGGACGGATACGGACAAGGCCCCGTACGCGAATTCCCGACTCGACCCGAGTCCGGCCCGATTCCCCCTCCCAAAAGTCCGGTCCGGGTCTAGTTTTACCCAGGTTTACTACAAAGGTAAGTGACATGTATTGTAAAGGGTTGGAACAAAAAAAATTTATCTTCTAAAAATTTGCATTCCAAGTAACTAATAACACCTCACAAGCTCAAACACAACTACAAGCCTTTAACAAAATCCAACAACAAATGACAATTAGAAATGATAGAGTAAACCTAGTACATATCTAAGATTAAAGTTTTAGGTAGGTAAAATTTGTCTTAGACAATGTTTTTCAAAAAATATCAATATCACATAAAATTATGGTTGTCCATTGTATTTTGGGGTCATGAATGATGACTAATACTATAACTCTATAAAAATCGTAAAATTATTAGTCATCATTTTAGCTAATTATATTTTTTTACAAAATAAAATATTCTAATAAAAATATAGTATTCGTTAACATAAAAATATTTAAAAAATGAAGCATTTCATAGCTTGAAAAGAAAAAAAGAAAAAGAAAAAGGAAGTTCATATACATATAAAAAAAATGGTAGCAATAAATAAAAAGAGATATATTCGAAATAATTAAAGGATAATAATAACTACTTTAGGTGAAAATTGGAGTATTTTAGGAAGTAAAAGACCATCAAAATGAGAAAGAAGAATTGCAAGAGAGGCGGCTTGAGCCTTGGATAAGTTGTATACTAAATAGTAATACAATTGATCAACCATGATGACAAGTGAACTTCAATTAACATTAAATTATTTCAATATATTATGGACTCAACATTTTTATGGCGGACTAGCACAAATCCTAATCCACTCCTATATCCTTCTCAGTGATAAACCATGATACGTTTGAAAATATTGTGACCAAGTCCGTACAACAAGTTAGGAATGAGAAGACGATAAGTTTCGAAAGGATAATTAGATCACTCTAATACCCCTAAACCAATTATTTGGAAATCAAAGCATTATTGATCCATGCCTTAGGATTTGACTTTTGTACGACCGAGAATAATGGAATATGGAGAAATTAAAAACAACATTTGCCATCCTATGAACAATACTTCTTTTTCTAAAACTTTCAAGTCAATCAAAGACTCAAACTCCAAACTAAGGAAATCCGAATTATTTTTCGGACAATAACAATTCACCATACTGATGGAATGTGTTTTATTAAGCACCACGTGGATGATCTTAACCGTCTTTACAAAAATGTCTTTTTACGGAACAAATATTAATTGCAGTCAACTCTGATTCTATTAGTATATATCAACCAAATCTCATGGATCAACAATAAACCGACAAAAATAATAAACACTTCCAAGGATAAAAAAAAAAAAAACCAAGACTTAATACTGAGTATCATAAGAAAAGTGTTTCTTGTTTTGATGGGTTGTTTAATATTTCAAAAACCATCAATATTCGGTTAGCAAAACTGTCGTAAGGATGATAAAATCAAAGATATTGTTATTTATCATTTGAAAAGTTGGGCCGACTCTAAAGAAAACATTGACTGTGAAAGCATATTCAAAGTAAACCTCAGGAAAAGGCAAAAAAAGAAGATTTTACTTGAGAAAGACAAGCACCTAACTTTGTTAAAACCACATTTGATGGATCCATTTTGAGTAATGCACCATGTGCATTTGCATTCATTGTTCATGATTCTATTGCTATGATCGTAGCAAAAAAAAAATTGGAAAAATCCAAAACGTGTCAATATTTTGAGACAAAATCAATTAGCCTTCCAAAGGTCTAATCAACTTGAATTTTGGATTTGAAAATCCCATTGACAAGCTAAGATTTTAATAGGAACATCATGTTCCAAATCTAATTATTTTGAGAAGTAAAAATTGTGGAAATAGTCTCGCTTTTCTTGGTCATTTGACAACCGTCACTCGTATTATGTCCATGAAAACATCAAAGATATCATTAGAAACAATGCTCTTCACTTACCTGTTCGTAAGAGGTTTGCATCATGACGAGTCTCTCTCGAGCTACTAGACTTGTCCAGTACCCGAAATCCTTTTCTCTTAAAAAAAAAATTATAGTTCCGATTGTTTTCCGATCTTGCTTAATTAAGCATGAAATTAGTATACCTAATAATAGAAACATGTAAATCTAAACCATTTTCATTTTACGTTAACACTAACAACACGTGAACTTTATGCTACGTACTCTGCTATCAACTGCTAGACTTTGAATAGAATAACATTAGTAGATTAAAAGGAAAATACAAAGTCATACTTATCAGATGCACACACTTCAATATATATCTATGGCTATAATAGCTTTATTGCCATTTTATTTCCTGGTTATTTTTTTTCCATTCCTTGAATTGAACAACAACAAAATACTAAAAGAAGATGATGAAGTAGGCGATTCATCACCATTTTCATTGTACAAATGTGACTAAAATGAAGAAAAAAAACCCCAACAATTCCTTTGTTCATCATCCCACTCAAACTCCTTATCTAGAAAAGTGCTGGTTGGTAAGTCAATGCTGATATAGAGTTGGTATATGGCTCCAAATCCTACCACAACCAACCAAGCAATTAGCCTTGCCAACAAAAGAAACAAAAATCCAAACAAAAACAAAACAAGCTATTTACCCTTTTGCTTTACAATTAACTTCATCCCCTTCGAATAACCATTGTTCGATCAATGAATAAATCATGCCTTGATCGCCTCTATCATACTCGCTGCGTCCTTCATTGTAGGCCTTTGTCGAGGATCTGTCAAAGTGCACTTAGCACCTATATACAGAAGCTGAACCATGTTCTTGATCGATTCGTTTGATGAATAAGATGCTATCTCTGGATCCAAAACTTCATCCTCTTTTGTTTCTTGAATCGCCATTTGAACCCATTGGATCACGTCCGTCGCCCCCTTCCCGCCGCTAACGTACTGGGACGGAAACTTACCTATCAACAACAAACACAACATTAATTACTAGGATCCGATTTGATCCGGATACCCGGATATTATATATATATTTATATACCTGTAAGGACTTCAAGTATGACGATTCCAAGGCAATATACATCAGATTGAGGGGATACTTGCTTGTTATTTAGGGCTTCGGGTGTCTTGAAAGCAAACAATCCTTGTGTGGCTTCTGTAACGGTAAGAAACGGTAAGTATCCGTAATCATTGAGCAACGGTTCGTTTCTGTCATCCAAGAGTACATTGCTTGATTTTAGGTTTCCATGTGGAAGATCAAGGAAAGGAAATTGCTCGTGTAGGAACTTCATTCCGCTTGCAACGCCCTTTATAATGTTTAAACGTGTTGCCCAATTCAGATCAGCATGAGAATCTCCACGATCTCCTAAACAATCATAATAATATTAAATATGCATGAATTTGATCATTTTTGCTAAAAAATAAAATAAAATTTTAACTCACGTACCATGCATGACATATAACAAGCTTCCCTTAGAAATGCACTCGGAAATCATAAGCTTCTCTTCCTTGCGATAATGGTAAGCCAAAGTACCCAATATATTAGGATGACGAATCTTGGCAATCCCCCGGAGTTCGGCATCGAAAGCGTCTTTTCCGAGTTTGTTCATGTTCTTGATCCTCTTGACAACAACCGGAAACCCGTTGTCGAGAACCGCTTTATAAGCCGAACCTAATGCTCCGTTTCCGAGTACTTCCGCGGCAGCTTTCATCAAATCGGCGAAGCTGAAGCTACCCTTTTCATCATTCACCATAACCAAGTCAGCAATACCTTTCTTGCTTCCATCCTTCTTGATTGTATATTGTTCGTTATCTTTAGGGCGAACAGCCACAACTTGTGGTTTTATCTGCTCTTTCTCCCAAACGCTTAGATTGTTTTCTGCTTCGTTTTTAGGCTTCACACAAAGGTTCACCAAAAGAAGAAGTATCATGACAACCATAACGCAACCCATTACTTCAAGTGCTGTCATCATACTAGCACCACTCCTTTTATCTTCTTCTCGAGGAGTTGTAGCCGTTGTAGGCGCTTGATGGCCGCCGACGTTTTTGGATTCCGATTTACATTCCGATCCCACAACCTTCCCGCAAATTCCCGTGTTTCCGACAAACGCCTTGCCGCTGAATCGAGCCATGGACTCCGGAACTCGGCCAGTTAGCTTATTATTCGAGAAATCAAGATCCGATAAAGAGCTTTGAGATATATCAGGAATCTCGCCGGAAAATTGATTGTTTTCTAAATGTAGTTGATTTAGATGAGGTAGTTCACCAAGCGATCCAGGGATCAAACCGGTTAAATCATTGTTAGATAACCAAACACGGCTTAAAGAATCCATGCCAACGAAGAAGTCATCTGGAATCTCACCGGATAATTTGTTTCCGGTAAGATAAAGCGCTCTGAGACTCTTCATGGAATTAAAAGCCGGGAGGATTCCGGTGAATGAGTTGTTTATAAGACTTATGGTTCGAAGGCTTTCAAGTTTACTCAATGAATCGACGTCAATGATTCCGGAGAGTCCCATTCGAGGGAGATGAATCCTGATGATGTCATCATTGTCTTTCGCGCAAAACACTCCGATCCAACGGTCTTTACACGGTTCAGTCCCTTCCCTCCAAGAAAACAAAGGCGCAGCCGCGAGGGAGTTCTTGAATGAAAGAAGAGCTTCAGCGTCGTCGTCAGGGAGAGGTGAGGAAACGGGGACGAGTATGAGGACGAGGAGGATGAGAAAGCGAGCAGCGGACATTACTGCTTATTGCGAAAACAGCAACAAGCAAGAGCATCCGCTGCTCGGAAATTAGGATAGAGGAATTCAGCCGAGAGAGGGTGAAGAAGAGATTAAACACAAATAAGTTTGTGTTTGAATCCCTCTCTCGTATTCCTTCTTCTCTTCCTCTTCCTGGGTTGTTGGATTGATGTTATTGTTGTTGTGTTTTTGCTTGTTTTGAGGTGTGGGGAATTTGCCATCTTCGCAATTAAGCTGTATTCTTCCTTCTACCTAACAGAAATGCCTATTTTTAGTACAACATATGAAACATATTTTTACTTGTCCGTTGACGTATTCAATGATTCATTACCAGGACGCGAATTCGATGCTGTCATTTGCAAGATTTTAGAGGATTCAATTGAGCACCACTAAACATTGACCCATTACTAGCGACACCTATTAAAGATGTTTATTTTCCTCCCTTCTGGAAAATATTTTCTTATAATAGTACTTGGATACAAATATAAGTTTTACATTTGGATTATAACCAAATGTGTAAACCAAATCGATTAATATAAATAGTTTTTTTTTTTTAAACTATGATATTTATGATACGCAAACATAACTTTTTAAATAAGAGAGAGTAAAAAGAAGAGAGAGTGTGATGAGTGACGATATAAATGAACAATTTTTAACTATTCATAAACATTAAAAAGAGTAAATATTAATTGTATTTGATTAAAATTCAAATCGTCTTAATTGAAACTCAGTTTTATGATAACTGATATTTCAAATGAATATGAAATAAAATAAAGGAAAGATTTGCATCTAAAATTAGTATTATTATTAACGATATTATCACGAAATGAGTAGTTATCAATTGTAATGTCGTCAACAATATCGTCACCAATTACATTATCACCAACGTACCATCATTAATTATGTTATCACAAATCCAATGTCATCAATTATTACGATATTTCCCTCAATTGTATAGTAATCACCTACATCGTCATCAATTTTATCATTAATGATTGTATTGTCAACAAGTTAACAACTATGATGTCATCAATTATATTCTACCGTCACGTCCCCAACTATGTCGTCATCAAAACACCGTCATCAACTAGATTGTCATTAGACCTGTTCATATCCGGCCATAGGTCGGACTTCATGAAAATTTCAGCCCCGTTTATCTGGACTTGGGCCAAACTGAGCCCGTCCGGCGGGGCTACAATGGTCTATGTACCCGGTCGGACCTCCGGGTACCCGTTTTATTTTTTTAATTATTATAAAACTAATTTAAATATAAATTTTATTTAAAAATAAAATATATTAAGATATTATATGTAATATACATGAATTTCATGATAATTATGCTAAATATTTAAATATGTATGTATTTTGTTTTTGTTTTTTTAAATCCGGGCCGACTGGCCAGGTTTTTAGGCCCGATTAAGCTTCCTCCTATGTTCAACCCCGCCCGTTTTTCCAGGCAAACGGGCCAGGCCGAGCGGACTGTTCGGATATGATCAGGTCTAATTGTCGTCAACCATATTATGATCATCAATCAACTATATTATCATCAATGATATTCTCATCTACTACTTTGTCATCAATTGTACGGTCATCAACTAGATCGTCATCAACCATAATGTCATTTACCGGATCATCATCAATTGTACTGCCGCCATTAACTGAATCAATAATACCGTCACCAACTACGTTGTCATCAAAACACCGTCCTAGCTCAACCTAGTGTCATCAATTATGTTATCACCAACTTATTGTCGTCAATTTTACCGTAATTGTTTTTGGATTTTTTTTAATTAGGGGTCAAAATCACATTATGAAAAGTTTGGGGTTAATATTTCCGATCTCAAAGTTAAAAAATTCGGTTTAAATTTTTTGCATGATGTTGTGTAGTATCTCGTAACACATTATTTTCAAGTTAAAAACCCAAGTTTGTGGGGCCCTTTTTTTAGGATCTTTAGTGATGGTTTGCTTCTTTGTCTATCTGGTTTAGGTCTTGGTTTATACTCAGCTTTGGAGACTTCTTTTTTTTCTTTTGTGGCCTCCAAGGCACAATCTTAGACCCTTCAAGACCACATCTTGCGGGACAGTTGAGTTGTTGATACGAGCTTCGAGTTTTTTTTGCAGCGTTGGACAATCTTCACGCTTTTATTCCTAGTTTTGATCTTTTTGGTTTTACTATCAAGAATACCGTCCCCCTAAAGCCGAACATGCTTTGGCGAGTGCTCTTTTCGGTAAGATAGTGCATGCGATGGAGGCAACTTTTGATTAGACCCTTAGACAAAAAGCGTTTCTAAGTGTTTGCAGTCAGCGCATAGTCAATACTTCATTTTTACCACACCCATTGAGGGGCTTGGACAGTGCATGTCTCCAGTTGAATATCGCACGATACTTAAGTATCGCCTTATGAATCCTTGTTCCCGGTTTATGAGATTTGTACTATGCCCAATTGTCGGAGGACTTTGGATGTTTTTGGGAGCATGCGGTTTACTGTAAAGAACTGTCTAGTTTCAAATACAAACATAATCTGATTCGTGGTGTTTTATGTGACGTATTTAGGAGACCAGAAGTTTCGGCTAAGAAGGTGGCGCATGTGACCTTCTTAACTGATCCACGTGAGAGGTGATCTACGTTGAGGCCCGCCATGTGCTTGTGTTTGGATGGGGTCATTGGCAAACATGCTTGTATTGATTTGACGGGGTCTCTCCTCTGGTTTGTTTGGGTACCGGGCTTTTTGTTGTGGGTAAGGTGACCCTCAACGCAGCCTCTACGAAGACGGTTGAACATGAAAAGAGCTTGCATTGAAAATTAACATGTATTTCTTCCGTTCGCTTTTGACACGTTCGATTTTCTTGCGCCATATACTGTCGAGACATTTAAAAGGGTGCAACGGGTCTTGCATGTTAATGTTGTGTATCCCGAATCTTCAGACATAGTTTCAGGGGGGTTCGGTTTTACTATCCAAAAAAGGTTGACTGCACAACTTGTTGTCCGCTTCCCTTATAGCTCGACGTAAATAATATTTATTTATAAATAAAATATCTTATAATAAAATTTGTTAAATGTATAATGATTATATTTTGATAAAAACGGAAACTGCCAAACAGGCCCGTAACATTCTGTTATCCTCTTTTTTACTTTTTCTATCATCGCACATGTTAGAATCGTTTCTCAGCTGGTCTTATTAATTTCCGGGAAAGGTCAATAGAGAGATCAATTTTCACTGCTTTTCGACCATCTTCGGTGAAGTTGATTAGCTGAGTGTTGACCCGTCTCTCTCTGTGGCTGACTCCTTCCTCTCCCAAATCGCCATGCTAATTCTCAATATCTTCAGCCATTCACACACAAAATACCATTTCCCAACCCAACCGGCGACGATTCACCGGATAATAGAAGCGGATAATTCTACATGGCTACCATCTCTTCCTCTCCGCTTGATTTCGATCCCTTCTTTTTGTTGCGTCGCGGTGATGACGATCCTCGTATAAATCGTGACTGTGTTCCCACCGACGACAACGTCGACGCTACCGGTGGAAGTCCTGTTGCCTTCTCCTCCTCCTCCTCCGACGAGTATGAGCAGGATGCTACCTTTCAGCTTCTCACTGAGGATGGAGTACAGCCCTACATGTGGGCTACTGCCCCTAGCTATGGTAAGTCAACGCCCTCTTTCTTTTTCAATTTAGAGCAATTTCGAACTTCCAACCTTCTGTTGTGGCTTTATGATTGTCATTTGAAGTCCTTGTTGGAGTTTTTCTCATCATATCTCTGGGTTGAAAATTGCACGGTGCACGCAGATTCTAGGGCTAATTTACCTTGATTCGGGTTTCCTTGTGAAAGGCCCATTTGGAATCCATGCCAAACTTAAGATCATATTTCTTCATAAAATTGGCCACACCTCCACTTTTCTTATATACCAAAACTTTTCGAATCAAAAGCAACAAGCACACACATATCCATCTAATCACATTTTTGCATAAAACTTGAAATATCAAACAGGTATAAATGTAGATGTTAGATATCAACCTCTGTACACAGCTGCAATGAAGGGTGACTGGGAAAGTGCATTTGGATTTATTCAAGAAGATAATGCTGCAGTGGGAACAAGTATCTCAATATTTTCATGGACAGCCCTTCACATTGCATCAGGTCAAGGTCACGGGAAGTTTGTAGAGCAGTTGCTCCGTCACATGACCGATGAAGCAATTGTTTTGAGAGATCTCGGTGGTTACACTGCTCTTCATTATGCTGCCAAGGCTGGAAGCTTAAAATGCGTACAAGCAATACACCGAAGATGCCCACACCTGACACAGGTTGCTAGTAATTCTGGTCATGTGCCACTTCATATTGCTGCTGGTTCATCAACTACACCGGGGCAAAAGGAAGTGGTGTGGTACCTTTGTAAAGTAACAGAATCTGAAAGCCCTGATGGCGGTCCTTTTGCTTCTCCCAGAGGGTTTGAGCTGATGTGGGGCGTCATTGCAGCAGAATATTTAGGTATGTGATGATTGTATAATGCTATTGTTTCCTTTCGTTCGCGCAGTAATCTAATCCACACAAGATGGAAGGAATCGATAAGAGACTTTTTCATTGAAACTCTAGTCGAATTGTGGGAATAGAGCACTTTATAAACCTTCGAGGAAGTGTTTTACTTCTTTGTCTAGATTCACCATGCTATTTATAGAGAATTTTCATACCACTTATATATCTTTTCTCCCTAATTTTGTTTTTATGTTTGGTATTTAATCCCTGAACAGATATTGCTATATACTTGATCCGGAGGTTTCCATACTTGGCAACTCCTTGCCCAGAGCGGGAACATGATTACTATGTGCTTGATATGCTGGGACAAATGGCATTTGTTTTTGAAAGTCAAAGTAGGCTTGGGTTTTGGGGAACCCTCATCTCCTATTGTATGTATCTCAATTTATATTCTTCTTTAATGAGCTGCATTTGATATTTGAATAATATTAATTGACTTCTGTAATGTTTGTATGTCGTTTCAAAGTTGTCCCTTCACCTGATATGGAGCAACACAATGATAGATTAGTAGATGGTGATGCCATGCCATTTTTCTTCAAGTTAAGAATATATATCAAGCGAGGTACTATAATTATTTATCTGTCTATATTTACTTGCAAACTGCTATTAAACTCTTTGAATGCTTGTCGAAGTGTGTGTTTTTTGGTGTATATTCTTATCGGCAACAAATTCCTAGAGGTAAACCTTGTAGTTTTGCCGCCTTTTATCACATGGTTCCCAAGCTTTATACAAAATCTATTTGGCAGTTAGGCATCCTATTACTTTGAGAATTTTACACACACACAATCCTTATTCAGTATTTTCAGTGGGAACGAGGTAAAAATCTTATATTGTTCATTATATTTTTCTCTTTTAAACGATCACATTCTCAAATTTAACATTATTTAGCTGATCCATGTGATAAAATTACCAACATACCTCTTAAGAATTATGATTTCAACTAAATCAATAGTATATGGGTACCAAAAAGGTTATAAGTTGGTGTAAAATGACATTTATGAGATTAGGAGAAAAAACCACAATTTGAAACAGTCCATACTCCATAGAGCTAATAATAGAGACACTTCAATATATAATGGAAAAATATGACAATAAAGACATTATGTTCATAGGTCACTATGTGGGCAAATGTAAAATGAGGAGATCATCCCTAGAATTTTTAACGTTGGGCACCACATGGAGGAATCAAAAGCACAAGGTTACCGTATGAAGTCTCCAATTTATCAATCTACTTTTCTTTTGCTATTGTAATTCCAGAAAATGTTCCCTTGTGTTATGTGAACTACTGTTTATATGCCATTTAGTAGAGACAATATATCTGATTAAATCCTCTCTTTTTCTTATTTTAAATCATAATCTATATTTGTCTATGCAGTTCTTAAACTCGTTACAGTACCTGCATTGAAACGAATTTATGAAGAGAAGTCAAAGCATAAGTATGCACTTGTATTGCTAAATGCGGTTTTTGCTCAAGCTAGAGAACTAGATAACTCTAACAAGCTTCACTTGTTAACTTACTACAATATCTTAGCCAATGCTGCTGCAAAAGGTGTAGTTGAGATCTTGAGAGCATGTTTTGAGTTCTTCCCAGATGCCGTATGGTTTACAACCAACTATGAAAGCTTATTGCAAACTTGTATTAAATATCGACAAGAAAAGGTATTCAATCTCCTGCAAGATATAACGGCACAGAACAAGTTAATGGCTGACCGCATTGTCCTGAATGACACTACCTTACATCTTGTAGCCAAAATGGCTCCTTTTGATAAGCTCAAAGCTGTTTCTGGACCTGCCTTACAAATGCAAAGCGAGATTCAGTGGTTTAAGGTAACACTTTCAAACTGCATAACTAAAGCATTGTTCATTTGCAGTTGCAACTGAGAATTTACAAGTTCTGTGTTTTTTGCAGGCTGTGGAGAAATTACTTCGTCCTGTATATCTTTCTTACCGAAACAGGGATAACATAGCAGCCCACGAATTATTCACCAAGGAGCATGAGAAATTACTTGAAAGCGGAGAGAAATGGATGAAAGATACATCTAGTTCGTGCATGCTTGTAGCTACGCTGATTGCTACAGTGGTTTTTGCTGCGGCATTCACAGTTCCTGGGGGCAATATCCAAGACAATGGCAAGCCAGACAATGGCAGTCCAGTGTTCCTGCAGGGAACATCATTCTTGATCTTTGCAGTAGCCGATGCTCTGGCTTTGTTCTCCTCCACATCGTCTATTCTCATGTTCTTATCCATTCTGACATCGCGTTTTGCAGAGCAAGATTTCCTTAATGATTTGCCTAAAAGGCTGATTATAGGCCTTGCTTCTCTATTCTTTGCAATAGTGACCATGCTAATAGCTTTTAGTGCGGCTTTGTCGGTTGTGCTTGTTCATCGGTTTTCATGGATTGCTTTCCCAGTGACTTTATTTGCTTGCCTTCCAGTAGGGCTTTTTGCCAGGCTGCAGCTTCCTCTGTTTTACCAAATGGTGAAATCCACATTTTGGAATAGCATTTCTAGCCAGCAAGGAAATCTGTATACGTAAACAGAGGACGGCTATGTGCTAATTCCTGTGCTTTGTAGAGTAATTCTTATTTTACTAGTTCTTGTGATTTGTTACATTGCTTATGCAGTTGTATTTTTTAAGTGGAAAGCGGCTTTTGGATCTCATAGTATAGGATGTGATTGTGATTCTGAAGCTGTAATAGATATTCTTTGTAGTCCAAAACATGATTCAGAGATCGAATTCTCTATCAAAAGGTATAGCCATGCATGCCACGGGAGACTGTCGTCAATGGTTTCTTGCACAATGTTTCACACAATAATAAGTCGTATTATATTTAATACAGGTGAATTATATCATATTATTGGTATCAGTCTATAGAGCCTTCGACGCTTGGATTTTGCTTCCATGGCTTATGCTACCAGGAAAATGACCTTGCAAAATATGCCGGAAGACAACCTCCACAGCAGCGATCTGCAACTACAAGAAAGTAACTTGCACAAATATTAGATGATCAAGGTTTGATAACTTATTGGTCTTTCTCAAAGAAGACAACACAATACAGTAAGTTCACGGAGTTGAGAAAGTAACTTGCACAAACATTAGATGATCGAGGTTTGATAGGTTATTGACCTATCTCAAAGAAGACAACATAATACTGTAAGTGAACGGAGTTGTACTTTGTAATATATGATCTAAATCAAGTGTCATATCACGATGGCTTGCAAGTTCACGTTGATTTTCTCTAAATTATAAATAATAGAAAAAAAAGAAATTATCAAAAAGTTTTCTTTGTCACAAAAGCAAATCAAAACATAAGCCAACAAATATATCAAATATGGATAATAAGGTAAGCAGCCTGGTGCAAATGGCTTTCTTTTTTCATGATATACCAATCGGAATGGAGGGTTCTACCTATATCTCCTATTAAATGAGCAATGATAAACTCAATTCAATCATTTTATGATATGATCAAGTAAACTTATCCAATGATCCAATATTCACATTTTGGTGTCAATTAAACATGAAGCACTATATAATTATTAAACAAGATTAGAGAAAAGAATCGTGCATATCGCTGAGCGTGTAACCTCCCTCAATCCTATCTAATAATCTTAGGATAGACTATCAAACCCCAAGTAAGAAGGTAGATTGTACTAAAGATTCATATTGACTCATTTTGTTAATCATTAAGAGTAAAATAACTTCGTCCATATGTGGAGCACTCTCGTGTCATCCACATCTAGAAGGAGCTATGATGCTTTCTGAAAGACAATTGTAACTATAATCAACAAGTAAGAAGCTATGATGCTTTCAAACCGCCTCAAACCACCGGTTTGGCCAAACTAGTGGTTTAGGTTTCTGGGGGTTTACGGTTTAGGTTTGGTAAAAAAAATAAAAAATCTAAGTTGTCGGTTTAGGCAATTTTTTTTAATTGTTTTATTAAAAAAACCCGGCCCAAACCGGCGGTTTGGGCGCTGGAGCGCAACGGCTATATAGCCGTTACGTTGTCCACCAACGGATATAATAATATTGCCGTTGGTGGCCCCACTCCAACGGCTATATAGCCGTTGGAAGTGGAAAATTTATTTATTTATTTATTAAAATAAAAAACCTACCTGATACCCTTTCCTATAAATACTCAACCCCTCATTCTCTAAATCCCACACCATCTTCATCTCGTCTTTCTCGAATCATCTCTCGACTCCTCTCTCGTCTTTCTCGAATCATCTCTCGAGTCCGACTCTCCTCTTTCTCGAATTTATCTCTTGTATTCTCATAATGACAAACGGAATGACCACATTTCTTCTCAATTTTTCTCTAGCACCCAAGAAAGTGAAACTCAAATGCCCGACAATCCTGAAAATACCGAAATGCCACCATAATGATGTCTACCCCCACCGAAATTGCATACATCCGAGATATTTACGAAGCATTACAAGAAGGGGCAACGGTAAACGAGTATTGTCAAGTTTCATGCAACTATTGTCCAAATGTGTACAAGTGAAGGATAAAGGGTGGCTACGAGACTTTGCAAACGCACATGACAAATGTCCACCTCAAAAAGCTAGGGATATCACGGGGACAATCACAATTTTCCCATGGGTTTGCATCTTTTCCTCTCAATCTCAATTTCCTCTATTTATGTATAATCATAGTGAAGAAAGTTTAGGATTAGTCGATGTTATATGTTCTCATCCATTTCCGTTTTCTTATTCTAAATATGAAGAAGTTAGATCATATAACACTAAATATCTTCAATCTTATTTAAAACCAACTTCTCGCAAAATCGTTTTAAAATTAGTAATCAAATCTTACCTACAAAAGAAAGGAAAAATTCTTTCGATTTTGGCATCTTTTAAGTATCAAGTATCTATTTGTAGCGATACTTGGAGTACACAATCACAAAGATAATTTTATATGGGCATTACTTTACATTTTATTGATAGAGATATGTTTTTGCATAAATATGTTATTGGATTTTTTCATTTCAACGCAAGACATGATGCACCAAACACTGCTAACTTCATAAAAACGGTTTTACAAGAATTTAATTTACAACATCGAGTTTTTTCATATTCTTTTCATAATGCATCCGCAAACACCACCATTGTAAATCATTTGGTCAAGGAGACGGGGCAATATTTGCAAACTCCTTATACTCATCAAAGATGTGCATGTCATATTTTGAACTTAAGTGTTCAAGATGGACTTAAGATTTTAGCGAATATGCTAACCCCCATCACCAACACTTATTGATCATATTTGACACAACTCCGAATTGAGAAAAAATGGAGAAAATTATATATTTTTAACTAATAATTTTCAGTCAATTGCTTTTTCAAATGACATTGAAACTCGTTGGAACTCTACTTACAAATTACTTAGTGAAGCCGTTCGTTACAAAGTTTTTTTACAAGAGTTTTCCTCAATAAACATTCCTTGGTCAATCCTTGATGATGAAAATTTCTGGAAAACTTGCATTGATACATGTAATGTTTTAAAGATTTTTGGTGATGCAACTAATGCCACGATTTCGTTTACACCCCAACTTCTTGTAGATTTCTAGAGATAGCCGTAAACGTTCCGAGGCTTTTCTAAATTGTTCAGATGTACCAACCCTTGTCAATGTTATGAATGAGATGAAAAGTAAATGGATAAAATATTACAAACACATTCCCATGATTTATCTTATAACCGCCGTTTTTTATCCTAGACTTAAACTTGATGGTGTTTCCAATTTGTTGAATGCTTATTATGATTGTTTGTTTTTAGTAGATGACGGCATCAATATTTCTACCATTATGCAAAACATTCGTACCGAATTTGGAAAGTTTCTTAATTCATTTGAATCAAGTGATAGGTCTTCTTCTATCGCACCTACTCCTACGACTTCTTCTCCTCCTCCTCCTTCTGCATCTTCTTTTCTTTCAAAAGCACAACAAATTTTAGCCAAAATGAAAAAAACACCAAGACATTCATCCTCAAATGCGGAATATCAAGATTATCTAACAACATGTTTTAGTTTTTTATAGTGATTCTTTCGATATTTTGGATTAGTGGAAGAAACTAGCCCTAAATGTCCAACATTAGTGAGAATTGTACAACAACTCATGGCCGTTCCCGCATCAACGGTTGTCGTGGAGCAAGCATTTAGCGAAGACGGGAACATGCTCGGTTATAAGAGAACTCAATTGAAGCCCGAAAAGTTGGAGGCACAAGTTTGTATTCAAGATTGGATAAGGCGGCGAAGCGGAAACAACGGAATGCCCCGGTGTATGACCCAAAATCAGATTCGAACTCCAATGACGAAGGCCCTACTTCCGAGTCTGAGTCCGAAAGATAAGCGGGGTAACGAAAATAACTCGGAAGTCCGAAAAAGAAAAGTAAAGGTAAGAGAACTATGTGGGCTTTGATTTCTCTTAACTCCGAGAGGATACGTAAGCAACCGGGAAAACGGTTCAAGCCTCTTTTTAACTTTAATTCCAGTTTGTTTATATATATATATATATATATATATATATATATATATATATATATATATATATATATATATATATATATAGGGTTGGGATCCGGTAGGAACAACCCTTAGAGTAGGGAATAAGAACTCCTAAGATCCGTTGAATTAAAATTTCTACGTTCATGATGGAAGGTGCATAATAAACTTCCTAAGGTGAGAATCACATGATTGTTCACTTTTCATTATTCATTCATTAAATAAGATACAAATTAGGAAAACAGATTTCTTATTTTTGGGCTATCCCAAAAATAAACGTTGAAGCAATTGATCGTTAATATATTTGGTCGTTAAATATTCTATAGAGAAATTTGATCGTTAATATATTTTATAAGAAATTTGATCATTAATATATTTGGTCGTTAATATATTTTATAGAGAAATTTGATCGTTAATAAATTTAATAAGAAATTTGATCGTTAAATTTGTTAGGATTGCTCGTCAAATTTTTTTTTGGTAGTTAAATAATGATAAAAAAAACATTTTAACGACCAAATTTTCTCTATAAAATATAATAACGACCCAATATGAAAATAATTTAACGATCAAATTTCTTAAAAAATATTTAACGACCAAATTTTACCAGCATTCTTTCCATATTACAAATTTTTAACGACCAAATTTAACGAACAATTCTACATAATTTATTTTCATATTGGGTCGTTATTATAATTTATAGAGAAAATTTGGTCGTTAAAATTTTTTTTATATCATAATTCTATTAGAGGCAATATAATATTCTCATTAATTATTACCATAAACAATGTTAAATCTTGGACGTTCATATGTATTAATCCAACGGTATATATATAACCGGCGCTAAACAGGCAAACCGGATATTTGGCGGTTTGGAAATAACCGGGTTAGGCTTAGGCTTGACCTTGGACTAAACCTAAACCGGAAGTTTGCAAAACTAAACAAATAGTTTAGGTTTGCGACCCAAGTCTAGTGTACTTAGTTTGGAAATTATGACACTAAATTGTTAGTCTACTTCTTATTGGAGATTACATCAACCTGTGAGTCGCTTGTCTACTCACTTGTGAGATTACGACATCTTTGTCTAATTAAGTTGTTTGTCTACTACTTATTTGAGATTACAACAACTTGTAAGATTT
The DNA here is from genome assembly GCA_002319775.1 of Fagopyrum tataricum. Lineage (NCBI taxonomy): Eukaryota > Viridiplantae > Streptophyta > Magnoliopsida > Caryophyllales > Polygonaceae > Fagopyrum > Fagopyrum tataricum. The sequence goes on from CM008279.1 coordinate 19,592,865, forward strand.
TTGTCTACTCTTTCTTGGAGATTACAACAAATTTGATACAAAATCGGATACCAAAAATCAACAATGATATCCAACTTGAATCCAATGTGAACAATCTTCCTTTAACAATCTTTGATTGAAGAAAATGAAAGAGAAGAAGAGGAATGAAAGCCTAACTATGAGACAAGGCCTTACAAAGAGAAAGAGAAGCCAAACACCCTTAACTATTTCACACACACATAAAATCTATGTATAGGGTTTAACAAAAATGGGTAAAGAAGCCCCTAAATCCACAATGGAGTAAGAGTATGGATAATGAACAATGTTGGAACAAACAATTTGTTCATTCCAAATACTGTTCTTGACCTCTGCGGTAAAAAAAAAACACACAATGTCCGTAAAGGGATTTAGATATATAGAAGTCACACAATCAATTAAGTAAAAATCCCTTCCAATTCCATGCATCACTTGCAATCTTTACCAGTATCCATGCATCACTTGATTTTGTGACATAGAAGATCCCATAAATGACAACTACAAAGTATAATTGTTCGCTGGTTTTACAACTTATTACAATTGAACCAATGTCTCGATGAGAACATGCGATTTGACACTAAATCCTTCACAATTTAGTTGTAAAGGGGATAGGTGAAAGTATTTACTTTCAAACAATCTTACTTCGATCGAAACATGGTTCAAATTGAAATTACATTATATCCCTTCTTATTTCCTCATCTTCTCGTTTGATACATTTCTCAATCTTTTGATTATATGTTTCCTTTTTATTTTTTGTATAATAAACCTCTCCACTTTAATCTTTCTTTTTGAATTTGTGCAAGAAAGATAGCAACAGGTAAATTGGTGTCTAAGGTATACAAATTTCATGTAAGCCCTGTTGCATTGCTGCATAGTAGAGATCAAATTGGCTTTATCATCTCATATGAACTTTTATATATAATAATTCATGGGAATGAATTAAGATCAAAAGTACTTTTATGATTATGAAGAATAGCCATGAGAGATTCGTGTGAATCTATAGAAAAAAGACTTTGAGATTTAACTTCCTTTTAAATTTAGCTTGGCCTAAAACATCCTCTTGAAATTCATAGGCGAGAAAGTCGATCATTATAATACCTTTTGTGTTAGCCATTTTTATCTGTTGGCATGGTATCATATAGCGGTTTGGAAACAACACTAAGTTGATGACTTTCAGCCAACCATGGCCCAATGTAGTAGTCAGAAGTAATTACTTCCATATCAACTACGATTTTTGTATACAGCGATCGAAAGTATTTACTTCCGAAACACCGCATCTTCAAAGTTGAGGAAAGATATGCTTGCAACCAAACGTTTTCTTACCATACAAAGGTCTTTATATAGCAGTAAAGGAAACGAATTTTGACCGACTATGGCCTGGTGTAGCGATCGGAAGAAATTACTTCCATATCAACTACGACTTTTGTATACAGCGATCGAAAGTATTTACTTCCGAAACACCGCATCTTCAAAGTTGAGGAAAGACCCGCTCGTAACCAACCGCAAGCCCTTAACTAGGCATAATCCATCGATTATAAACATTGGCCGAAAACATCTGTCAAAACCAAATATGCACGAAGGTTGACAATCATTTTTAGAATGTGTTGTAGAGAGTACACCAACAGGAGATTTGCTTAAACAAAGGATATAATTTGCTATATACTTTGAATTTGATCTTCTTGAAACTTGGATCTTTTATTGTGTGTTTTCATTTGCAGGTCACCAATGTTTGCAGTGCTGCTAACCCAGTTTTTGTGAAGAAGGAGTCGTGCCTTTTGTATAAAAGCAAATTGAGAAGTTGAAAGAGGTTTTACGTAGTAACCACCCACTAATACTCATTTAGCATTAGTTATCTTTTTTTCTTAAGAAAAATAAATAAATAAAAGGAAAGGAAGTTTAACGTTACTGCAGATTTAAAGTTGAACTGCTCTTCCCTTTTAAAATCTTGTACCCCTTTATCATATTTTTGATCTATAAATTCAATTTTTTTAGCTAATTCATGTACTTAATTAGCATTCGGGCTTAAAGGTTGAGGCCCAATTAAAATTGATTTTGTCTAATATTTATTAGACTTGAGCCTAAATAAAAATCATGTTAACTAACATGATTACATTTTAGAAATCCCAATATTTTTTAAAATATAAATAAATTAGCTTTATGTCAACTTTGGAGAAATTAACTACATTTGGGGTGTTATAGATTATATATATAATCTATAACACCCCAAATTCATAGGACTCGGGGCGCTACTGGGCTAGGATCTCACAATGGATCCTGACCCTAGCCTGACAACAAGTTCATTGGATCTTACAACAAGACACAGATAGATTAAAACCAAAACATGAAACTGATATATAAATCAAAAGGTAATACAGAAGTACCGATGAGTACAAACCAAAACATGTATCTCAGTACATATAAAATCCCCATAACCCTCGCATAAACCTAGTGTACGGAGCCCTCAACGGATCACCCCATCTGGATCACTTTACAGCTCTCCTAACCTGCAAAGGATCTACAACACGGTATAAAACCGTTAGCTAACCATACACATATATAAGAGATCCAGAAGCACAAACACACTTCAAGGAATCATAACATAGAATCATGCTGTCACACATTTACCCGGTTAATTATATTTATAACGTCCAACACTCAAATCGTATAAATAAAGGTATATAAACATATGTGACACGAGGAATATAATCCTCGCCTCTGAGTTCTATAGCCAGCTGGAGTGGTATAAGCGCACCATCCCGTATACCATAAGGAGTGGTAGATGCCCTTCCCGTATACCAGATCTGACCTGACCACAGAGAACCTCCCAGACTCCACTACGGGATGAAAGGCAGGTTGTCACAGCCACTACAATGGGTGATCACTAAATCATAGGTCGGTCTCAATCAACATCGCATGCTATAAAGCATATAACAAACACCACTCATGCATACATCCAATATAAGGATGGTAGCTAAGTAAGTCCTATGAACTTACCTCAACCTCAGAAGTAGTCTCAAACACGATCAGCTCCTAACCGGAGAACAACACTGCCTATACAAAGCATAACGAGATATCAATCTTCTATCCATCAAAGGGGTCACACATAGACCCAAGGGATCCATAAGGATCGTATCCAACTTATAAACCTCAAAGCCCTAACCGGCATATAACGATATCATACTCCTCATACACGTACCTAGCATGCTACTAACCCGCTCATACTAGGAAAGGAAAGGATCTACACTACTCTAGGTAGATCCGGGACAAGACGCACCTGTGTGACAAGAGAGACGTAGGAACGAAGCAAGGCAAACCGCAGGCGCAACGACACACTGGCGCAGGCGCGGTGACCGTGGCCGCAGGGGCGGCAGCTTCCAGGCCCGGGTACGGTGACACACTTCCGCAGGGGCGGCGGTTCACGGGCGCAGGGGCGGCGACAGTGCAGAACGGCCTTCCCCAACTTCTCTTCGACTCCTTACGTGAGGAACTCACGTCTTCAGCATTCCATAACCACACACACACATATACATACACATTCCACTATCAAAACACATCCAAACACAACTAATCCTAAGCTAAGGAAGAGGAATTCAAGAAAGGAAGAAGAGAAGAATAAAAAGACTTACCACAACTGTGGTCCTAGGCAAGGAAATGATCAAACAACCTCAACAGCTAGCTCCCAAGCTCAGCAACACATTACACATCATCAACCACCAAAAGCCACACACAAACTCTTCCAAAACAAGAAGGATTCAAGATCAAAATCAAGGAGAGGAAAGGAAGGAAAGAAGTACGTGAGAAGGCTGGAGAAAGATGATGAAACCCTTGCTCAACAAGCCAAGGGGAAGGGTAAGAAGGAAGGAAGGAAGGAAGGAAGGAAGGAAAGAGAGTAAAGCACGGTCAAAGGGTCAACAAAGCCGGCTGCAGCCGCAGGAAATCGTAGGGGCGGATTCCTTGGCCACCGGAGCGGATCACTAGCTCAACCGCAGGGACGGCTCTATAAACCCGCAGAGACGGCAAGTCCAAACTCGGTCTAAAAGACTAAGGCTCTTACATCATCATTCTATAACTCTTCATTATTATTTTTCTATATTTAGGGACCTTAGGCCCATTAAAAAAGCGAAGGAATCGGCCGGCCCAGGTCTCAAAGTATAAAAAAAGTATTCACTAAAAATCCATATTGTTAGTTATAGTATATAATATTTCATAATTATATATTATTTAATATTTTAATTTTTTTAGTTATAATAATTAATATTTTATTTTTAACTTTTTATATAAATTGTTAATAATGTAATTTAATTATTATTCTTTTTATTATATAGTTTGATTATTACTTCATTCATTCTAAATTCAGGTATATTGAATATTTTTATAGTGAAGCTTAAGATATTTTATCTAAAAATAGTTGGGAAACTCTTGAAGGCCGAGCATCACGGAAGTCCACTTTGCAAAGTCAGCAGCCGGCGGTGAGCTTCTTTCTTAAATGTCAAGTGCTCAGGGAATTCGTGCCTGCAGCCAACAGTTCATAATTTGACTTTCAAATTTTGTATCTCTTCATGGCGAACACCAGTACCAGCGGTCGGCTTGTTTTAGGCGCCAATACCGGTGGCGCCGGTAGCAGCTTTTCTGCCGGCCCCAGCACCACGCCTGTGTATAGGATGTTGCCAGATCCCCCTGAGGGCTCATTTCGAATACAAGGAGCCCGCCCGGTGATTGGGGTTCCTTCCGAGAACATTGTCTTTGGTAAACTCAATTAGTACAATATGCAAATTTATACGTTCCCATGTCTAAGGATATCGGTTAAACGTCTTCTTTTTTTTTTTAATAGAAAAAGGTAGATTTTGTTGTTTGGCTTTAGTTTTCAATATTTTTTTTAAGGATTATATTCATGTATCATTGGTATTTTTCTTTTTAAATTAACCTATTTACTTGGAGCATAGGTTAAAAATCATACATATAGAGAAAGTTGTTATGAATATGAGTAAGAAGCTAGGGTTGTGAGACTTAAGATTGGATTTAATCAACGATCAAGATTAAAGCAAAGAGGTTGAGGATAGCTTAATGGTTAGAGTTGAATATCTTTCTAGCTTCTCACTTGTATTCTTCTCTACCCCAAAAGTATTGAATCTCTCTAACGAAAAAGCTTCATTTGTTCATCTTATGTTACAAATGAATCTAGAAACATTAATATCAATCTTAATATGAAATCTTAAACCATTTGTAGCTCATTCTTATCTTTGAATTCTTCTCCAGCTAGCCTCCAATGTTAATGAAGCAATATGTGAGAAATTTAATTATGTGATTGGTTCATTGCATGATTCTTCAATGATGATTTGGGAAGAGACTGACTCCTTCATTTTTAATACATAGTGCATAGTAAGTGTGTGTTCGAGAAAATATCTTAATGAGTTCTTGAGTTTAAAAGTTCACATTGTACATTTTCATATATATATGAATAGTTCATTGATTACTAGTGCACAAACGTGTGATGATAAATGCAAATATATATCCATACAATGATATATAACCACCAAGAAGCAATCTTTTGTTTATTGTTCATGTGTTTTTGCAGTGTGTATAGAATCTTAAAATTGTTTATATAAAATAAATGAACATAGTCCGTAAAAATGAACTCGATGTAGCTAAAAATAAAGCACTTCAAATTGATTGTTTAACTACTTTATATTAGTGAGATGTAGGATACTACATCATTGAATAATGCATCTTCACCATAAAAGAAACCATAGTTTTTTATGGATTAAATGATCATGTTCTAATTGGCAAAATGATTCATATATGAAAAATGAATATAAAATAAACATAGTGTATATTAAAAATGAACATAGAGTGTATGCAAACTAAATTAGTCAAATTTGATTTTTGAACTATTTTACATACTAAGTGATGTTGGATACTATAAATTTATTTTTGGGTAGTACATCTTCATCATTGATTTTTTATGAATTAAATAATCATGATTTGATGGGTGAAATCAATGTTATGTTACATTTATTTATTTTTTCCATTAATAATTTGATAAATTTAAAACATGAACATAATTTGTATAAAGAATGAACTCAATGAAACTAAAAAATAATCGGTCAAAATGAATTTTAAACTACTTTACGTATTAAATAAGGTTAGATATTATATATATTCACAAATGTGTAGTGCATCTTTATTGTTAGTTCTTTATGGATGAAATGATCATGCCAATGTTGTATTACATTTGATGTTTTTTTCATTTACAGTTTGCCACATGTTAAAAATGAACATTGTTTGTATGAAATATGAACATACTCTACACGAAAAATAAATCCAATGCAATTAAAAATAAACCGGTAACAATTGATTTGTTTTGCTTGGATCTAATCTTGCAATTACTCACAACACTCTTCAAATGAAATGAAGTTACACGTTTATTTGGATTAACTCAAATATATGTAACTTCATTTCGTGTATAATGTTATTGGTCAAATAGGGAAAATATTCAAAATATATTAACCTTTTGTTCAAAGTATAGATAAGTTGTAGTTTAACAAATACACGTGTATTTAAATAATAGTAACTTTCATCATAATGACATTTTTTTGGCGTAAGAGTCATTTTAACTAGAACTCAATTATGAATAATATAAATATTTAAGAGACCGTTCAATCAAAAATAATCAACTTTATTTTTAATTTTGTGACTGACCGGTTTGTAGGTGCATGTGCACTTTAAACCCGCTCATTTACATTACTTTGTTGTTTATTTATTTAGACGGATAACAAATTAAAAATGCAATATGAATAAGTGATAAACAAATATATCAAACCTTTTTATTCAAGTAGAATTTATTATAATAAATAAAAATAAATAAAGAGATATGACTTGTTAATGATATAGGGTGAGAGAAGACGTATTTGCTATAAGGGAGGGTATTCAAAAAGTCTAAAGTTTAGGATTCATGACTATTGATATTGTAGAAAATATTCTCGTGCTATTAATGCTATCAACCAAGTTTGCAAACCGCCTTAGATAGTAAATATGATCATTTCCGACATATTATTTCTTATCTATGAGTTCACTTAAGTTAGAATTCAACATATTTAAAAAAAATCAACGATAAATGGACTATTCTACAAGATTTTGAGGACCCCATACTCAAGTATGCTTTAGGCAAGTTGTCCCTCGTTTCCCCTTATCTTTGTTAAAAAAGGGTATGGATGATAATTTCACTTGTACTCGATGGATATCCGAACGCCAGATCAAATAAATTATATATAATTTTATATTATTTTTAGTTGGATTTAAGTATGCTCATGATTTCAGTATAATATATGATTTTCTTACTAATTTATAACTAAAATGTAGATCAACCGAAATCTTAGTCATATATTGCACCCGCTTCATTCATTGTATACGTGTGGATTGGATCGGGTGATGGGTTGAGGGAGGTGAGACGATGGATTTGAGAGGTAAAGTTGTCCAGCTGCCGCCGGATCCAGATCCATGTCATTCCTCCCTCCCTCCAAAAATACGCGACGCTATTAACAAAAAGAGTTTTCACTCTTTACGACAATTCTCATTTAGTAGGGTAAAAATAACTTTTTTTTTTCTTTGAACAAATTCCTGTATATATATTATATATATACCAGTGAACTCAATCAAATCATACCACTGACGAACTAAATAAGTAGAATTAAATACGTAGCCATATATAGTTGGCTTAGTGAAATTAATTAATTAATATATTTGCATCGATGGATGCAGGCGAAGATGTAGACAGGAAGCGATATCTTCCTCTATATAGAGCTGCAATGAAGGGCGAGTGGCAAAGTGCACAGAAGTTCATCATTGAGAACAATACTGAACTGAAACAAAGTATATCCATCTTTAAGTGGACAGCGCTTCACATTGCGTGTGGTCAAGGTCACTCCAAGTTCGTTGAACAGCTGGTGGAACGCATGCCTCGAGAGGATCTCGGGTTGCAAGATCATGCTGGTCGCACAGCTCTTCACCACGCTACCATCGCCGGGAGCTTAGAATGTGTAACAGCATTGCTCCGGAAAAACCCAGAACTGACACAGATCGGGGATTGCCTTGGCCATGTGCCACTAGTCGTCGGCGCAAGGTTACCGCCTTCTTCACGCCTCAAGGAAGTGGTGTGGCACCTTTGTCTCACTACTAGGAATGATGGCCCTCATACTCCTTTTGCTTCTCCCCGGAGTTATGAGCTCATGTCGTATCTAGCTGCTAACGAATATATAGGTACGTGTTTAATAATTATGCATACCGAGCATTGAAAACAATTAGATAAGGGACAAAACAAATAAAGTATAAATCCAAATATTACTCGATCTCTAACGTACAGGCCCGCTGAAATTTTGAAACAGACGTTGCCCTTTACTTGGTCCGGAATCTTTCTGGTTTGGCTGCTCCCTGCAGCGACGTCGCAGCTGGTACTAACAAATACGTACTTAGATCGCTCATTCTGAATGTGCCATCTGTTTTCGAAAGTCAAAGTAGGCTTGGATTTTGGGAGACCCTCGTCTCTCGCTGTACGTATCTCGCTATATATTTTATCACAATTCAATATTTCTTGACCTATTTCTACTTTTAGTATAATTAATGCTTTTATATAATCTTCCGATACAGTTGTTCCAGTCCTAGACATTTCAGTAGAAGCACGATTACATAATATAGAGCAGCCCAAACGAACCAGCGGTGAGGCTGTGCCATTTTTCTCCAAATTAACAACATACATACACTCAGGTATGTATATATTTATAAAATGAAACAAGACGGAGTTCGGGTCAAGGTAGTTGTTTGGACTCAAAAGTGTATATTAAATTATTAATATTATTGACAGTACCTAGGTTGAATCGAATTTATGAGGAGAAATCAAAGCACAAGTATGCCCTGGAATTTGTAAAGGAGTGTTTCTCTCAGGTTTCACAATTGAGTAATGCGGAGATGCTTCAATTGTTATATCAACATCATATCTTAACCATCGCTGCTCTACGTGGAATAGTTGAGGTTTTTACAACTTGCTTTGAGTTCTTCCCAGACGCAATATGGTTTTCTAGCGGAGAAGGTGGAAACATGTTGCAAACTTGCGTATTGTTTCGACAAGAAAAGGTATTCAATTTCATGTTACAAAACATGGCATGGACCAAAGTAGTCGGCGCCTACAAATCCGGTGGAAATACTATCTTCCATATTGTAGCAAAAAAGGCGCCCCTTGCGAAGCTCCAAGCTATTTCTGGATTCGCCTTACAAATGCAAAGTGAGATCCAGTGGTTTAAGGTAATACATTCAACGACTGCTCAATTTTGAACTGGAAATTACAGTCCAGTCCATGTAAACAATTTAGCTTGTTCTTTAAAGACGTAATGTTATGGTTCGATTTGTTCAATTAAGTCTTGTTGCGGTTCAATTCAATCTTAGACCGAAAAAACTACATTAAAAAAAAACAAAAACAAGTTTATATGATCCAGATCGTGTCGTATAGGATGTTACTATCTGGTCTATATATGGTCTTACAAGCTCATTAAAAACGGTCCAAACTGTATACACAAAAGAGAATGCAATTCGATATTCATTTATTTTTCTTTCTATATTTAGGCTGTGGAGAAGGTAGTTGAACCTACGCAACGTTTTATGGAGGACACCCAAGGGAAAACGCCGCAGGAATTATTCACGGAAGAGCACAAGGAATTGCGTGAGAACGGGGAGAAATGGATGAAGGACACTGCTAATTCATGTATGCTTGTAGCCACACTGATTGCGACTGTTGTTTTTGCCGGCGCATTCACCGTCCCCGGTGGCAATAACCAAGAAACGGGCATCCCGATTTTCTTGTCAAAAAAATCATTCTTGATTTTTGCAATATTTGATGCTTTGGCTCTCTTCTCCTCTTCGACGTCCATTCTCATCTTCCTATCCATACTGACATCACGTTTTGCAGAGCAGGATTTCCTCGTTTCTTTGCCAAGAAGGATGATAATAGGCCTTGCTTCTCTCTTCTTTGCAATAGTCACCATGATGGTAGCATTTGGTGCCACTTTGTCAATTGTCATCAGTAATCGCTTCCCATGGATTGCTATCCCGGTGACTCTACTTGCTTGCATCCCGGTGCTCCTCTTTGTAATGCTACAACTTCCGCTCTTTATCCACATGGTCAAATCTACATTCTGGAGTGACATTCCTTGGCGTTAAGGCATTCTTGATTTTACTAGTCAACCAATGAAATCTCATCTCAAGAACGTTTGCTTTGTGAGTACGTGCTACTTGCATGTATATGTAGAGTAGAACCGTCCAAATCCAGGCCACCTCTTTGTACGTAAAAAAAAAAACATGGGTATGGATAATTAGTTTGACCGGTTCGGTCGAACAAAAATGGGACATGAGTAACCGTTTTGACCTGCGGGCAAGTTTGCCATGTGTATAGTTATATATATATATATATATATATATATATATATATATATATATATATATATATATATATATATATATATAATTATATACAATTTAGTTTGTTTTGAGTGTCACTTAATCTAATTTTTCATTACTTACCAAAAAAAATCTAATTTTTCATTTAGTTTATTTTGAGTATTTTGACGAGTTATACTTGCATGTAATTTTATTACAGTTTAATTTAACTACAATTGTACTTGTTATTTTTCACGTATTTAGATTTTTCTTTTACGTGTTGATTGTTGATTGTGGTGAACTCATTTCTAATGCACTGTGCATGTATAATAGTGAACATATATAGCATAAACACTATACATTCTGTAGTAAATATACCCAAATATATACCGAAATATTAATCCCTACACGTCCATTGTTGAAAATATATCAAACATATACTGAAAATTATAATGGTGAAAATATATTATGCCCGAATTATAATACTAGAAAAACTAAAACCTGTTTTTCAAATTCTAAGTATAACGTGTAATCTTACAGGCTAGTATAATACCCGAAAAATCAACATGCTAGATCAAAATCTTAAAATGTATAATACACGAGGTTGTGACTCCGCCAACGTCAGTGATCCGCCTGCAAGTGCACCGAACACAACCACCAACCCATAGTTTCAACTTTCAATGAAGCTGCTCAGACAACACTGTAGCATTTCCGGTGTGAATTCCAACGGACTCATAACCACCAGCCCTTGGTTCCGTTGAGAAGGACAGGGTTATTGTGGATTCCCGTTAAGAAAAGCTGGTTTTGTTAGGGTTTTAGGGTTAGTTATAAGGAAAGAAAAAAAGGTATATTTTCTCTGTGTCAACTGTCAATAATAAACGGATCAATTTATCCAATTTGCATTGGTTAAGAGACTTTAGGGTCATTATTCGTACGCGAAATCGACACGTACTGAACAGTACAGTGATCCCGTGTACTTGCACATCTATATTCTATCACAAAATAATCACATAATAACCGTCGAAAATAAACTTAATTAATATTAGATAAATTTAAGATTCATGAACTTCATTTAAGGAATTTTAAGAAGTGAATAGTTTCACATGCATGTATGAACTAACATATGAATTTATGTGTTATGTTTCATGCAGTTAATTATTATAAAACTAAAGCTAGGTTCATGTTCCTATATTCATCTAGATAGGACTTTGTAATGTTAGTTCAAATAAGTTGTGAAGAACATATGAATAAGGGTTCTAAAGTACATTTGTTTTCTTTTTCTTCAGTTATTCACCTTTTTTATTTATCCTCCAATTTTTTTTATCAAATTATATTGGTACCAGAGCTAGAGATGGCGAATATGAGTTTTACGTTCCATTTCCCTCGTCTCACAAAAGAAAATTATGAGAAATGGTGCATACGCATGAAGGCATTGCTTGGTTCCCAAGATATGTGGGAATCCGTCGATAGAGGCTATGAGGTGCCTCAAGATGAAGCTTTATTGAATCCTACTTAGAAGGAGGCTATTCAGAAGGCCCAGAAGAAGTATCAACAAGCTCTTACTCTCATCCAGCAATGTTTGGATGAATCGATGTTTGAAAGAGTGACAAATGCGATCACTTCCAAGCAAGCATGGGAGATCTTAAAAAACTCTAATCAAGGGGTTGATCGACAAGGTGAAGAAGGTGCGACTACAATCACTACGAGGAGAATTTGAAGGCTTGTGGATGAAAGAAACTGAATCAATTGTGGATTTCTTAGCAAGGGTGTTGGCCGTTATCAATCAAATGAAGCGGTATGGAGAAAACATCAAGGATGCTCGAGTTGTTGAGAAGATACTTCGTTCTTTGACAACGAAGTTTGATCATATTGTGGTTGCTATTGAAGAGTCAAAAGACTTAGATTCAATGACAATTGATCAACTTATGGGTTCTCTACAAGCCCATAAGGAGAGAATCAAGAGGAGAAAGGATGAGCCAGTTGAGCAAGTCCTAGACACATGTAATACCCCAAATCCGTAGGACTCGGGGCGCTACTGGGCTAGTTACTCACAATGGATCCTGACCCTAGCCTGACAACAAGTTCGCTGGATCTTACAACAAGGCACAAACAAATTAAAACCAAACATCAAACTGTAACATATACATATCAAAAGAGTTTACAAAAGACCGCTGAGTACAAACCAAAACGTATATATGTACATCATAAAATCACCCATATCCCTCGCATACAATCCTAGTGTACGGAGCCCTCAACGGATCACCCCATCTAGATCACTCTGCAGTTCTCCTAACCTGCAAAGTATCTACAACACGTTATAAAACCGTTAGCTAACCATACATATATAAAATAATACATAAGCACAAACACAAGTAAGGGAATCATAACACATAATCATGTTGTCACACATTTACCCGGTTAATTATCTTTATAAAGTCCAACACTCAAATCGTATATAGATATGTATATGAATATATGTGACAAGAGGAATATATAATCCTCGCCTCTCGGTGTTGTTGCCAGCTGGAGTGGTAATCTGGTAACACTTTCCCGTATACCCTATGGGAGTGGTAGGTGCCGTCCCGTGTACCAGATCTGACCTATCCGCAGAGAACCTCCCAAACTCCCAGCGGGATGTAAGGGCAAGTTGTCAAGGCCCTACAATGGGCAATCACTAAACCATAGGTCGGTAATAAACAACATCGCATGCTATCAAGCATATAACACACATCACTCATGCATACATCCAATATAAGGATGGTAGCTAAGTAAGTCCTATGGACTTACCTCAACCTCGGAATAACCTCAACCACGATCAACTCCGATCCGGAGGACAACACTGCCTAATAACAAGGCATAAAGAGATATCAAATCTCCTATCAATCAAAGGGGTCACACCTAGACCCAAGAGATCCATAAGGATCATATCCAACCTATAAACCTCAATAATTGACTAAACCTCAAAGCCATAACCGGCATATATCGATACCATAATCATCCTCATCCTATCCTCATACACATACCTAGCATGCTACTAACCCGCTCATACTAGGAAAGGAAATGATCTACACTACTCTAGGTAGATCCTGTACAAGACGCACCTGCGTGACAAGAGGGACGCAGGGGCGAAGCAAAGGCAAGCGCAGGCGCGGCGACACTCTAGCGCAGGCGCGGCGACACTCTAGCGCAGGCGCGGTGACCGTGGCCGCAGGGGCGGCGGCTCTCTGGCGTGGGGGCGGCGACAGTGCAGAACGTAATCCCCGACTTCTCTTCCACTCTTCACACGATGATTACACTTCTTCAACGTCCAACAAACATACACATACACATATATACACATATGAGCATCCATACACACCTAGGAGATCTATCCTAAGCTAAGGAAGAGGGAAAGGAAGCAAAGAAGGAAAGAAGAAAGAAAGAAGAAGAAGAACACTTACCACGACTGGGATCCTAAGCAGAAGGAATGATCAAACCAACACTCTCAGCTGGCTCTCAAGCTCAGCAACAACACCCATCATCATCATCATCATCATCAAGCCACACACAATTTCTCTTTCAAACTTAAGGGAAATCAAGAACAAGCTCAAAGGAGAAAGGGAAGAGAAGAAGATCGTGAGGATAGCTGAAGAAATGCAAGAACCCTTGCTCCCAAAGCAAAGGAATAGGTTAAAGAGGGAAGGAAGGTAAAACACGGTCCAAGGTCAACAATGCCGGCTGCAGCCGCAGAGGTGGGCTCTTTGGCCGCATGGGCGGTTTACAGGGCAAGCCGCAGGGGCGGCGCAATGCACCCGCAGGGGCGGCTAAGTCCAACTCAGCTCCAAAAGACTAAGGCTCTTACAACACAAAACACTCAGACACACGGAGATGTTGGTGGTGATCGAGAGAAGTCACATAGAGGAAGAGGACGAGGACGTGGATCCTTTCGTGGGAGAGGAGGAAGAGGAAAAGGTGAATCCTTATACCATGACTCCAATGTTGGGGAAAATGGTCAATCCTCAAGAGGACGTGGAAGAGGGATTTTTGTAAATCCAAGATTCGTTGTTATAACTGCCAAAAGCATGGGCGAGCACTATCCACGAGATTGTTGGAGTGCTCCTAGCCAACCTAAAGAAAAGGTCAACTACATAGAGGAAACAAAAGTGGATGATGCCACTTTATTATTAGCCTAAAAAGGCGGTGAGAAAGACAAAAGAGACGTGTGATACCTTGACAATGCGGCAAGCAATCACATGTGTGGTGATAAAAGCAAGTTTGTGAAGCTTGACGAGTCGATGGGCAGGCCGGTGTATTACATTTGGAGACAACTCCAAAGTTTCCATCAAGGGAAAAAGTATGATTCTAATTCGTATGAAGAATGGTGGTCCTCAATTCATTGGTAATGTTTATTTCGTTCCAAACATGAAGAGCAACATCTTGAGTTTGGGACAACTTTCGGAGAAGAACTACGAGCTACACATGAAAAATCGTAGCTTATTGCTTCAAGATGATCATTAGAATGTGATCGCCAAGGTGCCTATGATGAAAAATAGAATGTTCTCGCTTGGCATTCAGACAGATGTAGCCAAATGTATCAAAGCTTGTGCGAAAGAGACACCTTGGTTATGGTATCTAAGTTTTGGACATGTGAACTTTGAAAGCTTAAAGTTAATGTCACATAGAAGGATGTTGAACGGGATGCAACCAATTGACCAACCAGATCAACTTTGTGATGGGTGTCTTGTAGGAAAGCAATTCTGAAATAGCTTCCCGAAAGAAAGCACCACAAGAGCAAATCGACCACTAGAACTTCTACATGCGGATGTTTGTGGACCGATCAATTAAGCATGCATCATTTAGTAAAAATCGGTATTTTCTACTCGTCATTGACTTTAGTAGAAAGATTTGGGTTTATTTTCTCAAAAAAAAAAATCTCAAGTATTTTCTATGTTCAAAAAGTTCAAAGCTCTTGTTGAAAAACAAAGTGGTCACTACATCAAGGCTTTAAGAACCGATAGAGGTGGTGAGTTTACTTCTAACGAGCTCAATGGGTTTTGTGATTTGAAGGGCATCAAAATATTCTTGACAGGGACAAGATCACCTCAACAAAATGGATTATTGAAAGGAAGAATCGGATCATTCTCAACATGGCCCGAAGCATGTTGATGACAAAGAAGATGCCTAAGGAGTTTTGGGTTGAGGCAATTGATTGTGCAGTTTATCTATCTAATAGGAGTTCAACAAAAAGCTTGTTAGATAGAACTCATCCACAAGAAGCATAGGGTGGAAGAAAGCCAAGTGCATCTCATTTGAGAGTGTTTGGGAGCATTAGTTATGTGCATGTACCATATCAAGTGAGATCGAAGCTTGAAGACAAAAGCAAGAAACATGTCTTCATCGGATATGCTCAGAGTTCAAAAGGATACAAGCTCTATGATCCAGTTGCAAGCAAGGTCGTCATAAGTAGAGATGTTCACTTTGATGAAGAAGATACATGGGATTGGAGCTTTGAAGACAAGGAGAGATATGATTTCTTTCCAGCTCTCGACGAAGAAGGGCAAGAGGAAGATGTTCAACAAGAGCCTCTGACGCCGTCCCACTCAATCAATACTCAAAGTTCACCCTCATCTTCAAGAAAGACAACACCATTGTAATCATCATCTTCGTTTTCCTATCAAAGTTCTAGCGGAAGAACACCATGAGAAGCCTTGGAGAAATTATGAAAAACTAGATGATGATCTAACTCTTTATTGCTATTTTGCTTATTTTGAACCAATAGATTTTGCAAAGGTTGTGAATGATGAAAAATTGAGAACCACAATGACTGAAGAGATAAATTCGATCAAGAAAAATGGCACATGGGAGTTGATTACTTTTCCAAAAGGTGAAAAGCCCATCTATTTAAAGTGGGTGTTCAAGGAGAAGAAGAACGCTCAAGGAAAAGTTGAGAGGTACAAGGCAAGATTAGAGGCAATTCAAAGGGATATAGTCAACGACCAGGGGTCGACTATATATGGTGAGGTATTTACTCCAGTTACAAGACTAGAGACTGTCCGTTTGATAATTTCACTTGCAACTCATAAAAAGTGGAATATTTATCAAATGGACGTGAAGTCTGCTTTCCTAAACGGTGTGCTTGAAGAGGATGTTTATGTTGAGCAACCTCCTAGTTATGTGATCAAAGGTCATACAAGTAAATTGTTGAAGTTGAAGAAAGCTTTGTATGGCTTAAAACAAGCACCGTGGGCATGAAATAGTCGGATTGAAAAGTATCTTCAAGAGAACGGGTTTGGCAAATGCCCAAACGAGTACGCTCTCTATGCCAAGATATGTGAAAATGGCAATATATGCTTTGTTTGTTTGCTTGTATGTTGATGATATGATCTTCACGGGTAATAACCCAAGCATGTTCGGAGAGTTCAAGCAAGCAATGACATAGAGAGTTTGAGATGACAAATCTTAGTCTCATGTCCTATTATCTCGGGATTGATATTAAGCAAGCAGTTGATGGGATCTTCATTTTCCAAGAAAAATTTTCTAAGGAGATTTTGAAGAAATTCAAAATGGATGATTGTCAAACTGTAAGTACACCAGTCGATTGTGGAATCAAGCTTTCAAAGCACGAGGAAGGTGAGAGGGTTGGCCCTACAACTTTCAAGAGCTTACTTGGAAGCTTGAGGTACTTGACATGCACTCATCCGGATATTCTCTATGGAGTTGGGCTTGTGAGTCAGTTTGTGGAGGCACCGACTACAGCACATTTCAAAGCAGCAAAGTGCATCCTCCAGTACATTAAAGGTACTATTAGCTATGATTTGTTTTATTCTTCTACCAATGAATATAATCTTGTTGGTTATAGTGATGGTGATCGGGATGGAGATGTTGATGATCGAAAGAGTACTACGGGGTTTGTTTTTTACATGGGAGAAACTGCTTTCACGTGGAGTTCAAAGAAGCAATCTATTGTTACTCTTTCAACATGTGAAGTTGAGTATGTTGTTGCTACATCTTGCGTGTGTCATGAAATATGGTTGAGAAGATTATTAGGAGATTTACAGTTGTCATATAAGGAATCCATGGAGATCCTTGTTGATAACAAGTCTGCTATTGCATTGACGAAGAACCCGGTGTTCCATGACCGTAGCAAATTAACACATTAACACGAGGTATCGTTTCCTTTGTGAATGTGTTTCCAAGAACGAGATTGATTTTAAGTATGTGCGGAATCAAAACCAAGTTGTTGTATCTTTACGAAGCCTCTCAAGTCATAGGTATTTATCAAGTTGCGTGCAATGTTTGGTATCACAAAGAATTAAGTTTAAACGAGAGTGTTGAAAATAAACTTAATTGTTATTAGATAAGTGTAAGATTCTTGAACTTGATTTAAGAAATTTTAAAGAGTGAATAGTTATGAAGTAACATATGAATTTATGTAAATTTATGTGTTATGTTACATGTATTTAATTCTTATAAAACTAAGGCTAGGTTCATGTTCCTATGTTTCTATAAATAGGTATTATGTTACATGTATTTAATTTTAAAGTACATTTAAATTCTTCCTCTTCAATTATCCACCTTTGTCATTTATCCTCCAAAAGTTTCTATCAATACCTGCATTTGGTTCTATTACCAGAATTTCCATACATAAAAACCAATTCTAGTGTGCTTTACGAAAAATTACATAAGATCAAATAGATCTATGAAACGAACTCAAAGAGAATTCTTACACAACCATACTCTCACACGTCTCACAATTTTAAATCTAGCTAGTCAATCGATTTGCGATGACCTAGGCCATTGCCTTAAGATTATACATACAAACCTTAATTCGATCTACAAGGTTATTGAATATATCATCTCAACCAAGCATGGCTAGAGATATGATTCAAATATAAACGATCGGTCAAATTCCCAAACTAATTGCGGCTTTTGAGATCTGGGTATATCCCAAATATATGTTCAGGCATGAAATCATGCCTTGTCAATACTCCGATAATAGGAGGCCACTGCATAAGAATAAAAATGAAGAATGATCAAACATCAATCACTAGAAGATTAGTTAATATATGTAGATCGAACTCGATAGAGTACTTACTCCTAGTGTCTTTGGCACAACACAAAGATGTCGAAGGCCTAATTCTCGAAACAGATTCGCGGCCTTAGCTAGTGACATAGTCTCCACGACAATGTAAGGCGACTTGTTAGTTATAGGATGAAGATCAACATACATCTCCATCTCATCCTCACTTAGCTCCAACTCATCTATCTTCACCCCCTTGCCGGAACCGCGTTTAGCAAAATCGAACGACCGAAAACCCTTCAAAACTTGAGCTCCTACCAACACTCTTTCGTTCGTGAACTTCTTCCCATTGAGCAAAACCAACAAATGAGCCCTCAAAACCAACCCGCAAAACTCCGACCCGTCCGAGAATGGAGGCTCATCGATAACAGGGAAGCCGTTATGTCCGGTGGATTTAAGCACGTGAACGATATTCCCAACCTTTTCGACACCCGAAAATGAGACGAGTGGACCGGTGAGAACGTCGCCGGCGTTCAATTGCCTCATGTAAGGCTCCGCATGGAGCTCCATGAATGGTAAACCCTTCATTTTGACAATTTGATCATACACTCCTTTGTTGAAATTATCAGCAACGGATTTTGAAATGAGGAGCACCAACATCACCGATGGGAGCATGAGGAGATCGTTGGTGAGCTCGAGAAGGATGACACATAGTGAAACTGTCGTGCGCATGGTGCCGCCGAGGAATGAAGCGGCGCCGAGGAGAGCGAAAAGTCCCTCGTCAAGGCCGCTGATATGCCTGTGTATTGGAGAAATATAAAAAAAAAACATATATAAGTATATAACCATTAACCTAGTATTTGTTAAATTACTAATAGATATATATAAAACAGTTTCTATTTTTGTAAGAATATTTAATTGATATTATTCTTGTTTTTTAAATTAATTACCATGGTTTTGTTGGAATCTCTCCTAAGTGATTCATGTAAATTGATATGTATCAAATGATCTTTCCAGTCTTGTGTGGTGACAAGTACCTAGTACTTGATGTTATAGCTGAAAATCATTTATTTCGTTTGAGACATAATTTTAAGCAGATTATATCCAAATAAGTATATACGTACATTATTTTTAGATTTTTTAATTTAAATGAGTTTATTTGAGGTTATAATTTATATTTGAATTTTTAATATAAATGAGGTTATTTGGGGTTATATGTTATTTGGTGTTCTGTTTTATATATTTTAAAGTTTTTTTTTTAAAACACATATTAAAATATAATTTCTTCTATTTTTGAGGAGTAGATTATATTTCGAAGTTTATAAACTAAATAAATCACCCATATTATTTTAACAATCTATAACTAAACA
This sequence comes from Fagopyrum tataricum, assembly GCA_002319775.1. NCBI lineage: Eukaryota > Viridiplantae > Streptophyta > Magnoliopsida > Caryophyllales > Polygonaceae > Fagopyrum > Fagopyrum tataricum. The sequence goes on from CM008279.1 coordinate 19,612,671, forward strand.
CCCGTCAATTATAACCTTCAAAAAAAAAGCTTAAAAAAAGTCCAATAAGCTACAATTAAACACAAAAAGTGATTAGTGTACGGAGAATTAGCATGTACCCGATGAGGGTGCCGAGGAGGCGGCCATATGAAGCTCCGGCGAGGATGACAGGGATGAAGAGACCGGAGGGGACTGCGATCCCGAAGGTGGATATGCCGAGGGAGAAGGTGGCGAGGAAGTGGAGGAGGAGGGACGATACGCGGAAGCTTTTCTGCGAAGAGGAGGAGAGGAGGCTGCGTATGGCGTCGTCGTTGGTGGTTAGCATCAAGGACGCCAGGTCATTGTAAGTGCCGGCTGGGCAGCTGAAGGACTTGTAGCGGTCGATGGCCTTCACCGGACATTCCGGATCCCCCGCCGCGTTGGGTGGGCAGGGTGTGCACACCGCCAACCACGACAGGCCAAAGGCGCAACACGACGTTAGTAAGGAGATTAGCAGCACGAGGATCAACTTCAGTGCCGGACCTTTTCTACATTAGTTCGCAATAATATTTAAGAAATTTAAAAAATTTAAGATAAACCTAATAGTGAAGGAGGATGGAAAGCGTACTCATTGATGGTGCTATATGTACGCAAAACCTTGTCGACGAGATAATTGTAGAAGCTGCCGAAGACTCCTCCGACGCTACCGAGGAAGATAAGGATGAGTATGTCAGCGTTGTTGTACTTTGCGACTGAGGAGTTGACGTCAAACATGATCAGACCTCCTTCACCGAACCACCCACATCTCCCATGTTGACACATTGCCATTAGGCTTCTCAGAACCACCGCTACCACCGCCGTTGTGAAAAACGTCCTCCACAATAAGGCACTCCGCCACCTGTATTGCAGGCAATACGTCTATATCAGTTATCTTTACCGGATAACAAATTAGTTGATCCATATGTAACTGCTAGAGTTGAATATACGACCATGAAGACACCTCCTCAAGCGCAAACAAAACGCCACCAACGGGGGCACGAAATGCGGAGGCAACACCAGCAGCAGCACCGCATGTGATCAAGTCACGACGGTCTCTGTCATTCTTGAAGTAGCGGAGCCACTTCCATGTCAACTTGTACTTTGTTGAGCCTCCTTGACCCAACAAGGAGGCGATACAAGCACCGGTGTGCACCATCGGCCCTTCTTTTCCCACCACCAACCCCGCCGCTACTCCCAATATAGACCCCACAACCTGCAAAAAGGGCCAAATTAATAACTTATTATTACTCATTCGTATCTTCCTCATACGGTTTCAGAATGTCCGTCTAGATAACATTTCGGACTTAAAACCCTAATTTCAATAAATGGAATCGATGGGAACGTGAGGAGAGTATATAGGGAAAACCTTGACAAATAAGGTAGCGGGAGCCAACATAGAGTAAGAATCGATGCCATTAAGGTAAGCTTTGACCTCCGGAATGCCTGACCCAGCTGCCGCCGGAGCTACGTACGCACACAGCGCCGCCGCAGTCACGGCTAACACTACGTTACATACGCAGTAAAACGCAAACGCCTCGTAGTACCTGCACTGCAATCATATATAATGTTAGCCCGTCATTTCATACGAAACTATCCTATATATACTGAATCAAAATTTATCCTTACTTCTCCTCGCGCATGAGAGAACCAACGTACATAAACTTGAAGCCCACAAGATTCTCAACCCCAAGATTATTGAAGAACCCAACAAAGCCAGTGATCAATCCTATTAAGAGCGCAAGAACCCATTTCATCAACATGTATTTTGCAATTTCGTCTCTTCTTCTGCTCCTCCAATCCTGCTTGAATAGCTCGTTCTCGATTATCCTGATCATGTATATATAGGGATATAATTACTAAAAACAGTTTTTTCGAATTGAATTTTATTTAAAAACAATTTTGATTCAATACTCATAATCGAGGCTTTCAATGGGAGAGACGTTGGCTCCAACAATTGCGAGCTGGGAGGTTTGGTTTGCTCTGTTTCTCAACAACGCCTGCCTAGGGCTTAAAGCTTCATCTCTCTCCGATGCATGTCGTGACAAAGGAGTCACAAACGACGTCGTCTCGTCCACCTCTATCTCAACTTTCTCCCTACTTCCGCCCTCCGCCATTTCTTAATTGATTAATTTCCTCCAATCGTAATTACCCGCAAGTTTCAAATTTATCAAGCTTTTTATTCATTTGTAAATTTAACAATTTAACCATTTGTTAATGTCGGAAAATTATTTACTTCAATCAACTCTTTCAATTGAAATTTGCGTGGAGGTGGAGAGAGATACGTGGGATTGCAATTATGTATACGTGACTATTTTAAGTGAATAAATTGAGAATAATACTATTAAGAAAAAAAAACAATAAGAAATTCATATATACAAATAGTGTATGAAAAAAGTGGTGGGCATTTGAATCTTACAAGGACGAAGATATAGCATCTCTACATAGTGTTTGGGTTAGCGTGCATGTGTACTTGTACGCATATAATTTCCGTTGTACAATCCTGTGTCATACTTTAACATGATATATGAGATATACGGGCTAAATCTATTGCATAAAGTTCTTCCCAAGGTCATAGCAAACCACCTTACGAGGGTTTTTTTTTTTTTCAAAATTGTATATGTTGAACAAAATATGTTTGTGGTTAGGTGACTAATGATGGGTACCATTATAGTCGCTTTGGAGGTGTTTCATCGCAAACCTCCTTTAGAATTAGCGATGTCCAAAGTTTATGACGGATCAAATGGAGTTTTGTTGAGCATGGGTGTCAATGGGTCGGATATGGGGCCACTACCCCCATTCCCATCCCGTTAGAGTATTGAAATTTGTCCATGTTTCTATTGGATATTCATCCCATCGGGAAATATTCGTTTCTGTTTAATTTTCTCCATTATAAAATATAATTGGTCTTCCTCGTACTCCTGTCTCCGTTTAACTTTTAAGAGTTTGACATAAACATAATCAGATAATAAATGTGAAAAAGGAGATTTTGCCAAAGTATATGTATATTGTGTATATATTAGGTTTTGTTTGTTCAAGTAGGATCGAGACTCGTAATATACACTGGTATAAACTAAAATAATTATATCTTACTAACATTTAGATTTACGATCCCAAGATAAATTGTTTTATAATTTTAATTTTACAGTTTTAGGATTTAGGTATCTAAGAGACTAAGACATATAAAGAAAAATATAAAAAAAAATTTAAAACCTTTTACGGAAAATTTTAGTTTTATTAACAAAATGTTTATAATGGATATGGAAAGAAAATTTTGTAAAGCTTGATGGTACCAAGAGAAAATTTAATACTTGTAGTTATAAAGAGAAAAAGATAATGCCTTGAGGACATCAAGATAAAATTCTTAAAAATCTATAATGTGTGTAATATCAACTAATTTGTTAAAATTAGTTTTATGAAAGAAACTCTACCTTTGAATTTGTTTATGTATGGTTACCGAAAAGATAGAAAAATACATTTTCGACTTTATTAAAGATAACAATTATCAATATATCTTCAAGTCGAAGATCGTAAACTAAATGTTACTAAGATAATTACTACTTTACTAATAGTAGTGTAATTTATGATTGTACGAGTTTATCTTATACAAGTAGCTTGTTTAATATATAAATTTAAAATATTATGTAAATTTTGAATTTAAACACAATTTCTAAATTAATTTTCGATTAAACTTGAAACTGCCATAAAAGTCTAATATTAATACAAGTTGTTTATTTATATATCGGGCTCCCTTAAGAGTTTTTCGATAAATAAACAACTTGCATTACTCGTCATGTTTTAAATTTAATATAAGTTTTAAATATTATACAAGTTGTTTATTTATATATCGGGTTCCCTGTTTGAAACTATCGTGCGGGGAATTAATTTTCATCCCATCTCCATCCCCGCTTAAAATCTTCATCCTCTTGACGAGTAATGCATACGAATTTCGAAAAATTTTCATCCCATTTACACCTCTAACCAAGAGAAAATCATGTTTGAAATCGGAGTTTCCAAAACAAAATATATAAAGACACGATATGATATATATGTTTCTTATAGATATTTTGTCAAATACATTTAGAGCATTAGTACTAGTTTATAGTTAATCGGTGATGACTAAATTTCAAATGTTATTAAACTTCGTGTTCTCAAATTGAAATGATACAATACATTGTGGTCTTTTTTTAAAGAAGAAACATGCATTAATTGAAAGAAGTTGAAGCAAACAAGTAAACTACCATCAAAAATTTGTTCGTTGCCATGTAGAGGCATGAACCTACCAAGGCTATCTGCTAAGGAGTTTACGTTACGAGAAAAGTGATTCACCGCAAAGTTTGTGAACCTATAGCATAAAGCCCTTACGTCATCTACAATGAGTCTCCCATATGAAAGATCATAGTCGTTTCCATTGAAAAGGTTGGCCAGGACCATGGAGTCAGCCTCGAACATAACTTGGTCGAGTCCCCTTCTCAAAGCTTCTATGACCCCATCCGAAGGGCCACCGCTTATGCAGTTATGCCCACCAGCATGGCCATCTACCACCGATTCTCATGACTTTTGCTTCTATACTATGAGTCCTCTTCTCAAGTATGTTGTCTCGTTTATTCTTATCTCTAATGTTTTATATTGCAATTTGAATTTTGTTTTCACATAAAATTGACACTTTTAAATTTACATATTATAAAATTATAGTTTTTTATATAAAAAAATTAATCTCACAAAAAACTCGTTGGATCCACCATTAAAAGACTATTCTAAGCTCCGGAAAAAATTCAAGAAAAACGTTATAAAAACACTAAAGTTCGTAGACGATCCAATTCCAGTTCTTCCTAAACTAACCGAATCTTCCTAAACTAACAAATTTCAAGCCTAAAATCAACGAAATCACAAAAACGTTCAAAACTAACCTTAACCCGATCTTTTAGGTTTCTTCCAACTTCATATTGTTGAGAATCCAAATCCCGAGCCATGGTAGATGAGAGAGATGTAATATAGCCGGAATTTGAGATGGAAAATCGATTGAGAAATGGAGACGAAAATCGCCGGCGATTATCGGGAGAAGAAAAAGCTTGCGGCGGAAAGAGGAAGCGCATGCGCCATGCGCAATCCGTCCCGGCTTGGGTGGATGCGAATTTCGACTGCGCTTTATTTTGTCCTAGCGCAGTCGATATGCGCATCCGCCTGGTACCACTAGTAACTTTTTAACAGCCCGATTAACATCACTCTTATATTAATTATAAACATGGCTGAAAATAATTTGTTTGTGCAACTAATTAATATGTACTTCCTAAACGTAATATTTTACATTTTGATTAAACGTAACAAATATCTTATTCGATTAAATAATATGGGACTCTTCGGCTAATATTTGTAACTAGCTGGTCAGGTTACAAGTTAATGTACAGAAGATGTATAACTAGCTGTAAGAAAAAGCATAACTAAATGGCTTAATCAAGTACAAAAATGATACATGATTTATTTAGGGTGTGAATATTATTACTCATATGTGTTAGTACATTTGCTATATTTGGAATTATCTTTATACTTTTACTACTTTAATAAAAAGATTTTTTTGCTCTTTTGGTAAAAAAAAATCCTATTACGATAAAATAGATATGAATAATAAAATAGGTATATTCAAGTGAATTTTTCCATTAAGTGACGGGAGAAAAATAAAAATGTGTTCTATGTTTTACTTTTAGATGACTTGCGCATTTTCTTTTTTTTTTTTGGTTTGTTTTTGTTGTAAGTTTGTAACTTTTAACTTTAACTAGTATATTACCCGTGCCTTGCACGGAATTTTGATAAAAATATTATTTGTTATTATATTTCTTTAAGGGATTATATATAAACTATTTTTTTGTCATTAGATAGAGTAGATAATAAGCAATAAATATTTGTATACTTTACATATAATATTATATAATACATTTATAAAATATCTAACCGTATAATAATTCATATTTTGATTTTTCTAAATATATAATATTTCAAACTTCCAATTAAGATATAGTACATATTAATATCTTCATTAATATGCATAATATTTTTTGAGAAATTAAAATAATGAGGTACATAACCTCAAGACAACATGTGGAAAAAATGTGAGGTGACTTAATGTAAAAATGACACGTGGAGAATTTAATGTGGCGATGACATGTGATGATATTCATTTCTATTTTGGTATTATATATTGTAGAGTGAAATGAGCAATATGTTCATCTTTATTTATAACTATATTAAGTGTTTATATACAAAATTATGATAAAAATAGTTATTTTTAATAAGTATCATAAATGATAAATATGGTATAGTTGTAAGATCAATATATATGATTTTCCGTAATTTCCATCTTGTGTAGTAAACTTTTTTGTCTAATATTTTTTTTATAATATAGCTTTCTAAATATATAATATTCCAAATCACAAATTAGAATATAATACATAAGAATATCTTCGTTAATATGTATTATATTTTTTTGAAAAATTAAAGTAATAAGGTGGCATAACCTCAAGTGATATATAACCTCAAGTGATATGTGAAAAAATGTGAGGTGGATTAATGTAAAAATGACATATGTCATTTCTGTATTTGTATTATATATATATATATATATATATATATATATATATATATATATATATATATATATATATATATATATATATATATAAAAGATAAGATAAGATAATGAAAGATTAATTTCTGATCAAAAAAAAGTAATGAAAGATTAATGACTGGTTATACGTGGGGCACCGAGTCTGTGTGCTTCCAAAGTTCCAAGAGTCGTGAAAGAAACGATGCTTACGTTAGGCTTACAATTTGGACTGCAACACTGCGACTCAGTCCTGCTGCTTCGTTCTCATCGCAGCCCCGCTCTTCTTCGCCGATCTCACCATCCACCTCGCTTCTCCCTCCATTGCACCGCCGATATGACTTCCGATCTCGTCTCCGGTGGATTCCTTACCAAGAAGCCTTTCCAACCGCCTTCTTGGGCCTCTCATCTCTCCCCCATCCCCTCCCACACCTTCTCCCTCGGTCATGTAAATCTTTCTCACACTATCCTCCTCTTTTTCCTTCAATTTTCCTTTCTTCTGCAGCTTTTTCCTTCCAGGTCGAAAATGGATTCATGTGATACATGTTTTTTGGGGGATTTTGCAGCTTCCTACTCCAATTCACAAATGGAACCTTCCTAATTTACCTCCGAATACCGAAGTCTGGCTGAAGGTGAAGTTCTCGACTGCTTTTATCTTTGTTCTTGTGTTGTTTCCACTTTTACTACTTCCTTACTCTGTTAGCACATGTAAATCTATGCATGTGATATTGGTTATTATTAAGCATATGCTGGAATTGTTATCTGAAAGGATCCGGATTTGTTGTAAAACAGCTGCGAAGCTTTCTGTATCAATTTTGGTGCTTGATCGCTTGATTACTCGAGTTCCTTTCACGTCTTCCGACTTCTGAGATGATTTATTCAATAAAGTTGTCTTCTGATGATATTTGTCCGATCCATTCAACTCTCTAGTAGTTTTGGCTGACCATCACCATTTTGTACTCTTGCTCTAGTAGTTTTCTTACTGACATAAATGTCTTAGTTTATCCACAGCGAGATGATCTCTCAGGATTACAGTTAAGTGGGAACAAGGTCCGAAAGCTGGAATTCTTGATGGCAGATGCAGTGGCAAACGGTGCAGATTGTGTTATAACCATCGGAGGGATCCAGAGCAATCATTGTCGTGCCACTGCTGTGGCTGCCAAGTACCTTAATCTTGATTGTTATCTTATACTAAGAACCTCCAAGGTTTACTATCTGACTGCTGGAACTTTATTCAAACTTATGGTTCTCCATTTTCTTGATCGAGTTCTATAAAATTTGTATATTCTGCAGGCACTGGTGGACAAGGATCCAGGGTTGACAGGGAATCTCTTAGTTGAGCGATTAGTTGGAGCTCATGTAGAACTTGTCTCAAAAGAAGAATATTCAAAAGTTGGAAGTGTGGTATGCTAGTGCTTTGTGCTAATGTGCATGTCATATTATAATTTTTTTTGCAATTTAAGTTGTTGATTTTCCAGCAATGAACATGCTTGAGCTGCATTTTAGACTTGTTAAAGATGGTAATAGAATGAAATAAACAATACTGATTCACGAGGTGATATACGTTTCTCACATATGAAGTTTGAACCATAGTTCCTGGTACAAATGAAATGAGTTGTGACTTATGCTTGCCTTGTTGTACTTAACTATCCTACCTGGGACTTCTCTATGTGACATAATCCGAACAATGGGGTGTCACTTGAACCTTTTGAGTCTCGTATGCTTGACTTCTCCGGTATTACTTTCAGAGAGTGCTCTTTGTGGGATTCTCATTGAAATCTATAGCTGCTTTAGTGTTGAAATTATTGAGCTTATCACTGGAAGAGATGTGACACCATAATGCTAACTTATTTTTAATTTTTTCTCTTGTAGGCTCTAGGCAATCTGCTAAAAGAAAAGTTGATTAATGAGGGAAGAAAGCCATACGTTATTCCTGTTGGTGGATCTAATTCTATAGGAACATGGTTAGCATTTTCAAACTTAAACATGTTCAATATATTGTCCTTGATCAAAGTTAAATTTTAATTTTCCATTTCTCTATTTTTGGTTTCTTAGGTGCTTGATAGGTAGTGAATAGGAGAGAAATAGGTTAGGTTACGATCCACCTTATGTTGCTGGAACGGAAGAACCAGAGCAGCGTTTGTCAAGATAGAAGTGTGTTTCCCAGAAAATCTTCTAATAATTAGATAAAGATACTGGTACCTTTTTTATTTTGAACATGACCAATCAAAGGTGTGATTTCATAGGATCTAGTTTAGAGAAGAAGTGATTAAGGATAAAAATACGGTGTATAGTGCATCTGAAACTTGTACATGTAAGCCGATTTGCATTCTATTAGCTGGGAAATCTTATTAGAACATTCAAAGTATATTTTGCAGTGTTGGACCAAAGTAGGGATCTAATGAAATTGCATCCTAAATGATGTTCTCTCCTGATGTTTGGAATTTGGAATTTAATTGCAAAGATGCAACCTCAAGCCACTATTATTTTCAGATATAACATCTTGATTAGGGATGTCATGATATTGATATGTACACTGATGCAGATTTACCATTTTCTGTTGCTATTCATCTTAGGGGCTATGTTCAAGCAATAAGGGAAATCGAGCAGCAACTGCCTAGTTTATCTGGTCCAAAGAAATTTGATGATATAGTTGTTGCATGTGGCAGGTATCCATTAATGCTATCCTGTGAATATAGTGTTTGTTTAATGTCAGCTTTAACTGTATGCATTAAGCGTGTCTTTATTCCCCCAAACATTAAGCAGTATGGTTTCTTTTCAATCAAAAAGTCAGTATCTCAATAAAATGAAATTTCCCTTCAGTAGTGGAATTATTAGTCACAATTTTCCATTTTTTAATTAATTTCAATATCTTGTCAAAAGGCTTCTGATACGGAGGAAGCAGAAGTACTATATTTCTTCATATTTTGGTGTCAGTCTACAAATACTAATCAGTAATCTACAAATACTAGTCACTTTCATGGGGCTCATGCTACATAGAATAGTGCTTTTCTCGGTATCAGAAATCTACAAATACTAGTCACTTTCAGTGAAAGTGATTAGTATTTGTAGACTGACACCGAAATGGTGAAATATATAATGTGAGTGTAGTGCTGGTACTTGTGGATAATTTTGACTTCATGGGGCTCATGCTACATAGAATATACTGTTAATATATTCCAATATATGCCGTGTGTGATGACCCTGATGATAATCAGTAATCTACAAATACTAGTCACTTTCATGGCATGCATTTTACTGAATGACATTGATGATAGTGAAATTTGGAAAAGCACTACAGTTCACGGTTCTCTTTATTGATGCAGTGGAGGTACCATCGCTGGCCTAGCTCTGGGTTCAGGATTAAGCAGTTTGAAGGCAGAAGTCTGTGTTTTTCGGCAACTTGTTATTCATTACTTTCTCATATGCTGGAATTCTATAATTTGATTATGCCATTACACAGGTACATGCATATGCCGTGTGTGATGACCCTGATTATTTCTATGATTATATTCAAGGACTCATAGATGGACTTAATGCGGGTTCAAGTGCTCGGGACATTGTGAATATTCAAAACGTAAGTCTCTTTTCTTCACCTACAGATTAAATTATGTGGTTTCCTTTGTGCCTAAAAGCTTCCCTAATTAGTGGAAAATAGTTTAGAAAAAGCATAAAATAGAATAATACTTTCTGTGTACATGTAACATAGCTTGTTCCTTAAGGACCTCAGTATTATATTTGGCTAGTTGTTGTGCAAAGTGTGTCATTTATTAATGTTACATGATTATTTCCAGCTTAACGTTTTCTGTTGACTACTATCTTTTTATTTGTCAGCAGTCTTCTTATAACTAATTTTGTAGCTGTTAGGTCTCTTTTAATGTCTTCAATTTATTCACACAAAAAGGATACTCTTTTATCGATATAGAGTTTGATTTCAGTTTTCTTTCCCATTAGGAGAACTTCTGTAGGGGCTCAACCAGAGCATAGTTTCCTCAAGTTCAGATGACTATAGTATCACTTTGAATGTTGTAGCATCAATCAGTGATGCTTTTGGTTTTTAACCCCTTGTAGGTTTATATTTTATAAAGAATAGCATTGCAGCAATCTTAAGCTACAAGTCAATGATATGAAATGTCTTAACTTTTTGCTTAACATAATCAAATTTGATATTGCTTTGTTTTATTAAATCTTATTAAAAAATATTTAAGAGAATTCAGTTCGGTGTCCTCGAGGTTTTGACTTTTTCGGTTGGTGCCCACTAAATTTCACATTGTGCCCTTAGGGTTTTTCTTTTTTTCCGGTTGGTGCCCTTAGGGTTTTTCTTCTTTTTTTTTCCGGTTAGTATCCATTCTTAACAAAATTGTTAATTACTTTAAGGGAAATTTCATTTGGTGCCCTCGAGGTTTTGGCTTTTCCGGTTGGTGCCCTTCGGGGTTTTCTTTTTTCCGGTTGGTACCATACTTATCAAAACTTTGTTTTAACTTTTCCATTGGTTTACCTTAAAAAACAGGAGGGTAAAAAAAACAAAAAAAGAGAAGCAAGTAAATAAGAAAACCGGAAAAAAAAAAGAAAAAAGAGAGAATTGTTGATCAAGAAAAATTTAACAGCACTAGAAACAACTTTACACACCTCTAGAAAGGAAAAACAAAAACACAAAGTGTAACAGTTGAATCAATGAAATTGGATGATTGAACTACATCACCACCAACATTAACAAATGCCGGACCAAAATTGTTGATCAAGAAATAATTTAACAGCAGTAGAAACAAACACTTCTCAACTACAAATATGGAGAAACCTAGAAAAAATCAAAAAATGGACAAAAGTATAGATCGAGAAAGCAGCTTTCTTTTACCTGGTTTGAAGCCCATACATCAACAAGAATAGCAATCTCCAATTGAAAACAGAGAAGATCAATCTCTCAACCCCCAAAAGAAGCAAGATCAATGCTCCTAAAAGAAAATAAAGAGGTTTCTCAACGGGTATTCTTTCAGGTTCCCCAATGCCGCTTCAATGCTCAAATTAGTTTTCCGCTTGGGTAGTATAAACCCCAACTAGACAGAACTCAGTTCTCCTTTCTCTTAAAACCACCTTCTTCACGCGTCCATATCGAGAGAAAGAGCAACAGAGGGACAAAGAGAGGGCAGGAGATGTTGTTACCCAATACCCATTTGGCAGAAAATCCAATTTGACAAAACCCAAATCTCTTTTGTTAAGTATGGTACCAACCGGAAAAAAAGGAAAACCGGATATGGGAAACTTAGTGGGCATCAACTGGAAAAGCCAAAACCTCGAGGGCACAAAACGGAATTTCTCAATATTTAAATTAACACATCTCTTATTAGTATAGATTGCTGATGCCCACAATTTTTCTCTTTGATATTATCAGTGTGCAAGATACAGTAAACCTTTTATCATTAGAACCTGCTTCCCTAAATGAATAATCATAGATTTTTGCATTGTACAGGCCAAGGGTATCGGTTATGCAATGAACACAATTGATGAGCTTACATTTGTTAAAGAAGTTGCTAACGCAACTGGTGTGATTCTTGACCCAGTTTACAGGTATTTTCAGTGCCTTGTTTCTAAAAACCATTGGTTCATAATTATTTCCCAACTAGCTTAACGTGTTTGTACCATGTTATGCTATCATCCACTCCATTTCATGTAACCGTTCTGCATTGATGTCGTATCCAGTGGAAAGGCGGCATTTGGACTGATGAAGGACTTGACGGAAAACCCAAAGAAGTGGGAAGGGAGAAAGATCCTCTTCATCCACACCGGAGGGCTGCTCGGACTGTATGACAAGGTTGATCAGCTTGCTCCAATGGTAGGAAACTGGAAGAGGATGCAAATCGATGAGTCTGTCCCTCAGCAAGACAGCATTGGTAAAATGTTTTAGAGACCGAGGAGCAAATCTGTCTTGTAATATGATTCCGATTTCCAATCACATCAGTCTCATTAATAAAACTCAATTTGATTCAAGGCCCAGACCTACAACCGGAACTTCTGTGATGTTTGCTGTAATTCCAGCTCATTGGTTTCTACTTTCTAGTATATATTCGAGTAATGTGGCTAGATCAGTGAAAGTTGGAAAAATTGAACAAGCAAGAGAAGGGCAATATGATGAGACCATGCTTGGACAGCATCTTCTTTTACACCATATATTTAACCAAAAGTAAACATGTAATTATACCAAAATTTAAATAAAGGAAAAATAACCCAAAATAACACCAACTATTAACATTGAACCGAAAATAATACTAACTTTGAAAATTACTAGGAGTGATACAAACTATCAATGCATTTACCAAAAATAATACGTCATACTTTTCCGGCAAAAACCCTAGCTCCGGTGATGACGTGGCAGCCGGAATGTTACATGTCATCAAATAAATGTATTAAATGTGTGACGTGGATTTAATTTTTAAAAAATCAAATTAATAATGATTAAATATTTAAAAATAAAAAATATTATTTTTAAAATTTCAAATAATAATTTTTTTGTAAAAAATTTGTACAAATATTTTTAAAAAAATTTGTACAAATAAATGAATTATTATTTTTAAAAATTTAAATAAAAATTAAAAAAAAAAATTTGCCCAAATATTTTTTTTAAAAAAAATTGTACAAATATTTTTTGTAAAGAAATCTGATAAAAAAAAATTCGAAAATTATTTTTTGGAAAAATTCATTTTTTTAATTATTAAATTTTATACTTTTTGAAAAAATAAATATTAAATAAATATTTTTATTTTCTTTACAAACCTAATTAAAAAAAAATGTTCAAACTTTATTTAAAAAGATTTTTTTACAAAAAAAATTTCTTAAAAAAATATTTGTACAATTTTTTTAAAAAAAATTATTATTTAAAAATTTTAAAATAATAATTTTTATTTTTTAAAAATTTTAAAATTTTAAAATTATTAAATTAATTTTAAAAAATAAAATCCACCTCATACATGTTATCCACTTCCTTGATGACATGTAACACTCCGGCAGCCACGTCATCACCGGAGTTAGGGTTTTTGCCGGAAAAGTATGTCATATTATTTTTGGTAAATACATTGATAGTTTGTACCGCTCCTAGTAATTTTTAAAGTTGGTATTATTTTCGGTTTAATGTTGATAGTTGGTATTATTTTGGGTTATTTTTCCTTAAATAAATATGTAATTATACATATATGGTAACCAAACTAATGATGCAGTACAACGATAGTCTTAATGGAGTTATTCTGGTTCCTTATACATCTTCTAGGGGATCTTAAGAAAATGGGAGGCTTAATCACAAGAAGATAACACGACATAATAAGAAAAGTGGAAACAAAAAAAGTGGAAACAAAAAAATTTGGAAGGGTAAATCAGCAAGATACTTCTGTTGGTAAAATTTCATACCTGATACTTTAAGATCAAAGCAGCTTGTGATCATATATGCCAGAAGATGATACAGAAAAGTGGAAACAAAAAAAACAAAAGTGATACTATGCTTTAGAATCACCTAAATAGAGGTGGACTCCCTTCTCTAATCTGCACATAATAGATAATTTATCCATGTAAGAACCAAAAATTTGGAAGGGTAAATCAGCAAATGCAAAATTTGTCACATTATAGAAAGGCGGCTTAACAGAAGAAAATTACATATATTGATGTTAAATTATTTAGTTGACAAAACTAAATTTAAAAATCAAGGCTGAAAGCAGAAACATCATTATTAGGCACAAAATAAGCAATTTGTTCTCTCTAAAGCAAAATAGGAGAATAAACATAACGCATACCTTGTAGGTACTACAAAGACAACCCAGTTTCAGGAAGTCTATTCTCTGCGTAAAAACCATAAGAAGAACGATATTTCTTGAGATCCCCGTACGTGAAATCACTTATGACAACATGGCCGAGAAAATTTTGGACATAAAGATAAAGGGAAGGGCCAGAAGAGCTGAGGCCTACATGAATACATTAAGATACACATCTTTATCGAGAAGAAAATTTAAATGATGTATTAATCAACAGAATCTTCGAACAAGAACAATTGAAAAAACAAAGTAGATGCTAACTTACCACAAACCACACTAGCTCGTTTGTAGCTAGATGTCTGGCAATTTCATGGTTTTTCATCACTTTTCGGACAGTAGCTTGGACCTAAAAATGATAATGGAATAATCTAATAAGTATATGATGATTCATTGATTCTACTCCAAAAGTACATCTCCAGAGAAAGTAAACTGAAAAACAAGTAAATAATATGGGGGGATGTAATCTTAACTTTCTAAAAAACAACATTCAGTCCTCCCTGTATCACGAACTATAAGTAATACATAACAAGGGACCAACGGTAAAGATGATGAAAACAGATTAGAAACAACACCTGTTGATGGTATGTAGTTGCAGTCTCAAGGAATTTCCTGCAATTAAGAACAGCATTCTTCGTGTAAGGCTCCAAAGCAACTCTTGCCTTCTCAACATGAGGTTTTGCCTTAATCGCAACCTGATCCACATATGGCTTGCTGAACTTCTTAACTTTCTGGAATCATTTAGAAACTCATTCATTAACAGCATCAGTTGATTACCCAATTAAGAGAAGGTTCTCTGAGTTACCTGATAGTGAGGATCAATTAATTCTTGTACTTTGACCACATGTGGCTTTGTTGTAATCCTAAATGCCTTGTATGCCTCAACTGTTTTACCCCTTGCTAGTTTTAGATGCGGTCCAAGACAATCCACTACCATCAACCATTTTTCCTTTATCAGGGGTGCCCATTTCTTCACAAGAAACAACAAAAGTAATCAAAACGTGCCCCCGTCAAGTAGCAAATAAGTGTCAAGAGAAATATTTAGCACAATAGTTTTGTTTATTCGAAACAGAATCCCAAAGTTTTTTTTTTATCTAACAGCGCCGTTAGTTTAAAGAAGAAAGAGACTATGTTCAGTAGTAAATTACTCTAGTAATCATAGTTTCAACAGAATAAATATGTATATGCTTTTTATAACGATACTATATAGTGATTATTAACAATCAACACAAACAAACAAACCAACAAACAGATTCTTCGAAGGCATAATTAGACATAACATACAGGAACAAAACAACTTTAAGGAATGTGTACAAAGACACTCACAGTTCTAATGGTCTCTATGTGGGGACTAGCCCATTTTTCCACTCGAGAATTAATCTGCATTCCCTGGGAGAAATGTGAAAAACAAAGCAAGTTTGTGAGGAAGGAGAACCAGGTACGGAGCAGTTGGTATGCAGGCTGTTGCATCATTTCCTACCAATGCTCACCAAGAATACAAAGGAAATAACTATACAAATCACTACTATAATGGATGAATGTTTCTGGGAGAAAATTCATCACATCATTGAAATCTTTCATAAGATCAGAAGCTGTCCTATATCATATAAAAAGTCCAAAAAATACCTTCTGTATTATTATTTTCATAACAGGGTCTCCATGCTCATTCCACTTCGTCACTACAAAGGCCTGTGGTAGCCAACGATAAGAACTTTAACAGAAGTCGCTGAAACCAAACATTAAAACCACCTTTCTGATCTACCTGAAAACATTTGGCATGCTTCGCAAGCCAAGGTGGAAGCCATGAATTATGAGCCTATACAAATGCGAATACATCAATCAGCCATCTAAAATCAGAAAATACATGATTACAGTGCCATTTAAATATATTTTAAAGCAAAAATGTAAAATATATGAAGGCATTGTAACAAAAGTGGTAAACCAGGCAGTTGCTACTACTGAAGAAGATCAAATTTCAGAAAAGTTAAAAAAAAATTCCACTGTTCAAGGCTTCCCACAGACTGGTTTATCGTATCAGCTGGGAAGTGCAAAGGTTCTACTGATTCTCTCCGGTGGTAAGAGAGTAAAACGATCTTCCTAGAACTACAACCTATTTGTGTTTCTAATGTTGAAAGTTGAAATCCATGTCTACCTCTTTCAACGAACTACAATATATTTTCCTGTCCACAAACTTCAAGTTTGATGCAATAGAAATATCTTCCATATTTCATCTACTGGTGGATTCTAAATGTTGAAAATAGTCATTTCTAAATCATACTGTACTTAAAATGTACACAAATAAGGCTCTTTGCAGGACAAGGGAAGAGATGCGATTAAATTATTACCAGAATTGTTTATAGAAAACTAATGTTCGATTTTGTGCTAACAAGTTGTTTAAAATTTTGGACAGTAATCACAATAAGGCCAATGAAAGTGCATCGGCTCGTGTACACTGAACATAGAGATCAGGAAAGTGGATTGAGAAATTATTGACTGCAAAGATAAAAACATATTTGTAATCTCATACCTCCAACAACCTCTTTGCTGTTGTACTTGCCTCCAGCTTTGCCTTCATCATCTCTTCCTGGGTACGCTTCCTGGGTACGCGATGATGTGTTGATCATATACAACAATGCCATAATTACAACCCTTCAGAATTATCTCCATCAAAATCTTAATGTAGAAACATACCTGAACTACTTGAAGAGCAAGCTCCATATTTTTCACTTTGGCCTGCTGCGCATCACTGACCTTCTGGATCTGCAATCAAAATTCTGCAATTTCAATATACATGAAAAATTAAAAGAAACAACACCAACAAAATCTAGCCCAACTTAGAATAATTAACCAGGTCATTAGAAAACAAGAAAACAGGATCTTTATCAAACCAGAAGAATCAAATGTAGTTGGCAAATTGGATCACCTATCAACTCAATGACCTGCAACTGGCCTAAACTGTCCAACTTAGAATTAGAGGCACCTATTAAGACTCTTTGATCCACACATGACATTCTACAGCTTCCTGCTTCTCAAAAGAAAATGGCATCTTAAGAAGAATAGGTTGAAGAAAAAAATTGAGATAATATTACACCCAAACACAGTTGCTAGCGTTATGATATCAAGGATGTCTTAAGAAGATTAGGTTAAATGGAATCGAAAGGCTTTGAATACGTTTGGAGAGCATGCGACACACTGTAAAGAACATCCGGGCTTCAGCCTTCAAGTACAAGCATGATCTTGTTCGGGATGTAATTTTAATCATGCTTAAGCAGATCGGGATTTCTACTAAGAAAGAGGCACCGATAATATTCTTGATTGATCCTCGGGAAGAATGTTCTACACTAAGGTCAACTGATGTTTTCATGTGTACTAACAATCAACACGCCTTCATCCCGTCTCTGTTTGACATTTTTGGTTTCTTAGCGCCTGTGCGTTGGAGCTGCTCAAGAGAGTTAAAGGGTTTTGGTATAGCAATGTTATGATTCCTAGGTCCATAAATGTTATTTCTAAGAGTATCGGCTTCGTTGTTCAAAAGGGTTAGTGGCACGGTTAGTTGCTCGTCTGCCTTCTATCTCCATGTAATCTTTGTACCGAGTTCATTTTTTTTTGTAATTTTCCAAAAATGAACTTTTATCCTAAATAAATGAACCTTTTTTTGTTTATAATCTGGAAAAAAAATGAACAGTGATACCAAAATAAAATGAACTCATAGTATAGAAAAACTTTCTCCTCACTCCTCTCTATAAGCAGCCTCCTCACCAGAACCAATATATATATATATATATATATATATATATATATATATATATATATATATATATATATATATATTCAAGGGTAACAAAAATCGCCAGCCTTTTTAGACATGATCTGCTAGAAACTGAATAGTATCAGCTCACTTTGAATTTAAAATGAAATCTGGCTAAGCAGCCTAAGCCAAGAATATTCAGTTTGAGAAGCTGAATTTGATACGTGCAAGCATCATTTCACACTACAAGGGTAACAAAAATCACCAGCCTTCTTAGACATGATCTGCTAGAAACTGAATAGTAGCAGCTCCCTTTGAATTTAAAATGGAATCTGGCTACGCAGCCTAAGCCAAGAATTTTCAGTTTGAGAAGCTGAATTTGATACATGCAAGCATCATCTCACACCACAAGATCCCTGTATACTGATATACAAATAGAACAATCTTTATAGTTCATATATAACAGAAACCTACATTGTTCGATTCCGTGCTTAGTTCCTTGATTTTCTTCTCAGCTTCTCTAGCTTGGGCTTCCAAGTCATTCTTTTCCTTACTTTGTGTTTCTAGTTCCTTCTTCAGCTGATTGAACTGATAAATTTTATTTTGAAAAAAAACGATTATAAAAAAGTCACTCCAGATCATCATTTGAAATAATTTATAACTTAACTACCTGGTTCTGTAATTCAGTAGCCTGAGCATATGCGTCAGCCACACGCTCATCTTCCTCAGATGTACCTTTCATCTACGAAAAGAGGAAAATATTTAACGAATTGCACTAGACAACAACACTGGAAAGTGCCTTAAAGGGAATTAAAGGTAGAAAATCCATCTATAGCAATAAAAAAAATCGCGCACTAAAAGTTTGCTGAATAAAATAATTGATCTAAAACAATTGTCAACCTGCATGGAGTGAATCTCACTCTGCAACAACGAAATTCTGTTGGACTTGTCTTGAACAACTTTCTCCAAGTTAGCAACAGTCTCATCTTTGCTTTTCATAATCTCATCACTTTCAGCAAGGCGTGTCTCTGCAGTACAATGATTATTAAGAAGAAAAAGTTGGTAAGGGCATTGGATTGGCAATCTGTATGATTGCAACCTGCAGACACAAATAACCGCCCTTCTTCTTTTATTGGAAATCGTATATACAAAATTGCCAAAATGGTGCCTCAGAACATCCAACGAGAAAAGTTCACATATCAAACCTAGGTAACAGCATTTAGAAAATGAAGTAAATGGAAGTTCAGCTAAGTCTATCTCTGCAATATAAATCCATCAGACATTCCGATCTATGCTCAAAAACTAGAAATGCGACAACGGAAACGAACCTAGAACGTGGAGATTGGATTCCAGCTGCTCCAATTCGGTCTGAATTTCGGAAGATTGGGTGGGATCCGATGGAGTTTCTCGAAGAATCTGCACATTCTCTTCTGCATCAGCTCCAAAACCACCAAAACATAGGGCAAAAAGAACGGTTGAAAGCACCACGATCAAGAGCTTCGTGGCAGCCATTGACGACATGAAGGAGAAGCGATAAAGCTCGACAGGGTGAGAAACCAGAAGACGACGATCCCGAGAAGTGTAGAGAGAGTTTCAGAACCAAATTTCACTATCCCTGGTTCGCAATCCATGGTTTGGAATTCACAACGTGTCATATTTCTGAGGACAATAAAGAAGCAACAATTTTTATTTTTTATTTTCTCATTTCATCTACTTGTCTAATTTTAGTTAAAGAAGTTGGCCCCAGCCGACTAGCCGAGCCAAGGGGATGAGATTCCGTGCGTTGAGAAACTCCTATTCTAGAAGCTTCCTCCTTTCTCATTTTCATCATCCCAACCGAAAATTTGAGCCGATATCCCACTGGTCAAAACCTAACCCGAGCACCAATTTTGGAAGTGGATTCTTCACTCGCGTGAACAAGAGAAGCTTGAGCGAAAGAGTGATCGTAATGGCGGATTCAACGCGTGTGCAGAAGTCGGAAGAGGAGTGGCGCGCAATTCTCTCTCCTCAGCAGTTTCGGATTCTGAGGCAAAAGGGAACCGAGTATGCCTCGTGATTTAGCTTGCTGTTTTGTTGATTTAAAAATGTTCCGCAGCAACTCCTTATAATCCTGTCTGTTGACCTTTAATCCGGGATGGTTTCTGGTTTCGATTCTATTTTTTCCAGACATATCGTTCTTCTTGTGTAGTTGTTGGGATACGTG
The DNA here is from genome assembly GCA_002319775.1 of Fagopyrum tataricum. Lineage (NCBI taxonomy): Eukaryota > Viridiplantae > Streptophyta > Magnoliopsida > Caryophyllales > Polygonaceae > Fagopyrum > Fagopyrum tataricum. The sequence continues at coordinate 19,633,004 of CM008279.1, forward strand.
GATTTTGCAATGATTTTGATCATCTCAAACGAATGATTTGGCCAATCACAATCCCTACTCAGACAAGTAGATTTTGGTGTCATTTGTAAAATCAGTTGTTTCAAGTTTTGTTCAAGGCCAGAAAAATACTTTTCGAATCCCTTTGATTGCGTTGAGTTACTTTGCACTATGCAAGTACGAAATCAAAATGGAAAATCGGGAAAAAGATTTCATGGAAGAAGCATAAGTTTGTTCTTAATGCATCTTATAATTTTGAACAAAATCCATGTTGAGCAGGTATCCAGGCACAGGTGAATATGACAAGTTCTTCGAAGAAGGGATCTACAATTGTGGAGCGTGTGGAACTCCTCTATACAAATCCACCACTAAATTCAACTCAGGATGTGGCTGGCCTGCTTTCTTCGATGGCCTTCCTGGTGCCATAAACCGTAATGTTAGTGCCTTCCTCTCCAAAAATATCAAGCCTCGCTTGTTTTTGCCTTGTTATCACTTATCACCATACTGACTACTAAGAAACTGAAATTGCTGAATGAAACTATCATTCTCAGGTTGATCCGGATGGGAGCAGGATCGAAATCACATGTGCAGCTTGCGGTGGGCATCTTGGTCATGTCTTTAAAGGCGAAGGCTTCCCCACGCCTACAGATGAGCGCCACTGTGTCAACAGTGTTTCTCTCAAGTTTGTTCCTGGAAACCCTCAGCAGCCGTAAATGATTACTGTTTGTTGGTCAATAATGAATGTGCTGATGCCTGTTGTGGATTTTGCTGTTTAAGAAAGCATAGAAATTGAGGAAGATAATGATGATTTTGAAGGAACTGAAATTGTATGTTTTGATGTAAGTAGGTCCAAGCTTGGTGAAAACAATCTCTCTGTTTGTGATTACTGACTTCTTCGAAATCTGTTACTGAGTAGTAAGTATCTTGTACGAGTAGGATATAATGGAAAAGGCAGAAGAAAGAAAAAAAGAAGCCGTGTGGTCATACCACATATGAGTTACCAGACTTTGTTATTTCTCTATTTAAACCTCAAAAACATTCTACATTTCAAATAACAAAGGTACATTGAGATGTGCCAACATCTACTGCCCTCAAGTGATATAATCTTTGTGAAATAACCGGGGGAGGTGTACAGTTGTCATGTATTTTCTACCCGAAAATGTTTCTTCATAAGACGAACAAAGTGTGTACGGTAAACATGTTTACAATGTGAAATGACGTTGATAAGACCTGATCATAGGATGATGATATACTGATACAGATGCCTTACAAAATGGACCTTGTTAACTACACCAACCAACATCAGCAGCTCCATCAAGATGAATGGTGTGATATCTTATGAACATACTGGTTTCACACCTATAGTTTTACCGTGCACGATGTGGTGGTCCTGATCGGTAGGTGCGGTTGTCCCGAGATGCAAAACTGGGTTTACTAGTTGATGGATTATAATAGGAAGCTGTGGGATAGAATAGAGATCTAAGGAAATTGTTTGGGCTTTGATTGGGACCTTTCTGCTTTCGGAATGGCCTATCAATCTCCGTAGCACTCACCATTGACGTCAGAGCATCAACGGATTCTAAGACTGATTGCATTCCAGAGAGCCCATCATAAGACAAAATGCAAGCAATTGCATATACTGAAGCACCTAGAGCTGGAGGGAGAACTGTCCTCGGGTTCGTTGCCTACAAACGAAAAATAAGAACAGTAGTTTAGAGACTGGAAAAAGACACGTTTGAGAATACCATACTGTTCTGTCTATAAGCAAATGAGTACCTTCAACAAAATTGCAGCAGACAATCGCTCTCTCAAGCAGTAAATTTGAGCAACTTCGAGTGCTGTTGACTGAAACGAAAGCCAACGGTCGACAATCACAGTAACAGAGTTTTCAGGGGAGGACATTACTTCCCCTTCCATTTTCTTACATTTATCAGAATTCTCAAACCCCTCGTCCTCTTCATAGTCTTCAGAACCATTTTCACTGTCATACTCGTCAATGTCTTCACCATCATTTTCCTTTGAAGGAGCAACAACAATTTCCGTAGCAAGTAATAGTAACGGAATTGCCCCGACTACAGTACACTTCCTTATGCTTAAACCCCCATCTCCACGGGTTATTTCGTCGTACACTATCAGTGGACCATCATTGGATTTCTTCGATGAAAATGTAGGGCACATTGACTGATGATGCAGCCTAACTCGGTCGCCACTAGCAGTCTCAACAATGATCCTTTTGGCATTCTTATTCTGTGCACGCAGTTTTCCTACCCTTGGATATAATCCAGCCACAAGGACAGAACGTATTATACCCGGGTCCTGGGCATTGAGACTACAAGTTGATACGTCATCAGGGATATACCCGTTTAAGAACAATTCTCTTTGGAGTTGCTTACGCATCCCAGCCAGCATTGTCATAGTGCCAGATGAGATGAAATACTGAGAGCAAAAGCGTGCATCTTGACCTTTCTGTTTGGCATTCTGCCAGCATTCAAATGCAGCAACCACAGCTAATTGATCACTGTACCCACCATATAGGGCCGCAAGCTCGGCTTTGGCATCAGCTGCTCTTTTCTTCTCATTTGGTAACATGGGTAGAGTAAATGGGTCTCTATAGTCAGAGGCACATGCCAGAGTCAGTGCAGGTTCAAGGCAGTTCAACAATATGGCAAAGAAGAGCATCTTGCTGGTTAATGGATGAACAGGAAGAGAACCAAGCTTCTTTCCGAGTTCAGTGAGATGCTCATCATTTGATAAAGCACCAATTTCTTCCAGAACTGCTATAGCATTTCTTATAGATTCAAATACTGGAGGATCCAACGTCTTCTTAAGAAACTCCTCTATCTTGTAATTTGGATCGAGCATTTTCACCTGTATTCGACATATAAAGAATCAAAACCAGCATCAGTTGCCACTCAGAGATAAGAGAAGAATACACCATGCAAGATCATATACTTTCAATCACGATTGCCGCTGGGAACAAGGTCAAAGTGTGACAAGATAAAGCAATTTTATTTGCAAGAGCTAAACAGAATTAAGTTTACAGTAAATTGCAGAAGACCAGCCATCAAAAATCCTATATTTTTGCAAAATCACCTGTTGAACAAGAAATTGCATAAAATAACCCGTAAAACATCATCTGTTAATGGTTCCTTCTAAAATGACCAGCCATCAAAGATCCTATATTTTTGCAAAATCACCTGTTGAACAAGAAATTGCATAAAATAACCGGAAAACATCATCTGTTAATGGTTCCTTCTAAAATGAAGGAGATGGAAATTTTGCCTTGCACTTTCAACATTTATAACTGCACAATATTGCATTTGAGGCACGGCTGGTCGTTTCTGATGGAGTTCATATGCGAGTGGTTCTGCACATTTTATTTTAACTGGTGGTTTGTGAAGAAGGGACAGTGGAACAGGCAGTCTTCTACTATTACCCTCATTTTACGATATAATATAAGAAAGTGGAATACCTGTAGACATAGTTCCTCTATAGGCATCCGCTTTATTTCAGGAACCTGGAAATCCGGAAGCGAAACCGCTCGTAGTTTTGAATAGAGATGGTAACAAAAGCCTGGTTGGCAGCGGCCTGCACGCCCCTCGCGCTGCCTTGTGCTTGCTTTTGAAGTCCAAGAAGATTGTAGAGTTGAGACATTATTATACGGATCGTAATTCTTTTCCTTCATCCTACCACTGTCTATAACAAAGACAACATCATCAACTGTGATAGCAGTCTCAGCAATATTTGTAGATAAGATAATTTTCCGGCAACCAGGAGGTGGATGTTTAAAAACTTTCTTCTGTTCAACAGCTGGAACCATCGAGTGCAGGGATAATATCCGATATTTAGAAGGATTCTTGAAAAATGGATTGGCATGTAGACTCTCCCTGGTCCTATTTATATCATCCCAGCCAGGAAGGAAGACCAAAATAGCTCCATCTTTTGAATCGACGCATATTTTCCTCAACAACTGCTCTATTAGGACAAAGTCAATAAGTTCGGCATTTATACTTGACATGTACTTGTCAACCAATGCCTCACCTTCCTTGGAGTTCAAAGGTGCATTCATTAAGTGTCGATTTAAAATTTCAGCAGCTTCAGTTTGTTCACTACGGTTAGCCCAATCAAATGCAGTACTTCCATCTTTTGCTTTCAGGTGGCAATCTGCGCCTAAAGAAAGAAGCATGCAGATATCACCCACACTCCCTTTTGCAGCAAAAACCATCAAAGGTGATACTCCGGTCAATGAATGTTGATAATCTAAAACTTTTGAAGTCCCCTCAGAGGAAATCAACTCAAGCAGAGTATCAAATTCATCATCCGACCAAGCCAAATCAATAGCCTCATCTAAGGCTATCTTATGCTCGCCGCTTAACTCATGCTGCTCACTTTCAGAGCTTGATAGTGTATCATCAAGATGGTTCTTTTCTGTGGATTTTACGATAGAAAGGATGTCTTCCAAGTAGAAGGTTTTCACCTGAAAAAACGAAGCGGCGAATATATATGTATCAAAAATTATAAAATTAACCAAAAACAAAATTTCGCATTTGATCAAAGAATCCGTCATTACAGGATAGGTGAATCCGGGCACTTGAATGACTGGGCAATCACCAAAATATCGTGAGAACCTTTCAGCATCCATTGTAGCACTCATTAGGACCTACATAAGACAAGGTTCTGTTTCCTAAGAATTCTTGATAGCTCAAAACATATAAACCTCATTATGCTCGGTCTGGAAAGGTAAAAAAACATGAGAACACTCACCAAACGTAGATGAGGATATCTAGGAAGCATATCTCTGCATAAGAGAACAATATAGGTGGACATATCAGAATTTTAATCAAATTGGAAAAATTAATATAGGGAAGAGTTCATAACAGTGATAGGACAAATTATAGGTTAGGAACATGTTTTGAACGATTGTAAAGGTTGAGGATCTCAAATGCATTTTACCCCACAAAAAACTACTCTAATCATCAAGCAATTGAGTGCTAATATGTTTATTAAGACACGAACTTGGTTTCATCCAGTTCCGTAAGACCATTTACATTCAATTGATTAATCATCAATAGTAGGATTTTAACGAAGAATTGACAACAAAAACAAAACACTTATCTTGATCTGTTATCCAAAATGCAGGTACCATGCAAAGATATAAACACAGCTTATTATTTTCAGCAAAATTAAGAAGCAGGGAAAAGCAATAAAGAAAACTTTACTTTGTTCTGATCAACAATAGATTGTAATGAGCAAATCAAAGTGCAAACATTACCTGAGAATTGCAAGCATGAAATCAGAATAGTGGTCCCTTTCATGAATCTCATCCTACAACAAAAGGCAACAAAATACTACTCAAAGCCATTGTATTTGTTTTACAGCATCACCCTAGAGTGATGTGCTATTAGAGTCCTATAAGTTAAAAACAATCAGCTGTCCTGAGATACATACAGGGTACGTCCGCGTGACACACAGTAGCCAAAGGGTTACCAAAAAAAAAAACTTTTTTTCTTTAATGTATATGAGTTAGGAATATCATGTATACGATCTTAAAAAAATTATTTATTATTTTTAAATAGAGCATATATTACATTGTACCCAATCAAGGACTAAATAGTCATATTCCTCATACTCAATATTCATATTTGACACAATAGTCATTTCATATTTCTAGTGTCAAACTAGCAGTTTTTACAAAGCTAAATATTCATACACAACATGTTCTTGTATTCCAAATACTAAATATCCATGTTAAGTATTCAGGTATATCACCTATAACATCAAATATCTGATAAAATAGGGCACATTTCATATTATATTAAGTCAAAGACTAAAAATTCGCATTTGTATACCCAATAATTCGTATTTGACACATTAAATATTCGATGTACCTAGTATATTCATAGTGTAAAAAATTCACAATGTATCATGCTAAATATGGATACATAACATGTTTATTTGTACTTGATATACTACATATTTGTGTTTAGCATGTTGAATAAAACTATATTCGTCATTTAATGAGCTAAATATATGCACTCAAATAAAATAAACACCACCATTAGTCGTTATTATTATGTGTATTAAACAAACAAAAGTTTCTAGCCTAGATAGCAAATATAATTAATGTTCATAAACCATAGGCTTGATATTTGTAAATCATCTACTCAATATCATCAATAACAATAATAATAATTATTATTATTATTATTATTATTATAATAATTATTATAATAATAATAATAATAATTACAATAATAATAATGATATTAGACAAGGGGGCAACGGATGTCTGCGCGTTTACACGGTGACAACAGTGGCTGCACGTTCACCTGGCGGCCACGGTTGCCTGTACGAGAGTGTGATGACTTCGTAAAAGCACACAACTTGAAAATTAAAAAAACATTAATGATGAAGACAGTACAAAAATTCAGGATGATTACCACAACAATATGTGTTATTTGAGATAAATTACTATCTGCCACTCCACTAGAAGAACCTGGTTGAGATCCAGATAGACCACCAGACACAAGCATTCTTAAGAGAACTCCGTTTGTGCAGAACATGATTGACGAGTGGCTTCCACCTTTGCACTCCAGTCGTATCTAGCAATAAGTCTAGTAACAGTTACAATAGCTTAACTTGAATCCAGATTACAGCCGGACAAAGAAAAATACAGATAAGCCACCAACCAATAGGTTCTTCAGGAAATTTCTTAGCATGTTATAGTATATGTTGTCTTTAGTTGTTTCTATGTTTGCTATTTACTCTGTAGTTGATTATATTTTCTACTCCTTCAACGGTATATTTGCAACACTAAATGATACTGAGACCAATCAGCATGAGTTTTTCAATAGACAAATTATTATATGTTTCTGTATAAAAGTAGTATGTGGCCACGACTACTAGTCTACAACAGAATCTTTTACTAAAGATTCTGAACAGCATGGATTCAAAATCTTTTATTAACGAAAGTAGCTAGAAAATTGAAATTTGTATGTGCAACAGAATAGGTCCATGTCATTCAAACCCCCTCGTAGCATGCCACCATAGTTGTTTAGACCCTTTCTGTCTGAATTCTCTAATAATATGCAAATAAAGTAACCCAAGACATAAACATCATAATAAAACTCACCTTGTATCCAATGGTTTCCCCAACTCCTTCTCCTCTTTCAGACGCGATTCTCTCAGCCACTACAGCAAGACATAAGCTTGAATTGGATTCTAGAGGCTTATGAAAGATAGTGCTAAAAGGTAAAAGGAAGCAGCAATCTCACAATAATGGATAAGCATTTTACCTGATGTTGCTGAAATACGGCGTGGTTGTGTACATACTATTTTACATGACTCACCCGCTTCCCACATCTCATCTAAAAGAAACTGAGGAACCTGCATTAGATAGGGGGGAAAAGGTATATATAAGTCGAACAATAAATTTGAGTTTGCAAGAAGAAATGATGGTCACGGCAAATAAACGCTCCAAAAGAATTATTCAACTTCAATACTAAATAAGCCTGCTAATAGATAAGAATCCCCGAGATCACAACCATTGTACCTCCACAACATGAGACCATAATATCAACTCCCCCTCCCCTATAGTATGCATACAAATAAGAAATATCCTACTTAGATAGGTGGAAGACATAGGGGCATATCTAACTGTCAAGCAAGGGTGGCACACATGACAGAAAATTTTACTCTATATCACTATGTAACACAACTAAATGGTTGCGTTTAACTGAGTATAAATGTCAAAAGAAAATGTGGTATTTGAAGACATTTTGGTGCAGAAACAACCAAATTACGGAGAGCAAAGGCACCAAAAGATCAGAAAGCTAATTCAGGCACAACATAAGGACCACAAAAATAAAATTCAACTAACTCAAAGGAGATGCAGCCTGCTAATTAAGTTAGTTACACAAGACATTGTTTGATGCAACAGCCACTAAAGACAACACATGACACACAAACAACAGGGCAAATTAATGTTTAAATCTTTAATATAGGTGAGGAGAGTGACCAAGCACCAAAAGGGGGAACTGAGATACAGTAGGGTCGTTTTTTTTTGGGGGGGGGGAAGGCTTTTCCACAAGAACGGTTTACATGATACTTTGAGAGATGCTTTAGTCTAGAAACAGAATGCAGAGAACTTCAAGAATAAGCATATTGCTACCTGTGTTGTCTTGCCACATCCAGTCTCTCCGGATATGAGCACTACCTGCTCGTCAAGATAAAGCACATACAAAGTATCAAAACAGATAGTAGCTGGAAGACAACGCAAAAGAAAAAATAAAAAGTAATTTTGTGCATTGCAATCAACTAGAATGGACCAAGCTCCCCCTCAGAAGGAAGTGTAATACAGATATGAGAAAAGGGGGGAATATACATGAACCTTCTTTTTTCAAACACTAGTATCTCCACAGATATACAAACAAGTTTGAGCAATGTCATAAACCTTTTTTTCCTTAAGCGTACTATGATTTGGTGGAATATAGAAGAATATAATTTCCAGCCCTTAAAAAATCCATACAACACTTTAAATTTTTAAAAATATATATAAAAAAAATTATAAAAAAAAAAAAAAAAGATTCCACATAAGTGACAGGATAAGGACAACAAAGACAACCTGGTGGTTTTTAATTTCTGATAAGATAACTTGTCTTGAAGACGCAATGGGAAGCCTAGATCTCTGTTCATTGATCTGCAACAATAAATCGCAGTACATCTCCGATTACATAGTGACTATGAAGGTGCTGAATCGACAGGATCCCTTTTACTATGGATACAAATATCCGAGAACAGGTATTATGATAGAAAACGGAGAAAATACCTCTCTCAGGTTGGAATCATTCTTAAGTCTGGAAGAAAGAGTATCCACCTTCTTTGCTATTTCAGCCTTGTTCATCGAAGGTTTGCAGAAGATGTCATCCCGTTTGGTCTGACGTTTTTTATTCATCTTACTGCAATCATCGAATTTTAACTGTCCTAGCCCATCTTCACCAGGTGGATACTGCATGAACAAGTCCAGCAGAACATCTTTTGACTCTTCTGAAAATGTCAGGAAACTGAGGCTGTCCTTCCCCTTCATGGTTTCCCCCTTTTTTTTAGTCTTATAAACTGAAACATGTCGCTGATTTCCACGCCTATATAGCACGATCTAAAGTTATACAATGAATAAGATATCAAAACTACAGCGAACTGAAAAGGATGTTAATTACCAAGCATCTTTTATATCTTAAAATTTTATTGTGTCTCAACCTTCATTCATTTTATCATAATTTTTAATCAAAAAAAGTTCACAATGCAAGGAAGTTCAAAATTGGAAATTAAAAACAATCACAAATAACCTTTAGTTATTGCAAGAGCCATCTGTTAAGGTTACTAACAACTTTTCAAACATCGGTGTAACTACACTTTGCCCTAGAAAGATAGAGAATTTCAATCTTTAATACTCTAACCATTTCCATTGTTCTAATCTTTGTATGGCATGCTATAAATTGAGATTGTTGCCAGTGCCTTGGTTGTTGTATGATTCAGCATGACAAGGAAATCATAAACTCCAAAAATAGAATAAGAAGGAACTGTAAGCTCCCATCCAACCAGGTACTTCTTTCACCTTAAAACTGAGAACCAAAACATCATTATTGCACTACAATTCAACTTTGACATAATTTCCTGCAACTGGCACTTGCAAAATCAGCTACAGAATCAACAGATAGGAGATTTTGGAGGATTCGTCGTGTAAACATTGTCCAAACTTGTGTTCTACAGTCCCTGATTTTCAATGTGATCATCAATAATAATTTATTGCACACTAGGAAGACTAATAGAGAAATTTTCCCAAGTTGATGTGGTATGTACTTTTGTGATATGTATAGTTTCTAGCATGTTTATTGAACATGTCATGATGTTTCATGCCTTCATCAAACTTGCAACTTCTCTCCAAATATATTAGAAAATGTGCACTGCAAGATTGTTGCTGGGAGCTTGCAAGTGTTTAGAAATATTAGACAAACTCAACACAATATACTTCAAGCGATATATATTTGCATGAAGAGGATAGCATTCTTGGTAGCAAACTAGCACGACTAGACTTGTTTTACCCAGAGCCTTAGACACTCTCAGTCGCGATCAAACAGTTCTCTTTTCTTTTTCAGGGCACATGTTGTCTGTTAGATGATTTTTTTTTTCCTTCTTTAGAAAATTAAGCTATACTCCGTGTTCAACATGAAACTGGAGTGTTACACAAGAGCTAGAAACTTCCCAGGGGGCAGAGGCCTCTGTTCCAAGGACTGACGCAGTTGTCGGTATGCAATAGAAATACGTCAATGAAAATTAAAGAATTACATATAAATCATATAAAAAACTGTACAAGAGGGTGGGGATGAAATTTTGTCCATTTGGCTAGCATATTAAAAGCCTTTTGAAAAACTTAAATGCTTGAAAGTCATCATAATGATAGAAGTTTACAAACTGATGTCTATACTTACCCTGAACTTTTGGAAACCATGCCCATTTTCCTGCAAAGCATATGAACTAGAGCACGTTCTTCATTGTTCAGGTTCTCTTCAAATGTGTACACTGCAGTAAAGAAGCATAAGCTTTGCAAAGAAAATTCTACAGTAACATAAGAGAGGTATTGGAGATAGCTTGGGGGGGGGGTTCCCATTCTGTCACACCACAACCAATTATATACCACAACCAACATATACAGAAATGTTCCTGAAAAACTTAAGTGATCAGGCCTGTTTGATACTTTGATTGCACTGGACATCTCCTGTAAATGAAACTCTATCCACATTTCTCATAGAAACTCAAGCATGCAATATCCATATTAATACAATCATCCTTAAGACACCATCAGTACCCTTATCAGTTCCTTTCTGATCTATCATGCTCCAACACACCACCCCCATCCCCTCCTCCCGGTGAAGCGTGCATGGATGAATGGTTAAAATGCCGGGGAATAAGAAAAGTAAACTGCAGTTATCATCAAGTGACAGGAGCTGATAGGGAGTCTGGGAATCCAAATGCAAGTGGAATAGAGTTTCATAACCTTGTCTCTAAGAAAGGAAAAGAGAAATCTCCTATAGATTCATATAAAACAAACAACATTATATATCTATATGTAATCTGTAGAAAGAACTCTAACATGAACCAGTCATTCAAAATAACCAAACAGATCTCAGAATCCAGATGATACGCAGTATATCCATTAAAGAACTCCACAAACAATACCATCCAACGATAATACAAAATAATGTTTAAAGGGCATGGAGCGCATAAGGGTCCTAATGCCTGAGCTCAAGAATGGGTCAGTGAGGCACAACTATTCATATTACAAAGATGATGGCATATGCATAAGATTTTTACATAAATTATAGAATTAAACTATAAATACAAACCTGTAGTACCAAAGAGTATTCATTTGTTAGCTATAGGAAAGAAAATTTCAAACCCAATTCTGTGTTAAAGAATGTTGCCTCAGCTTGCTTTTTCAAATTTGGTCAATCATGCTAAGGTGACTGAAATGCCATCTTGGTTCACCACAACACCTACATGAGCCTCACTTAGCTTTAGCTAGCCTTGCCAAAAGGGCACCAGAACGACCTAGGTGAAGCGGATCATTTGGTTCATTTGGGTTGAAAATCCCTGAACCTTAGCACCTAGATGTGCCTAATCAGAACTGCAGACCTTCCCCCTTTCTATGAACATCTATTTGTCTTTTGTCACCCACATTCTAGCATCTCTAAATGGGCCAAATAGGCATCTGACACCAGTCTCTTTCCTTATCAACATACCTGAGCTTATAAAGTTCTTAAACTGCTATCTTGGGATACTAATATATCTGAAACTAAACAAGTCCACATGACCAACAGCGACACTCCCATGGGAAGCACGTCGCTATCAGTATATAAACATTTATCTAAAGCGACGGTAGCATTTTCCATTTCCCATTATCCAAAAAACATCAACCTTAACCCAAACTCGAGGAACAAACAAAATATGGAAATTTCATAATCCAAAACACCTGACGAACTGCTTACAATAACACCGCATAAAGCAGAAAAAGGAAATGCAAACTCGTGTGGTTATGCTCACCTTCTTCGGTAGTCGACGTACGGAACTCCTCGAGTTTCTGGGAGATGCGTATACGAGTAGCTTCGGCAAGCTTGGGACCCTGGAAATAGGCATCCCCCTTCTTCCTTTTCTTGTTGTTTTCCCCCTTCGATGGTCTCGTCATCTATCTCTGCGTATTCTCTTTCAGATTCAAAATGGAGGAGGGAGGGGAGGTGTATTGCTTTGTGATTGCTACGCACGATTTTCGGCAGTTAGGGGTCAACAATGGTGCTCCGCTACGCGCTCAAATTTCATTCCTCAATCGAATTGCAAGCCGATGAAACAAACCGGGAAAACCCTAGCATAATATTACAAGGGAAATGTAATTTCAGTTTTTTTGTCCGTCCTAAATTGATACACACCCTGGCCTCTGATATGTTTTTGAATTATTTAATTGCACAAAGTAGTATGAATATTGGGTTTTGTTATAAGTTTTCTAAATTTTCCAAAATCATAATCATTTTTTTTAAAGAAGGGATTTTTGATATTGTACAGAGGATGAGTGTGGATCTAGGGACTCGAGAGATCGCATTTACACCGTACGACATGGTCGTTAGAAAGGGACCGTCCTATGAGTCGGTCGTCTCAAGGGATCGTCCTTAAGACAAGTCTTTGAACTTTCCGGGAAGAATTGTCATTTGTGGTTCGTTGTAGAATTTTCAATGAATTTGTGGTTCCAATGAATAAAAATAAGTATCACATTTGAGGTGTAGACATTTAAGAACTTGGCATCACAATCATCAACGAATAGTCTACTATGTTTTGTTCAAGTAGCCTTATTTTATTTGCATGGCAATCCACTGAAAACGAAAGCCGTAGTCCGAATTTATCGTAAATTACCAATATAGACCTACGTTGACGTCCGACCTTCCTTTTCATATAATAAACTATATATCCCGATTCTACATACCATCAGGGTATATAATATGTTATTCTGTATTTTTCAAGAAACGAAGTATATATCACGTGTATTATATGAGCCGGTATAGTATAGCGGAGTCCAAACGAATAAAAAAAACTCATTAAAGTAGAACTGATCATGATCAAAGTAATGTTTATATTATGAATTCTCAAACATATCGTTGCAAATGTCTATATTATGTTGTTCTATATTTTTCTACCTAGTTTTTTATGTCATTTCATAAGCCTTTCGTCAAGATATATTTTCTTATAACGCTGAAAGCGTTTATATTATATTTTTGGTATCTACTTCCGCTTATTTTGCATTTCAGGCTTTTAAGGCTCATTATGAAGTAGATTCCACACTTTCCAATCCAAGTCGCTCGAAGAGTTCGTTATCCCCTAAAGTCAAGCTTCAAACAAGACAAGATCACAAAGATTTAAGGATTAACAACTCAAAGAGATCGTCTACAAATCCCGAGAAAACACCGAGTCTGAAGATCATTTACTTCTCGTACATCCATGATCGTCACAACATTGATAAGAAGACACAGAAGACCAGCCCAAGCTCAAGAGCAATACAGCCCAAGAGACAACGTGTTGATGGATTGGTTACATTCAACCTTACGCTCCCTTACGGTTGAAAGAGGGAGTAAGGATTTGTACACTAGGCATAATGACGCCGCTGAGGATAATGTTCGACGATCTTATATATTCTAGGGTTTTACGTCGATCTTATCCGCTTCTAAGTCTTTCCGATGGGCTTGTAACCTAGGGTTCGGCCCATGCATTTTCTATATAAAAGGACCCTCTGCCTTAGGACTAGAATCATCCAGTTAGCATCCGACTCTCATCTTGGATTTAGAAAATCTCTATTCTTCTTTCTTTATAGTTTTCAATAAGAGGTCATTGTACGGTTCTCAAGTTCTCAACAGTAGAGTTGAAGGTCAGACTTTTTTTGTTATTCTTTTGCTTTGAGATTTATTTAATGCAAAGTTTTATTCTTTCATTATATCTCTCTCCCTTCTCTATGTTTAACCAAGTCTCCTTAGATATAAGGGTTCGTTGACATTCTTGATTGATTTAGATAAAACAAAGTGAAGAACCAAACAATTTTGTTGTATTTGATGTTTTGAAAAGAACTTGGTTTTGAGAGTAGCGCTTTATCAAATATTCGAGGATTCTTAATCATCGTAGAATTCTTCGTTATTTACACCTATATAAACTGAAGGACTTCTAATGAAGGTTTCATAAGTATTTTCCGAATTTCTAAATGCTTATGGATTTTCCTATACTTGTCGAACCGCCGGGGGTTGAGGGCTACGTGAGTTGGAAAGTACGGTATTGGTTTATATATGCTCAAGGCTACTTTAGATGGTTACCTACATAACTGTGGATTGAAGTTCATGTTATTTACACATGTGGTTGCTATGAAAGTCTATCATAGTGGGGATGCAATACATCCTTAGATCGTTTTTTTTAAATCATATCTTCAGATTCTTTTACATATTTAGTTTCTTTATCAATCATTATCTACTTCTTCCTCTTTCACCACAATCTATTAGTTTATTCGTTCAATGAAAACCGGCATAATCCATAAATTCGATAATCCATATACTATAAGTGATCTCATATCCTTGCGGGGATATAAATGTTATTACGGTAAAACTTAGACAATCAATTTCTTGGCGCAATTGCCGGGGATTTTTCGATAGTTTTTGTTGATTCAAGTTCACCTATATTTTGAGTTTTCACTTTTATTCTCATCCCTTTTTTGTTTTACGCACTTTTTGTCGGTATTTGCTAATAACCGTAAGTGAACATCTCTGTTACGTTCATCTTTACAGCCACCTTACGGTTGTAAGAGGGCGTAAGCGTCACAAGGTTCAGCGTAATTCTCAAGAAAACGCGTTTTTTGTGTCTTTTTACTTTTAACTGAGATTTATGATATGGGAGCTAGACGTCGAATTTCCTCCTACCCTAGAAGCTAGGATGAATCCTAAACAATTTATTCCTGCCTCAACATGGGTATTTCCTAAGATATGGAGATTATGTTCTCAATGCTTTAACAATAGCATTAATCCGTGAGAACCAATTCAACGGAGATCCAAAGGAGAGTATGCGTCAACACTTGAGACAATTCGAGGACATTATGAACACTATACAGTTTCGTAATGTAACCGGTGACGCTATAAGGATGTGTGCATTCGTTTTCTCCATAAACGGAAGAGCTAAAGAGGGGTTCTTCAAAGAACCAACAAGTAATTATTCTTCTTGGGATGACTTCGCATAAAAAAATTTATGTGTCTTCTTTTCACTTGACTAGGATATGGAAGTGCAGAAAAGATATGTCAAATTTTGAAATGCTAGATGGAGAAAGACTAAACAGTTCTTGGAGAAGATTTACCGATCTGCTTAATCTTTGTCCACACCATGGGTACCCTATGCAAGTCTTGTTGCAAGCTTTCTATGCCACTCTCAATGAAAGAACGCGAAAAATGGTAGACACTACCAATTGTCATCGATTTTCTTCCTTATCTATCGATGAAGCGTGGAAGCACCTAGAAGAAACAACTCTTTTCGAGGAAGTATATCCAATCAAAAAGAAAAGTTGAAGAGGTAAGAAGTGTCAAAGTATGTCTCGAAAACTCTCCTCTTCTAGAATCATGTACAAGAGATGCTGCTATCAAAGAAGAGATTAAGGAAATGCAAGCTACAATATAGCAGAGCTCAAGGCAACCATAAAAATCTTAAAAATCGAAAAAGATGAAATTCAACAAAAGACGACAACCCTTGAGTAAATTAAAATCATTTCCGATCAATCTCCAAAGGCATTGAAACTCAAAGAAAAGATGGAAGAAGAGGGATTATTCCTCCTCCTCCATACAAGCCACCACTTCCATTTCCTCAGAAAATGAGCAAGGCGATCCTAGATGCATGAATCAAGAGATTTCTCGAACCGATGAAGAAATTTTCAGCAAACATCCTCGATTCTGATGCAATCACACAAATGCCGAACTATGCCAAGTTCATGAAACATGTCTTATCCAACAAGAATCTAGCTAAGAGCAAAGAAGTTATTCATCTTACCATGCCAAAGAGTGCAACACATTACTCATGGATCAAATGCTAGAAAAGCGGGAAGATCCTGAA
This sequence comes from Fagopyrum tataricum, assembly GCA_002319775.1. NCBI lineage: Eukaryota > Viridiplantae > Streptophyta > Magnoliopsida > Caryophyllales > Polygonaceae > Fagopyrum > Fagopyrum tataricum. Next base: position 19,649,171 of record CM008279.1, read on the forward strand.
AGCTTACGTGTTCCTCTCAACATTGAAGGGCAATCCCAAGATTGTCTTTGCGATCTAGGAGTCAGCGTAAACATTATTCCACTCGATATTTGCAACATATTGAACCTTAAAGACATTCAACCTGTTAAATTCACTCTTGTTATGGAAAATAGAACTATAGTTAAACTTACTGGTATGATAGGTGACGTACAAGTACAACTTAATGGTTTCAATGTTCTAATAGACTTTGTTGTCATAGACGTCAATATTTCTTCCATACATCTCATAGATGTTCACGATGGAATCCTACTCTTTCGTTTTGGAGAGAAGACAATAGAATACAATCTTTCTACAACTATCAACATCCTTGCATGAACGAAGGAGTAAACTTCACTGGTGAAGTGGACCTCGTTGTGGAAGAATGTATGCAAACTATGATCACTGATGATCCTTTATAGGTTTGTTTGTCTAACAATGTGCAAGTGCCAGAAGAAGACGGAATGTTAGCACCTATTAATGAGTGTTTGATAACATGATTTATTACCATAGTTTATGCATGCATTTAAGTATAGTTTCCCTTTAGTTTAGCATGAATAAGCCTCACTTTGTGCATTTGCACTTGTTATAGTTTATTTTGCAAGTATACATGTCTACACATACTTTGGTGGGTTTTGTAGGTGAAACGGCATTTCAGACCTAAATGACGCATTTGAGGATAAAGCCTCGGAGTAGAGCGTTCCTTGAGCTAGTGGAGATGCGATTGAAGGCAAGGCAATCAAGCAAGGAGCAAACAAGGACTTTTTGAGCAATCTCGGGCGGTTTGGAATAAATCTCGACCGAGATTTTAATTTCATGATTTAATTGAATATGAGATGAATTTGTGGAGAGCAATCTCGGGTGCCATATCGGGCCGAGATTTGCAAACATCTTCCCGAGATTTGCAGAGATTATCAAGGAAGAATGAAGACAACAAGAAATCTTGGCCCCAATTTACCCTAATCTCGGGACAAGATTTGCAACAGTTGTGCCGAGATTTGCTTTATGCACGTGCCAGATTCGCTTTTTAGACCTTTTCTTCGGACAAGACCCCTCCTTTTAAGCGACTGTGTATAAAAGAGAACTTGCAGACCTATTGTTTCGATCCCTTTCCATCCACTTTTGGCAATTTTTAGATTTTTTCACCTTTAGAATTCTTTCTTCTTCCTTTGGCTTGTTGAGAAGAAAAAGACAGATTTTCCCAAATTTTGTGTGTTGAAGATTATTGGAGTTGTGTTTGTTTTACTTTTTTGATCTTAGAAGACCTATCTACCGAGTTTGTTTCTCTCATTCTCTTGCATTTTAATACCATGAATTGTTTGTTTTCTTCCATTTCATTTCCAGAATTTAGTATGAGCATTGTTGGCTAGAATCCTTGTGATTCTAGAGTGAATCATGATTCATTTATGGCTTGGATGATGATTGTGTAGGTTGCATGTTTGTTTTGGTACATATTTATGTTAAATCCTAAGGTTTATTGTGTTGAATCTAGGTTAGATCTTTATAATATAACAAACTAAGTTGGAATATAGACTTACCCGGTGATATTTCTCCTTAGATATATAAGTAGATGAACCTTAGGTAGTATAGATGAAAAAACCTCTATTGGATTGTGATGTGTTGGTTTACTACTTAAGTTAGGCAAATCCAACCAAAAAAAAGTTAAGTTAGGCAAATTTCTGAGACTTACCCGGTAAAGTGTTGTTTAGTCCTTAGGTAGAGAAGTCAATATGTGCCGAATCTCCTTTGTTTTTTTTTTCCCTTGAGACTTATCCGGTAATAGGTTGTTTGGATCGGAATTAGATGATCTTGAGACCTCCCCGTTAATAGATCATCATTGACGTAACATCCATCGTTGTAGTAATCTTACCAAAGCAATTGCTAGTTAACTTGAGTCCAATGCCGTATACAATGATCTTGAAACCTTAGAATCTCTCTTCCTATTATTTGATATCACATTGTTGTTTGTCTTTGCTTAATTCTTTGTGTTTGATTAAACTTGACCATTGATCAAGAATAACTTAAAACCCAACAAAAAAAAAGGAATTTCTAACTCTCCCTCTCCCTTTCTAATTTCTTATTTTAGATATTTACTATCTCTTGATCATTGTGCAAATCAATCTCACCATAGTCTTTGTGTTCGACCATGGAATGCTTACCATACTAAGCAATGATTCATACACTGTGGGTTCGATAGTAGTTTTTGGTATTTATTACGAGATTTATAAATTGTAAAACTAAGCATTGCTTTTTGGAGCGAACAAGTTTTTGGCGCCTCGTTGCCAGGGACTTGGCCTAGTTTGATTTGCATCTTGATTGGTTATAGTTATGTCTTTCTTTTTCTTTTGATCTTGTTTTGCTTTGTGTCTTTGTATTTTCCGGGCTTGCCAAGAAGAAGAAGATGGCCGGAAAAAACCTTCAAGCGGAACTTGATGATGCTTTGGAGCAACTTAGGCTTAGAGATGAAGCCTTGGAAAACGAGAGAAGCTTAGCAAGACAAAGAGAGGAAGCTATCAATAATGAGCTCAAGTCTTTGATGGAGCTTCGCACCTCCGCCCTCAAATCTAGCAGCTAGACCTGGGCAAACGCGGGCCAGCCCGCCCGCCCGTTTTCACGGACGGGTATGGCGCATAAGGCAGGCCCGCCCGGGCCGCTAAGCCCGGCCCGCCAAGCCCGCCGAGCGGGTACGGGCAAGGGTACAGGCCCGTCCGGGCCGCTAAGCCCAGCCCGGAAGCCCGTTTTATTTATTTTTTAATTTAAATATATATATGCGAATAGTAGAAATCAAACTCAATACCTCAAGATAGGTTCAAATGTTTACGACCATTGAGCTACCTTGAATTATGTGTTGTAATTTTATTTATTTTATATTTAATATGTATAATTTTTATTTTTTTTAAAAAATATATATTAAAAAACGGGCCCGGCCCGAAGCCCGCTCCGGGCGGGTATGGACAAGACTTTAGGCCCGAAATCCGGGCTCGGCCCGAGTCCGGCCCGCAAAAACGGGTAAAAATTTTATGCGAGCCCGGCCCGGATCCGGGGATGCCCAGGTCTACTAGCAGCCAAGCTCACACGGCCAAAAGGCCTCAAATGCAACCTCTACAATAATCTCCTCTTAGATTCCAACAACAACTACCTCCCAAGGAACGATTTGATGTGATATTCGAACGAATGATGGGAAGATTGAGCAACCTTGAGAGCACCATGCCATGTATTGTAAAGGCTCAACCAGAGGAAGTGTGCAACGAAGGAATCCGAGCATTAAGTGTCCTTCCCGTCAACCCGGAGCTAAATTTAAAGTTCTCATAAAAGAGGGATAAGACTCAAGACAACTTGGCCAAATTGCTAGAATCTCGGGCGAGATTGAATTAAATTCATTTAATTGAGCAAGATTCCACAGGTCGAGAGGCATCTCGGCACCAATCTCGACCCGAGATTTGAGAAGTTGCACCCATTTGAAGCTTCACCTTTTGGGGTTGTTTTGAAGAAAAATCTCGGCCCTGACCCTCCAAATCTCACCCCAAGATTTTGCGATGAAGACCCGAGATTCGTTAAAACTCCTCTTGAAGATTTCAATCTCACTCGAGATGCACATGAATGTTGGAGATCCCTCCCGAAGGAACCTCTCAAGATTGAAATGAAACCTCTCCCGGTACAATTGAAACTCAAGGTCAAGGACATTGCATTCCCTACAAATGATACCAAGGTGGTAGTGAGATTCTTCAACCGGATCATCTTCCCAATATTCGGCACACCTCGAGTCATAATGAATGATGGTGGCAAGCACTTCACCGCTCAGGACCTTGAGCTTCTATTGTCTAAGTATGGGGTAACCTACAAGGTTGCAACCCCATACCATCCTCAAACATGCGGTCAAGTGGAGATCTCGAATAGGGAAATAAAGGGTATTCTCGAGAAGACGGTCTCTTGGTCTCGGAAAGATTGGGCCATGAAGTTTGATGATGCCTTATGGGAATTTAGGATGGCCTACAAGACTCTCATATGTAAAACTCCTTACAAACTTGTTCATGGAAGTCTTACCACTTATTGATAAAATTGGAGCATAGAGTTTATTGGTCAATCAAGTGGCTCAACTTTGACATGAAAGAATCCGGGGAGGAACGGTTGCTAGGACTTAATGAGCAATCCGGAGTTCTCGACGTAAATTGAGGCACCAACGGGATTAGGTCTAGTTAGAGACCTAATATCAAGCACTTCTCGGAAGGCAACCCGATGTAAACTTCTTTCCTTTCTTTTGTTTTTGTTTTTGTGCTCTTGTGCTTTTTTTGTGTTTTCGTGTTTTGTTATTGTGTTCTTGGGTTTAGGTAATAAACGAGGGAGCAATGCATGAAGGGTTTTGTTCTATACGTCACCACCTCCACTCCCATGAGCATCGTTTCACCATTTTACAAGGTGAGTATTCTTTTATACTTCTCTATTTATTTTTCACATTGGGGACAATGTGATTTTAAGTATGGGGTGAGTATTTGCATTAGTTTTGCGTGTTTATTTTGTAACGTCTCCAAAATGGAATAGGCGTCACAACGCTAGGAGCTCTAGACAAGGACTCTCTCAGGTTATTATAAACGATATAAGGATTAACATGAAAACACCACAAGGCAGAACTTGCCAATAAGGAGGCAAGAGAAAAACCAAAAGACGTCATGTGATGCCAACCACAAAGGGCTTCAAAACCACAATAATAAATAACCATAAATGGTTAAACTCGAGGTCACAATAATTAGAGGAAACCAACCCACAAATAATAAAGTGGAAATTATGAACAAGTCCTTTAGAAACCAACCACCTCAAGTTCAATCAACACGACTCTCACTAGGGTTCATGACCTTCATGTTCTTGAACTGATTTCCGTACCTGATTATGTAAAAAACATAACCAACCCTATCGTGGTGGAGTTAGATAGCCGATACATAAGCATGATAACATATATGAACGAGACATGAGTATAAGCATATATAATATCACGTGATCTTTAGAAATACTAAAAATGTTAAATAACCTTATGCTTAGAATCATCAATACTTAACGAGTTTAAATATACACATGAGCATCTAAAGAGTTCAAAATCTCAACATGTTTTCAATAAGTTCAAATTACTCAACAAATTCAAATCGACCATATTTCGAATAATTCATAACTTTCCAAAAGGGTTTCAAACCAAAGTCATCTCAAATAGTAAACTCTTAGACCATTTCAAAACAAATCAACTTCATATAATCTCAATAACGTTAATCCAAAACAGTAACTCATAAATCATATTAAATAATCATGAATCCAAATCGAATACTCATAACTCAAATCACATACCTCATAATCAAATCCAAAACTCATAAACAAATCAATATCATCTCGAATAACCGGTATAAATACTCGTAACCAATGGTCAACTGACCGAAATGGGATAACAAGGTAAATGCTTGCCCCTTCATCACATCATCACAAGTATCATCCAAATCATAATATCAAAACATGCTCGAGCATTTTTTAATTTAGAAATCAACTTCAAAACATAAAAGTTGTGTTTTTAGTTTAAAACATGTTCAATCCCCGTTGAACACGAAGGTACCTCCTAAACCCCAACCATGGGATGACACGGCAATAACAGAGCAAGTGAGTCCTCGCCATCCACTAAAGTCGGGCACAACCAACGGCCCACACAAACCAAGTACCATAGGTACAATAACTCACCTTAACCGAGGAGCGTAAAAATCATGAAAACAAAATACCGGTTCAAATTACTTGTTGAAAAACAATCGCAAGGCGTCAACGCCTAGCTTGAGCGCTGACGAATGGCGCCGGCGTCCATTTACATTTATTTTTTCCAAATTTGGGCACCGTTATTTTTCGAAAAAAAAAACAAAAACTGGGCGTTGGTTGATGACCTCCGAAGTTTATTAGCAAATGTTTTGGCAACGAAAAAATTACATAACTCACTTTCTCAATTTATAACTTTCTCTTTTTCCGTACAGTACGGCTCAGACCGTGATAGAGGGAGTATGGGGTTGAAAACGATGACCGTGGATGAACACTGAGCTTTATTAAAAAAAATCGAATTGAAATAGATTATGCCGCCGGAGCAAAACAATTTTTCTCATCCGGGTGCCGGCGCCCAATTATTTTATTTTATTTTTGATTTTTTTTAAATAAAAAAAGGGTGCCGGCTGTAAAAAATAATGTAAGTAAATTTAGATTCATCCAATTCATATATTTTTATATATTTCTCTTTTTCATGTACAAAAATAATGTAAGTCACTTGGATTCATTCGGTATATGAAATTTATAGGGTTGAAGAGTATTATTGGATGAGATTTCAAAAAAAAAAGATAAATTTTAGTTAACTAAGTTTGCTACAAGACTTTAATAAATAAATATTGAAAGTAAAAAACTCAATATGGGCGCCGGCACCCTTTTTTTTCTTTTTCTTTTTCGTTTTCTCATTGAGTACCTAAATTTTCTTCTATGATTTGGGGGTGAAAGCTCCAATCTATGGTTGATTTGTTATGATGTGAATGTAGTATTTAGTGTTTGATGATGTTAAATATGCTTGGAAAAATTTAGTTTCTGTTTAGAGATGTAAACTTAGGGATTCCGACACTAGTTTGCGAATTGTTTACTTTGTTGATTGTGTTGAGTGACAACTTGAGCAATATTCTCTTATGATTAGTTATTGATCTTACTTGGAAATGCTAGGTATCTCTTTTTAAGTCTCAAACGAGAGATAAGCGTCTAGTTGCGATGCGTTGTTAAGATGCTAGAGATTGAGTTAGAGGATGTAAAAGGCGAGTACGTGATTTATTCTTCTAATGTGTGTTATTCACCGTAAGTGTTTAACAACTATTTGATGTTTAATGTGATAGCAAGCCACATCTAGTTTACTTATCACTCATCTTAGTGTCTTAGGTTCATGTTTATCGTATTAATCACGATAGTGCGTATGTGGTTTATTTGAGTAATTTCTTACACTCAGAAGGTTATAAACCACCTATATAAACATACGGTTATTTTGCATTGTTAATTGCATTTGTTGAGATAAGATAATCAACCTAAATTGGTAAGCCTGCCTTCCAATCTTATATCATTTGCTTCATATTAATTTACATCATTTGCATCTATTTAGTTTGATTGATAATTATCCATATTATCCATCTTCTTACCCTTTGCTTAAATAATTTATTTGCTTAAATGTCAATCAATCAAGTCAGGATGCACAACACTTAATTTCTATAATGTACTGCAACTAAATTACCTGTGCACTTGTGGTGTTGGTTGTCCTCCGTTGAGAGACTCCAATCCGTGTCATAGACCAAGACTTGCAAAAGTATCTACATGATACATGATTAACTACATAACCACATACAAGGAGAATGTTGTTAGAGCTTGGTTTAATAAAGTTACACAATATGGGTGTTATACATCTAATAAGTATTTTACTATCATGACAGTAATTTATGTAATAGATAGACATTCTATAGTGACGTTGATTTATTGAATTAATGCAGGTTTAAAAGTCGACGTTCATCGATAGATGATTCATCGTGACCGAAAAGGGTACTATCAACACTATATTCTCCAACGTACATACATGGATATGGGTATTAGTCACAATTCGATCACGAAATCAACTGAGTCATCACGTAAAGTTTCCCTCATCGCATCCAAACAATTGCATGTTTTAGATTGTTGCGGAGAGAGGTCATGCACAAGGTGTTGTGTTATTATATGAGAAGTACAAACAAACTAAGGAAGCCTCATCGAACACTTGAATGTGATTGTATTCTTCGGGTGATGCATGTACTTCTATGTAGACACGAGATGTCATTGGCCTTTCATCTTAAGTCCACACGTTATCGTCGTAAACCACCTTGTAAGCTCTTGGGTCGTCACCACGACACGTACATGAGAATCCGGCAATCACATAATGAGACACACCTTGAACTTGATCAAACTATCGTGTAACCCAATCTAACAAGTATGGCTCGACGATATTTAAGAATGTAAATTACCCATGATATAAGAACACACAAAGGTTTGTCCTCTTGAAATTAAAGGATCATATGGCATCTTGTTCATCTACAAGAATCATATAACTTGTTATAAATGATAAATATAATTGAAGTAACAAAAAAATGTAACCAAGGAACCCATTCAACGCTCATTTTGTCTAGGGTGACCCAATACTCCCTAAGTCTTTGATCTCGATGCATAGATTTGAGAAGGGTCAGCGTATCCCACCTTGTACAAGATGGATACCCATGTTCATACCGTAAATTCATTCCATAACGAAGATTGGATAGTAATCATATACCCATGACTGAAATATAACAAAATAATTAAGTCATAAGCATCGTTAAATTTTAAATTTAAAAAAAAACATAAATAAGACGTCATACTTGTAGAAGAGTAATAAGGCCTCCCTTAAGTATCGGTACAAGTATGCTAGACTTGCTAGTGTTGTCGTCCCCTAAGCCAAATCAGGCTACCATGGAGTATCATGTAATTAAAATATTAATAATTGTAATGATAATTTATTTTAATGTGATTGTGCCAGTAGCCGACTAGCCGGGCAGTAACAGTAAGATAGAAAGTAGCACCGAGCGGCGCATCAACTGAGAGTGCAAGTGAAGAGTGGAGAGATAGCGGAATATTTTAGGATAAAACAGCTGCGCTGCCACTATATTTATTGATGAATCGTTAAAAGGTACACTACCGTCAAATGACCGAAATGAGCGTGATCCTATGACGAAGTGAAATAAGAGTGGTATTGTCAAAGTCCGATACAAAGAACTGCGTAGAGCGGGAGTCGTGTGCATGCGAACGTACATACGCGTTAGGCCCAAGTCTAACAAAAACCGATCAACTATAAGGGAAGTAGTCCACTGACCTCTCGGAATTTTCAATTTTTCGACGTGGAAACTAATTATATCTCCAACAGGTATGCTCACAGTTACATGCATGCATCTCCTACGTACAATCGATCGTAACATCGCGTATTTGAATGTGGATCATGACAAAGAGTATATATCAAATTTCATCGCAGGTTGTTATAGTGCAAGACATATGTAACGTTGTAAACCACTTAAAAACCATCCTCTCATCTGCCTTGAAAAATCAGCTTTCACAGGTTCACTTTCCGCATCATTTTCCACTTATCTTTATCATCAACCCATCAATGTCCTATGTCGTCCCCCCTCACTTCCACTTACTATACTTTGTCTGTGCTGTCATTTCTTCTTTGTTTTTTAGTCTCAATAAACTATAGTATTGTCAATTGTCAAGTTTTAGATCTGTAATTGTTGTTTAGATACATTAATGATTAATGTATTACTTTTGGGTTGGGTAAGCGATGGTGATTAGAGTTGTGACCACTTATATATGTGCCAAAAGATGTTCAAACGTCATTCTAATGTTGTTGAAGGCGTCAATCAATGGCTAAGTTTCCTCAACTTTGGTTCATTTTCTAGATTTTGAATTGTCATACACAAGTTGTTCTAGCTAAAGTGTATTATGTTATGTAGATAACTTTCATCTCTACGTAATTGTCCTCCTACGATTTTGATTGCACAATATATATTATACATATATTCTTAATTAGTTGGAATTCTTTGATCTTCATTGTATAGATATACGTGTTGATTCATTAATAAAGTAGACGGTCCGATTATCTAAACTCTATCATGGCATCAGACATTTCGATCATTTAATCCTACCTTGTATCGGTTTTTTTTGTATTATGAATCACCATGACTACCATTCCTATTGACTTCATCGGTCTGTAGGAATGACAATTTTATCCGCATCAGATGAGATCTAAAATTTGGCAAAGAACGGATGAAATTTTGAGTAACGTTTAAGTAAATAACATTTTCATTGGTATAAATGCATTGTCCCGATATCGAAGGGTGGCATCAGCTAGGGATGAGCAAAAATATCCGATCCGAGTAATCCGATCCACTAACCTGAAGATCGGTTCCCAAAAAATCTGACAATATCATCCGAGTCCGATCCGATTGGGAAAGAATTTTCCGATCATCGGATCCGATATAAATTTGAGAAAAATAAAATAAAAAGTCGGGTCGAATATATCCCCGATCTAGAAATAAATACTTGGTTTGGATATATGAGTAAGATTCATAATGAATATCCGATCCGGCGAAAAAAATTTCGGGGTATCCAAATGTTCTCGGTCCGACTGATTTAGTAATAATTACTCAAATTCGATATTCAATTCGACGAAATTTTCTGGATATCTGAATGTTTTCAGATCGGATTCAGATTTAGATCGATATTTGATAAAACTATCGAATTGGATATTCCAAACTTCTGACTGAATCGAATATCCAAGACTTTCGACCGAATCGAATATCCGGATATACTCACCTGAACATTAATGACTCTTGGATCACATATATAACTCAACTTGAGAAGAAGGTTGTTGAGTTTTTTTGTTTTGTTTTTTTCCTTCCAACAGATTCTCATTTTTATTTTTAATAATATTTGAGAGATGCCAATTTATATATTAATGAGTATGTAGACACGCTCCCACCCCACGTGCTTCATTTACGTGATCGACCATCCAAATTCAGTTCAATATATAATGCTGTTTTTGTTTTTATTAGTTCTAACAAAAATATTCGATCCGACTAATTTGATCCACTAATTCGAAGATTTAAATTAATTCGATAATAAAAGCCCTTGATTGATGATCTAAGTCCAATATAAAAAGATCATTAGAATCATCAAAGCAGGATTTTGTGATTAAAGTGAAATCGGATATATACGACAAATCTAGTAATAATCATTAAATCGGATGTTCGGATTCCCGTTTACTAAAATATTCTCGGATCGAAATCCAGTAAGCTTTTTATAAAATTATCGGATTTATATCCAACTAATCCAAGGCTTCTAACCGGATATCCGAATATACTCGCACTACTTTTCTTTTTTTAACTTTTAAAGCATCTTATATTACTTTCGTTATTTGCCGAAGCTAATGCAAACAAGGAGTTGATATCGAACACTCTAGAGAGGAATCATCAACATGTACAGTATTTTATATTTTAAGGCCCATACTTGAGTTCAATTTTAAAAACAAAGAATGTTAAAAGTTTTATTCGTTATAATTTGTTACGATTTGAGAGTAACGTTTGGATATATTCCGCAAGCAGAAAAGCATCATAAAATAAGCAATTAACCTTTGCCAAGTTAATCTAATGTTTTTTTTACACAGCCAGCCAGCAAGTTCATTTTACTGCTGTAGCTAGACGAATATATATATTTATTTTAATTGAATTAAAAATTTAATAATTATAAAAATGTAATATATAATTATATAAACCTTAATTGCTAAATGCATGATCATCAATTTTTTTATTTTTTTATTTTAATACCATATGATATAAACCGAGTGCATTGAAAAATAATATTATATTAGACATAGTCGCTATACATTCAAGATGAAATCCTAGTATTATTTTATCTTTATCGCATCTAAGTTTAAACCTAAATTCAGAGCAACATCTAAACTCGTGTTTTTCTGTATACTCGTAATATATAACGTTTCATGTTTGTGTATATAATAATTAGTTAACCGTACAATGAATCACTCTATGAATCACTCTATGAAACGATAATATTTTAAAAAAATATGCTATATTATGACACAAGAGTTTTGTAACACGCTACCGGATGATTGCACATAATTCATAAAATACTGTTTTGTGTGAACGTCGTTGATCAAGCTGAACATAAGAACCTTGTAACAAGCTACCGGATGATTGCACATTTCCCATGAAATACATTTTTATAAAATTGTGAAGTCGATGCTAACGTTTTTCCTGAATGACCCTGATAGAATTGTGAAACTTGTGAGATGAACGAAGATATACATATAGATTTAGTTTAGGTTTAGAAAACATATCAAATTAGTAAGATATGATCGAAACTATTACTTTTAGTTTTTTTAAAAAAAACGGAGATATGAATTTTTTGAATAAAATCTTTTAACTTTTTTAAAAATATTTTCAAACTTTTAATTTATATTTATTTATTAAATTATTTAAATTCGATTACTTAACAGATTTTGATGGATTATATAGTAATTGATTATGCAGGTATTTTGATTTTTTTTTATCTGATTAACATATTTTGTAACATCCAAAATAAAAATGTTTTCAATTTACTATTGAATATAACCTAAATAATAGTTTTTAAAATTTTACTATAAAATCTATTAGTTTGTTATTAATGCGTCAGGCGTCAGCAAATCTATGAAAAATAGACTATATGAAGTGAATGTGAAGCAATATAAATTTGTAATTTGAAAACACAATCTAAATTCGAAAGGGACGTCCTAAAACTCCTCCCTCACACAAATTCATCAACAGAATCGCAGCCTCTAAAATTACCACTTTCTAGTTTCCGCTTAGAGAACCACCGAATAACCCACCACCATTTTTGATCGTGAAAGCCCTCAGGAGTCAGGAGACGATGCAGTAAAAGAAGATCAATCATACAATTTCCTTAGGGGACAAAACTGAGGGCTACAGCCAGGCTAAAGAGCTACGATTACTTTTCACCAATCGGAATATTTTTCTGGGTATGTTCATCTTTTGTCATTTTCTGATCGATAAGATTATAAAAAAAAACAATTCAGGCTTGTAGACATTAGGAGCCCTCTAAATGGGAGGGGAAAAAGTTCAAGGAATCATCTTTATATAGCTTCTAGCGGGCCTGAATATCGGAGAGAACCAACTCATTTCAGCATGCCTCACTCATTCATTGTTTCAGGTAAGCTTCTGTACTTGTTCATCTTTTCCCTATAGTTTCTTTGTTTTAATGTTTCTGCTTCTTGTTTTAGTTATGCAAATTATGGATTGCTATCGCTGAATTTGAACAAATTAGATGCAAAGAAAGAGTTTTTTACGACTAATTGGTGATGCTTGTTGAAGGTCTGAAGCTGGTAAGCCAGCAAGTATGGGAGCAGCAGAGCAAGTCTCGCTGCTTGTGGGAGGAAATCAGCATAGTATTACAACTAGGGTTCTTCAGCATCCTCTTAATCTACGCATTGAGAAAATGCATCTTGTCAATGAACAAAAACAGGCTAATACAAGTTGTGGAAATTGACTCTAATAAGAGTTGCTGCTCGCCAAAGACCATCTTGATTATACTTTGTTCTGCCTTGCTTCTTGGAGTTCACCTAACACTTCTGTCAGTATTATTTGCTGATCAGAAAAATGATCATGTTAATCGACGCTTATCATTTGCAACAGAGATCTTCCAGGTTATATATTGGGGTTTTACATTGATTTCAGCATGTAGGATTCAGCTCAACATTGTCCCTAACATTCTAAGATTGTGGTGGCTTTGCAATTTCTTAGTCTATGTTATCAATGCAGCTCTTGCTGTTCAACTTGTCATAGGTTCTGAAAAACCACAGTTATTAGTTCAGGACTATGCTAGCCTAGTAGGACTCATTTCAACTGCCTTCCTTATCTTTCTCACAACCAAATCATCACATTCTGAGGCCAAATATGATAGCTTGACCGATCCATTACTTGAAGAAGATCAAGAAGCCAAAGAAGGGAAACAAAGGGAGTCTTTATACGGAAATGCCACTCTTACACAGCTTATTACCTTCTCCTGGCTTAATCCATTGTTTGTTTTAGGCAAAAAGAAGCCTCTTGAACAGGACCAGATCCCTGGTGTTGCTTTCAAGGACTCGGCTACTCTTCTCTCCCATTCGTTTCATGAGAGCCTCAAATGCGTCAAATCAAAAGACGGGTCAGCCAAATCATCCATCTACAAGGTCATTATTCTGTTTGCATGGAAGCGAGCAGCAATCAATGCAATCCTTGCAATGATTAGTGCATCCGCTTCTTATGTTGGCCCTTACTTGGTGAATGATTTTGTCAACTTCCTTCAAGAAAAGAAGAATATGAGCACCAAGATAGGTTACTTGATAGCAGTTGGTTTCCTTGTAGCCAAAGTAGTTGAAACAACAGCTCAAAGGCAATGGATATTTGGGGCCCGCATTCTAGGCATTCGCCTTAGAGCTGCCCTTACATCTCACATATACCAAAAGGGTATACTCTTATCGAGTCAGTCTAGGCAGAGTCACACGAGTGGAGAGATTATCAACTACATGAGTGTCGACGTCCAAAGGATCTCAGACTTCTGTTGGTACTTAAACACTCTTGCAATGCTCCCAATCCAAATCATCTTAGCAGTATACATCTTGCACACGACTCTTGGTCTAGGTTCGATAGCAGCGTTAACAGCTACATTGATGGTAATGTCTTGTAATATTCCTTTAACAAGACTACAAAAGAGATATCAAATGCATATCATGGAGTCAAAGGATTCTAGGATGAAAGCAACTTCAGAAGTTCTTCGGAACATGAAGACCATAAAGCTTCAAGCTTGGGACAGTCAATTTCTTCAGAAACTCGAGTGGCTTAGAAGCACAGAGTATAATTGGATATGGAAGTCTTCGAGATTAGGAGCTATAGGAGCATTTATCTTCTGGGGTTCTCCTACATTCATCTCTGTCACCACCTTCGGAGCATGTCTTGTTATAGGCATTCCGCTGACAGCTGGCCGAGTATTATCCGCATTAGCAACTTTCCGGATGCTGCAAGATCCGATTTTTAATCTGCCTGACTTGCTTAATGTGTTAGCTCAAGCTAAAGTGTCCACAGACAGATTGGCTTCTTACCTCCAAGAAGAGGAGATACAGAAAGAAGCAATCGAGTATGTACCAAAAGACGCGACTCCTTATGCTGTTGACATTGATAGAGGGCGGTTTAGCTGGGATCCGAGTTCTAAACCTCCTACTCTTGACGGGATACAATTGAAAGTTGAAAGAGGAATGAAGGTGGCTATATGTGGTACTGTCGGATCAGGCAAGTCTAGTTTGCTCTCTGGGATAATAGGAGAGATTCATAAGATCTCTGGGGAGGTGAAGATCAGCGGTTACAAGGCTTATGTTGCTCAATCCCCATGGATATTGACAGGGAATATAAGGGAAAATATATTGTTTGGGAGTGATTATGATGCAGTTAAGTATGCAAGGACAGTAAAGGCATGTGCTTTGGAGAAGGATTTCGAGCTCTTCTCATGGGGTGATCTTACTGAGATAGGAGAAAGAGGTATAAATATGAGTGGAGGGCAGAAGCAGAGGATACAATTAGCCCGTGCAGTGTACCAGGATGCGGATATCTATCTGCTTGATGACCCTTTCAGCGCTGTTGACGCCCACACTGGAACACAACTCTTTCAGGTAGCATTTTTACTTCACTTGCTGAATCAGTATCATTTTAAGTTAACTTGGTTTGAGTTTAGATATGTTCATTGTTTTGTTTGTCCTACAGGATTGTCTACTGGGGATTCTCAAGGATAAGACCATACTTTACGTTACCCATCAAGTCGAATTCCTTCCAGCTGCTGATCATATACTGGTATCTTTAACCTTAGTTTCTTTCTCCTGTTAACATTTGTATTTCACTGTTAAAAACTAAACTTGTGAAGTACAAACAGGTGATGGAGAAAGGAAGGATTGCACAAGCAGGAAGCTTTAATGAACTTTTGGCACAAAAAATAGGATTTGAAGTCTTAGTTGGAGCTCATAATGAGGCACTCGAGTCAATCCTAACAATAGAGAGTACAAGCAGGGCTTCTCAAGACATGAAAACTGAACAAGGCAATGATCAAAATGTGGAACAGAAAGATGACCAGGCTTCTCAATCAGAAGAGATAATAACAGAAAAGGAAGGCAAGTTGATACAGGAGGAGGAGAGGGCGACTGGTAGTATTGATAAACAAGTTTACTGGGCCTACCTGACTACTGTAAACAGCGGCATTTTGGTTCCATTCATTATCTTGGCACAATCATCTTTTCAAGTACTCCAAGTAGCCAGCAACTACTGGATGGCATGGGCATGCCCTGTGGCCGAAGACACTGCTAAGCCTCTTGTAGGATTGAACAACATTTTGCTTGTCTACACCCTTCTTTCGGTTGTAAGCTCACTCTGCGTGCTGGCCAGAGCTTCATTGCTCGCGATACAAGGTCTTTCGACAGCACAGAAGCTCTTTACCAATCTGTTGCATTGCGTGCTCCGTGCTCCAATGTCGTTCTTTGATTCAACACCTACAGGGCGAATATTGAACCGGGTAAGAATCAAGTGTAATTTACTTCAATGTTAAAAAAATGTCCATTTTTAACAAGTTTATCCATTGTTGCACCACAGGCGTCTTCAGACCAGAGTGTATTAGATCTTGAGATGGCAAACAGATTGGGTTGGGCGGCTTTTTCCATAATCCAGCTTCTCGGTACCATTGCAGTTATGTCACAGGTAGCATGGGAAGTATTCATTATCTTCATTCCAGTAACTGCAATCTGCATTTGGTACAAGGTATGCACTCTCTGGAGGCCTTTCATGCTAGAATTTCCTTCTGACTCAAAACACATTATGATTGCAACCACAAATAGAAACTTTGGTCTTTATTATTTTTGTGTTGTGCAGCAATATTACATTCCAACAGCAAGAGAGCTGGCACGGATAGCGGAGATTCAAAAGGCTCCTATCTTCCACCACTTTGCAGAGTCACTAACTGGTGCAGCTACTATCCACGCCTTTGATCAAACGAAGCGCTTCATCAGCTCGAACCACGTGCTGATGGATAACTTCTCCAGGCCATGGTTTCATAATGTATCAGCCATGGAATGGCTGTCTTTCAGACTAAACCAGCTATCTAATCTCGTATTTGCCTTCTCATTAGTCCTACTAGTTTCGCTCCCTGACGGAATCATAAACCCAAGTGAGCACTCAAGATTCAAACTCACCTTCTTCTTATTAATTAATCTCCTTTAGTCAAAATCACTAAGTTGGAACCATGGTCCAAAATGATGCAGGCATAGCGGGTTTAGCAGTAACATACGGGATCAATCTGAACGTGTTGCAAGCGTCTGTCATATGGAACATATGTAACGCGGAGAACAAAATAATATCAGTAGAAAGGATTCTTCAATACTCAAAATTAAAGAGTGAAGCTCCTCTTGTCATCCAAGACTCTAGACCGCCGAATCACTGGCCAACCTTGGGAACTATTTGCTTCAGAAACCTACAAGTAAGTCTTGACAGTATAATTATACTATTTTCATCTTAAATCTCACAGGCAGGCATTTTCAAGTAAATTTGTGTCATTTTCAATTCAATGCAGATCCGTTATGCTGAACATCTACCCGCCGTTCTAAAGGATATAACATGCACATTTCCTGGGAGGAAGAAAATTGGTGTGGTAGGGAGAACTGGCAGTGGGAAATCTACATTAATCCAAGCCTTATTCAGGATAGTAGAGCCAACAAATGGAAGCATAATGATTGACAATGTGGATATATGCAAGATCGGTCTTCACGATCTGAGGTCAAGATTGAGTATTATCCCACAGGATCCTACAATGTTTGAAGGCTCAGTCAGAGGAAACCTTGATCCATTGCATGAGCATTCTGAGACTAAAATTTGGGAGGTAAATGAAGCTCATACAATTTATTTTATTTTCTCTGTCAAACTATCAGCAGAATATTATAAACCTAAGAAAATGTCATAACCAACTGCAGGCACTAGATAAATGCCAATTAGGAGATCTAGTACGCGCAAAGGAAGGGAAGTTAGACTCTAAAGGTAGATGCCCATATCTTGATTTATGCCATTAATTTTTTTTACAAGTATATAATCAGATCATTATAATAAAAAGCATTTTTTGGATGATTTATGCTGAAGTGGTTGAGAATGGAGAAAACTGGAGTGTTGGGCAAAGGCAATTGTTCTGTCTAGGAAGAGTGCTTTTGAAGAGAAGCAATATACTGGTTTTAGATGAGGCAACGGCATCAGTTGATTCCGCAACTGATGCAGTCATTCAGAAAATCATTAGCAAAGAGTTTGAAGGTCGAACCATCGTCACCATAGCCCACAGAATTCACACTGTGATAGACAGTGATTATGTATTAGTCCTCAATGAAGGTAAAACTTTGATCAGCAAAATCTCATAGTATAAATACCAAACTCGACCCGAAATACTTGTTTTTTTGTAAGTTATTCATGTCTGCAATTGTTGCAGGGAGAATTGCGGAGTATGAATCACCATCAAGGTTGCTAGAAAGAGATGATTCGTTTTTCTCAAAATTGATCAGGGAATACTCCAAGAGATCACAAAGCTGCAACAATTTGACAAACTCAGAGAGTTGAATGATTTGACCTTTCTTGCGGCTCTCTAATTAACGTGTGTGCAATCTATTGGAAACAATAAAATCGTACTGTTACCAGGAATCTTTGAGATGATCTAATTGCTAGTTTTTGAGATGTGTACTAACCCTAACATTGCTAGTTTACTGAAGCAGTTTCTGGATGAAAAGTTTTGAACATGGCCGTAGCTTCCAGTTCTTATACTTCCCTTCCTCCTTGAAAAAATTACTTGCTCGCTTATTCTGTGTAGCAAGTTGATCGATTGCCATTCGCTTCTTCATAATTGTGTATGTTAATCTTGTGAGATCGAGATTGTTAAAGGAGAAATTTTTGTTTGGAAGAAGAGCGATTGAGAGAGTGAAAAGATTTCTCATTGATGAAAACAGAAAATGAGCATGAGAGAAGTTAACTAGCTATCACTTGACAAGCACACTTCTAGCTATAACACCATGTATGTCATTTTGTTGTTTCCTTGACTTCCAAAATATTGGACTGCCGCCCAAAAGAAACAATAAACTCGTATAAATCGACGGGTGTGTTAGCAAGATGCACAAATGGCATTGCAATAGGCACTATGTCCATTGTACTGTCATCAACAATAACATATGTGACAACACTCGCGTCTTTAATGATTTAATCTCTTTCCGCATCTAATATATTGTCATCAACTAGAACATTTATGTCAACAACAACGTTTATTTCTTCGACAACATTGTCATCAACAATCACAGTCTTCAATAATACCAATTTTGACAATAATTTTTTCATCTCTTCTTGGACATTATCCTTTGCTATAACATTGCCATTAACATCACAACTCTCAATAAATTTGTCTAACAATCTTGCCATCAATAGTTTAGCACAATCATAGTGCTGGCAATAGTTTCTTCCTTCACTTCTTAAACTTTATTGTGTTCTTCCTTTATTATTGCGAACAAATGCGTATACTTAGTTGGCTAAGAGCAAATATATCGGATGACATGAATTCATCTTGGAGATCAACATCATATTCATCACTAAGTATTATTGTGCGTGTTCAATTATTCTGTCACCCGACCTTCCTCTATTTTGTCTTAAATTCTCTTAATTATATCATCACATTTCTTGATCTTGTCTCTTCTATTAGTCTTTTTTATTTATTTATTTTTATAACTTTTAGTTGAATTTTCTTCATGCTCTCTTACATTTGGACTATAAAAATTGGTTCTTCTTTTTCAATGGAATTGTAGGGTTGTCAACAAATTTATCTTTTGACCAACCTTTTGATACACTTTTTTTTCTTGCTCCTTCCTTCGATTCTTAGGAGTTTCATCTTGATTCTAGTGCTTTTCTTTCATTTTTTTGCTTCTTCATTGTTGCCAATTTATTTGGCTTGTTTCTCAACTGATCTAGATATTTTAAACACTAAAATCTCCGCAACAAAATTGTCAAACAATGAAACCCTTATTGGTGTTAAGAAATTAACATTGGAATGTTTATGTTTAGTCTTCCTCTTCTTATAAACCTTTATTATTTCTTTTTTCTCAAGGGGTTTCTTCTCGTGATCCTCACCATTTTCCCCAACAACAGACTTATCCATAACAAGATCCGAACAGTCTTCTAATATAATCCTTGGCCAATATGAAGGATCACCCAATGTATAATACGTAATTTCCTAAAACAAGAAGAATATGCACTACACAATTACGATTTCGTCTAAATATGCGTATTCAACAAACACCTATGTTACTAACTAACTATGTAAGTTGGTGTTGTCACCAACACCATCATTAATATTTATGTTGGTGTTGTCATCAACTAACATTGATGATTGTATTGTCTCTAACATTAATTGATATGTCATGGAACTAACATTGATGATTGTATTGTCTCTAACATTGATTGATATGTCATGAAACTGAACATAAATTTATTTGAACATTACAATTACTTTAAAAACAAGTGAGAAACTTAACATGTTGAAGCACCCTCTCTTCTTTTATTGTTCATTTCATGACCTTTTCTACTCATTTTTCTCAAGTGTGTTATTATCTCTCTATACACATTCACGTTCCATGGAAAATTGTTGAATTCTTCATCAGAAATCAATACAAGAGTTTGATTTCGTGCATTGTGTATATCTCTTTGTGACAAGAGAAAATTTTCAATAGTATTTACTCATGTCAATATTAATTTTCTTTCAAATATTTCGGGCTCATTCCTTAATGTTGTCATCAACGTCTTTGTTTATCCACCCATTATCTCTTCAAGTTTTTTCTTGTCAAGCTTGAAACTTGATCTTCTACTTCTTATTCACAATTCAATTATGTTATCATGAAATTTCACAATGAAAAATCTTGCCATTTGTTTATTTATCTAGAACCTCATTTCCTTTGTTTATTTGTCTCCACCTCATGCATAAGAACTTGATACATCAATTGTGTCTACTAGTTGATATTCCTCACAACTGTCAATAAGAGACCTACAAAACCATCATTTAATCTTATGTTACCTTTATTGGTTAAACGTGTTGTATTTTTTCTCCAAATTGTATTTGATTTATTTGAAGTCCTTAGCATAGAGCATAATTTGTGATTGATCAATTGAAAATGTATGAAAATAAAATAATATTAGAGGACCGGAAAAACCAAACAACGACACTACACAATATATATATATGCATTTATTAATACACCCCCAAACATCAAAATCAATAAGTATTGATGGCCGGTGTCAACAATACTAAAACAAGGTGTGTTGATGCTATTAATAACATCACAAACACCAAAAAAAATTTGTAATGGTATTGTTTAGGGCTATGCATCCGGTCCCGACCGGAGCGGTGGACCGAAATTTTCAAAAACTTGAACCGGGGACCGGACCGGAATAAAATAAAATAAAATAAAAACTTTACATTTTTGCAAATAACAAAAAAAAATTCAAAAAGTATATATTTTTATTAAATATATACAAAATATATATGCTTTTAAAAATATATAAATTTAAATTAGTAAATATATATATATATATATAATAAAAAAATCCGGTCCGACCCGGTTTTTCGGTCCGGACCAGGACCGGAATTTCCTAAAATCCTGGACCGGAATTTCCTAAAATCCTGGACCGGAGACCGGACCGGACCGGGAAAAACCGGTCCTGGTCCGGACCGAAAAACCGGGTCGGACCGGTCCGGTTTTTCCGGTCGGGGTCAATTTTGCACAACCCTAGTATTGTTGGTAACACCACAAACACAAACTAATGAGTGTTTGTAATGTCATACCCTAAGTGTTGGTCCCGTCAACAACACCCTAAACACTAAAATATAGTGTTGATATTGTCATCAATACCCTAAACATCAAACCAAGGGTGTTGGTAATGTCAACAACACCACAAACATCAAAACATAAATGTTGTTATCAACAACATAAAACAAAATTGCAACCAAACCAAAATTTAATCACATATCGATCATCACAAAAACCTAACTTTATCATGTTGAAACCCTAAAGTAAAATATGTTATCTAGTGTTGAATATAAAATCAAACTTGATTTCGACACCATTGTTGATTTATGATTTGCTTTTGCGTTTTGTTTGATTTCAATTTGAAAACTTAAGATATCTTATGGTGTTTATGCTTTTGCTTTTTCGACGCGAATGATTGTAAAAAGGCTAGTCTACGTCGTTCTCAATTTATTGTTTTTGTTTCTAAGAAATTTTTGGGAACAATTTTATGGAAAATTCAGAGAGTGGATTAGGAGAGATAACTTAAAATTTTATTATACAGTCGTTAATTTTTACGTCAAAAAGTTGGTGATCACTCTCATAATTTCATAGTTTTTACGGGTCACTTGATTTTTCCTTCTTTTAGTATTTATACTTATTAAAGTTATTATTTTTAAATATTTTTTATAATACATAATAGATATTATAAATTTTTAAGTAATATAATTTTTTTATTATAAGATAATAATGTATTATCGTTGTTTGATTCATAATTAATTTATTATATTTTTAATAATAAGATTAGACAAATGAATTTATCCATAATGCCACATAAAAATAATTATAAACATACAATATGTTATGAGATGATTGCTATTATAAAAAAGATTATATCATGGTATCTTTATTGTTTATTTTTTTTGGTTAGAGTATCTTTATTGTTTATTTTCTACATTATTTACGACTAATTGTGTTATTAGATACTATTTGAAAGAAAAATGGTGAGGCACAAAAACAGGATATATTTAGGTAACCTCGAAGCCCCAACGGCTTGAATGAAGGTCAAACGCGAACCCACAATTTTCTCCATTCCAACGGCCCACAAACAGTCCTTCTCTCACCATCCTAAACGCGGTGACGGTACGGTCGGTACCCCAGCTTTGAACTTTGACCCACCGATTCAGCTTTCCGTAAAATCAAAAACACGGAATATGTAATAACTACTCACATTAATTCTAATTATTTTTCATTTTCTTTTCTCTCTCATCCCTTTTCCCTCTCTCCCATCCCCACCCCTTACTACCGAGATCGACTCTCCATGGAAGAGCATCGCACCTGAAACAATAAGCAAAATCCGAGAGGCAGAGGAGGAAATTCTCTTCATCCTATCGATACTCAATATTTGAACTCGCGTGTTGTTTCGAGCGATCAGATCGGTGGATTGTTTTTAAGGAGAAGACGAGGAGAAGGTGGTGGTGGAGAAGGGAATCGGATGGTGGAGAGGTTGTTGAGAGAGATGGGAGGCCGATTGTTCCTCAGGAAATCGTTGCGGTCATTGTTGTTTTCGGCTTCACCTTTTTTGATAGCTAGTTGATGGGGAGAAGAGATTCCGTCGTTCAAGTGAGGGCTTTCTTTCATATAGATGAGGATGCAGCTGCACTTGTCGCCGAGCATGAGAAGTATTACGATTTCGAGCACCAATGGATTCATTGACTTTATGAAGATCAAGGTCGCAGCTCGTCACATCTCCTATCGAACCCTCTTTCACACCATCCTTATTCTAGCTTTCTTGTTGCCTTTTGTCTTCATCCTCACTGCTCTTGTTACCCTTGAAGGTGTCAACAAGTGCTCCTCATTCGGTACTTTTTCTTTTTTTTAATACTTTGCTCATGATATAAACTTTATCAACACAATTGTCAATATGCATATAAAAAAAACATGTTTATAATGATCAATTATTCAATATATCCCGTGACTCATAAGAACATAAATTTATGTTTTTCCGTACTGTCGTGATGAGGCATTGACGTTGGATTGAATTGCTAACCGAGTAGAAAAGGGTGGTTATAAAAAAAATCTGTTGATAAAAGTGGTTTAGTACAATATGAATTCAATTACGATTGGTTTTGTGCACATACTCTTTTTCCGTTCTTTTATTTTGTTTGATTTTTGGTTAATGTTCGTCGATTTTGATTCAGTTGTTTTTATATTTGTGGAACTATTATTGTTTTGATATACTGTTCAACGTTTCGGTGTCTTAAAATACAAAACTCTGGTATCTTTGTTGTAGCCATGAGGAGCTTGACATTGTAACTTTCATTTATTCTCCCTTGAATAACAGGAATGTGCATGAATATTTGGCCATTATGCATCTTTATGACCAGAAAAAAGAAATCGACATGAGTGGATATTATGCAATTGCTCTTTCTAAATTTTGGAGGTTGAGGAGTCATTTGGTTTGAGCTTAAGAACTGAAACGAAAAGATAATAGTAAAAGAGAAGAAAAGAAAATGGCCAACCTTCCTTCATGTTATAAAATCCCTCTAACATTCCAGCGAGTAAACAAACACCATTTGGTAAGCAAGTCTAGTTACAATCCATTTTTCTTAAATGCTTTTTAGCAAAACAAACGGCTCCTGAGTTCCTTGTCATTGTCACTAGAGCTAATTCTTCCTTTTTTGTTTCCAAGTGAAGGTTCCTCTGCTTGATTTGCATCTCTCTTCTTTTTTTTTGTGTCCACTCCACTATTTTCCCTTGTTATATCCTGTGACTTCTACTTGAAAGATCTTTCATAATATGTATGATTATGGTGTATGGCTGTGTTTTTTTTACCTGTGGTCATGTCTAGTATTGCTTTTTCAATTGATAAACCTTGTGTTTGGGTCGCTTATCAATTATTTTATTTAATAGATTACAAATGTTGCAATCTTCTCATTTAATATATTTTGTTTACATTTTTTTCTCCTATTTCAGATTGTTTAGGTAGACGTTTCGGACCAAAACTCCTTGAACGTGATGATTCGGGGGTAAAATTAATTTTTCTATTAGGATTTAATATTTCATGGGTTTTTTTATTCATTTATTTATTTATTGTAAATGATGGTTGAATTCATATTATTGTTCTTTCTTGTGTTGTAGTTGAGCCTGGTTAGGGATTTTCACGAGATTCTCAACCAAGTCAAGATGGAAGAGCTTCCGTCTGGTATAAAGCTTCCTGAGTCATTTGATGAACTTGTTTCTAGTATGGAGAACAACCATTATGATGCTAAAATATTTGCTATCGCATTGAAAGCAATGGTATGCAACACTTTTAATCAACTTGTGAGTAAGTACTACCTCCTAGAGATAGGAGCTTTGATGATTATGTAACGATAAGGTTTTCTGTTATGCAGATGGAAAATTTTGAGAGAGATATAAGGGAAGCAAGGCTTGCAGAGATGATGAATAAACACTTTGCTGCAAGTTCAATACCAAAAGGGATCCATTGTCTTTCTTTGCGTTTGACTGATGAATATTCTTCAAATGCTCATGCACGCAAACAGTTGCCTGCTCCGCAGTTCCTCCCGTTTCTTTCTGATAATTCCTACCATCACTTTGTCCTGTCAACTGATAATATCTTGGCTGCCTCAGTTGTTGTTACGTCCACTATCCGGTCATCTTCAAAGCCTGAGAAAATAGTTTTTCATATCATCACCGATAAGAAAACATATGCAGGCATGCATTCATGGTTTGCTCTAAATCCTGTCCTCCCTACCATCATCGAGGTGAAAGGTGCTCACCAGTTTGATTGTTTAACAAGGGAAAATGTCCATGTAATTGATGTTATAGAAAGCCACATTGGAGTTAGGAGTTATTACCATGGAAATCACATAGCAGGGGCGAATCTCAGTGAGACTACTCGATCTTTTGCTTCCAAACTTCAGTCTAGAAGCCCAAAGTACATCTCACTATTGAACCATCTGCGTATATATCTTCCCGAGGTAAATATACTCACTGTGTCTATTTGAATATCATGGACTTCAATGCAATTATGCAGTATCCTACCTTAAAAAGTAATATATGTTGTATTGGGTTAAAAATATAGCATAAATAGTACATGTATTTGATTCACAAATTCTTTTACTAATGCATTATATAATTATATAGCAGGTTATTTCAACACCAATCTTGCTAATATGTATTATAGCCCATAAAACTTGTCATATAAAACATGTAGTATGCATCCTAAAACACTCTTAGTATATTTTATTAGGTAGAAGAACACATATGACTATGAATGTTCCTTTAAATTTATGCCTTACAAAAATTTGGCTATGTTTTCTCCTTTATGCTCATCCTTGATTATTTGGACAACTTTGGTGATGGGATTGATAATTTTTGGTTTATTTGACAGTTGTTTCCAAGCCTCGACAAAGTGGTTTTTCTGGATGATGATGTGGTAATTCAACGTGATCTTTCCCTTCTTTGGGAGATAGATCTTGAGGGGAAGGTAAATGGAGCCGTAGAGACATGTAGAGGTGAAGATGAGTGGGTCATGTCTAAGCGGTTCAGAAACTATTTCAATTTCTCCCATCCTCACGTTGTACAAAACTTGAATCCCGATGAGTGTGCATGGGCTTATGGGATGAATATATTTGATCTAAATGCATGGAGAAAGACAAACATCACAAATACATATCTTTCATGGATAAAGGAGGTAATACTCTAATTTGTTCTATTTTTGCATCATATAGCTTCTACAAAACTAGCTTCCCCGGTTACCATTCTTACACGTTTCTAAATTGGATTGTTGACTTATCATTTTTTTGCAGAACTTGAGGTCAAGCTTAACTCTTTGGAAGCTAGGCACCCTACCTCCCGCATTGGTTGCATTCAAAGGTCATTTGCACCTAATTGATCCGTCTTGGCATATGCTCGGTCTAGGCTATCAAAACAAGACAAATATGGAGAATGTTGAAAAGGCAGCAGTCATTCACTACAATGGGCAATCGAAGCCATGGTTGCCCATCGGGTTTGATCATCTCCGGCCATTTTGGACGAAATACGTGAATTATTCAAATGAATTCGTAAGAACTTGCCATATCCTAGAGGCATAACGGATTAGCTATCCATAAGAGGAAATCGAGGAATGGCAAGATAGAGAAGTCTCAGTTTAAAACATGTTTATTGTGCTGGCTGTTGGAGATTCAGTTTATACTTCAAAGAAAGCAGGGGTAAGCATGGAATAAGCCTGCTGCCTGACGTGCACTCTCCAACCCCAGTTTTTGTTATTGGCTTCTTGCCTTATAGGCGCCCACCATAGCACCAAGTGATTTTGTTAGACTTCATACGGGCTTTAGTCTTCATTCTTACCATATGTAAATTAGAATTGTCGCTAATTTTTATTTTTTTTGTAGATACAAATTCAAACTAAATAAATTTGTTTGGGTCTTCTCATACAGAAAGGATAATCGTTTGTCGCTAATTAGCATGCTTGTCTGATGTGCATGCTTGTAAATATAGATCAACTAAAAACTCAAATTTCACACAGTAGGATAGTTATATCTTTACTTACACTTATAATTTATGCACCTTTATTGCTTTTAAACTTTCTCATTTGATCATTTCTCATAAATTAGAGTGAGGAGGATTATTAAAAAACCGTGCATGGACTAAAAAAAAACTTTTGTTGGACTGGATCTTAGTCAGTCCATACCGGTCCATCAAATGTTAAAGGGTCCAAAAAGTCTAAAAGCATTTAGAAAATTTTGGTATATCCGAGACCAAATATGAATGAGAGATCCAGGTTGGTTTCAATAGGGGGTTTCCGGTCGGGTGCTGGATCGATGAACAACCGTAAGATGGGGTATCTTGTGAACTTCATTTGTTCCTTCGTCCAATTTATTCGACATTAACCAAAATATTACAAAGGCAATTACTAGTATTTATGATTTTACCCTATCATATTGAATGTAATTAAGTTAATGCTACCCATGTTAGGATTATAATGTAATAGAGAAAATGGAACATGAAAGTTTTCTACCCAATTTGCCATGAATTTGTGACTACGTTTGGGTACTATTAAACCAGGATTTTTGCACTATATTTTTGTAATTACAATTACAATAACCAATGTTGTTATATATAAGAGAATTAAAAATCCTTGAAAAATAAACTTATGGTTATACTAGGGTTAGAAACACCCTAATACCAATGGGGTAAAACCTACATGGATCACTGTACTCCATAACCAAACAATCTCCACCCAAAGACTAATTTCAATCATAATTAATTTTCTCAACAACCCTCATTTAGTAGTAGTGTCATACCTTCAACTTAGTTACCAAGGCCAATTGAAGTAATGCAAAGCTTCAAGTTCTCTAAGATCACCACTTTAGTTAGCATATCTGAGTTAGCATATCTGCAGGATTTCTGCTTCTTGAAATCTTCTTCTACTACAAAGTCTTTCTTTCGAAGAGTGTATGTAATGATACTTCAATTCTATGTAATTTGTTCTTGAATGAAAGGTTGGATTCTTGGTTAAGTAAAACGTTATGACTGTCATTGTAAGAGTACACCCCCTTTTCTTCTTTACCAAAGAAACTATACAACCATACCATCTCCTTGCTATCCTTAGTCACTACAACACACCTAGCTTCCTCGGTAGATATATCAACAATTTTCTGCAATTTATAAGCCCAATAGATCATAATACCACCCAAAGTGAAGACATATCCGGTTATACTTCTCTTGTCAATATCAATTGATCTTAATTTGCATCAAAATATCCAACTAACTCGACCTTCTTTCCTTTAATTCACAAGGCATGCTCAGTGAATCATTCAAGTATCAAGGATCCACTTTATTGCTTCTCAATGTTGTGTTTCTTGGATTGCTCATGAAGCGACTAACAACTCCCACCACATGTGCAATGTCAAACCTTGTACATATCATTACGGACAACAAACTACCAATTATTGAGTTATATTAATTTCTATGCATTTGGAAACATTCTCTCTTATTTGTATGAGTTCCCATTAAACAACTTGAAGTTGTTGCCTAGTGGGATGTTAGTTGGCCTAACATTCTACATTTAGCATGTGAAAGATGCAACTTTCATGCCTTCTTATCTCGACCAATCCACATACTCAAAGTTTGTTTAGCCTTACTAAGGTCCTTAATAGAAAATCACTCAATCAACTGCTTTTTCAACTTGCTCACTTCTCGATCACTAGAACCTGCTATGAACATGTCATCGACATATAACAATAATATGACATCGCCGTGGTCAAACTTCTTGAAGTAACATCAATTATCAACTACACTCCTCTCAAACTAAATTTCATGCATGAATCCATCAAACTTCTTATACCAATGTCCAAGGGCTTGTTTTAGGCCATACAAACTCTTATTTAATTTGAACGCAAGCTCATTATTACCCTCAAGCCTCAGGCAAGTAGCCCTCTAGGTGTTTCATGTAGATCTTCCTATCTAAACAACCATTTAAAAAGGTTGTTTTTTTTTTTACATCCAACTACTACAACTTTGAGTTTTCTATAACCACCATACTCAACACGTATACTAGACAAATAGTTAGTTTGACCATAAGAGTAAAAACTTTAGTATAGTCTATACCGTATTTCTCCTGACAATTAAGTAGCTATCTGGTTGTTTGATTAGAGTGTAATCTAGAGAGAAAAGAAATGTGAGAATTGGTTACCCTCGTACAAGTATCCCTTTAGTTATTTCACATAGATCTCCTCATCTAAATCACCATATGTAAAAATGTTTTTTTATATTCCATTGTCGTAACTCTAAATTTTTGTTACAACCATCATGCATAATAGTATAGGAATAATTATTAGTTTAACCACAGGAGTACAAACATAAGTATAGTATATACAATATTTATGTTGAAACCCCTTTAGAACTAATCTTGCCTTGTAATGTTTACTTTCATCGGCCTCCTTGATTCTATAAACCCACTTGTTGTGCAATGCCTTATTATCCATTGAGAACTCAACTAGTTGCAAGTCTTATTGATTGTCAACGAGTCCAATTCATCATCCATTACAAGTTTATACTTGCTTACATGCTCATTGTGAGATGTATTGGTATAACTTTTAGGCTCACCACTATCAGTCAACAACATATACAAATTAAAGAGGTATACATATCAATCAATCCACACTCTTTAGTGGACCTACTAAACAATGGAACTTATATATGGGGGCTCTTTATCAATAGTCTCATTACTCTCACATGAGTTAGAGATGTCTAACTCTACCACTTAAATGAGCAAGTTTTGTATACGGATATTAGCAACTGAGATGTTGTGTTCAAGGAGTCTCTTATACTTCAAGTTTATCACTAATAGTGTAGTACTCAATTAAATAAGGTATACAAATAAGTAACGTATGTGTGAGTTATTATGAAATTTTAGAATTTCATGTAACATGAAGTATATTATTCTAGTAACATGCGAGATAAATTTACCTTAACTAAACGAGTAAGGTAAATAAGGATAATTTAAACAATTTATAAATAACTATAAACTTATTTATAGATTATGCTTAATTATGGGTATAGAAATACGTGATTTCTAAACGTACCGGTGGAAATTGCTAGTTGACAATGTAACTACGCACTTCGCGTGCGTAGTTGAGATCTCACTCAACTACGCACTTGGGGTGCATAGTAGTAGTTAATATTACAAAAGATTTTTTTTTCTTACTTCTACTGTAAGAGCCTTAGTCTTTTGGACCGAGATTGTCTTAGCCGAGATTTAGCTTTGGCCGAGATCGACCTTAACCGCCCCCGCGGGCATGTGTGCCGCCCCAGCGGGTTTCCGCCCCTGCGGCTTAGGGAACCGCCCCTGCGGTTTCCGACGGCTGCAGCCGGTTTTGTTGACTATTTGACCGTGCTTTACCTTCTCCTTTCTTTTCTTCTTGCTTCCTCCTTCATCTCCTTGATCTTGTGTGTGAGTTCTCTTGAAGTTTGCAAGGGAGTTGTGGTGTGGCTTTGCTGAGGTTGTTCTTATGTATGATTGTTGAGCTTGTGATGCCAGCTGAGAGTGTGTTTGTGTTTCCCTTGGGTGATCACAACAGTTGAGGTGAACATCTTGCTTCTCCTTCCTTCCTTTCTTTCTTGTTCTTCCTTCCTTAGCTTAGGATTAGATGAATGGATCATAGATTGATGTTGGAATGTGTATATACATGTATGTGTGTGGCTTTGGATGAGAGAAGACGTGATTTGATCACGTGAAGAGATGAAGAGGGATCGCGGGATCACGTTCTGCACCGTCGCCGCCCCTGCGCCTGGAAGCCGCCGCCCCTGCGGAATCTGTGCCACAACGCCCGCGCCGTGCCTGCGTTGCCTGCGGCCATTGTCACCGCGCCTGCGGAATCTGTGCCACAACGCCCGCGCCGTGCCTGCGTTGCCTGCGGCCATTGTCACCGCGCCTGCGGTTGATCCTTGCCACGCCTGCGGGTTGCTTGTTCCGCCCCTGCGTCTCTCGTGTCACGCAGGTGCGTCTTATCCCGGGTCTACCTAAAGTTAGGTAGATCATTTCCTTTCCTAGTATGAGCGGGTTAGTGGCATGCTAGGTATATGTATGAGGTTAAAACGATGATGAGTACGTTATCGGTTATGCCGGTTATGACTTTGAGGTTTATGAGTTAGGATACGATCCTTATGGATCCCTTGGGTCTAGGTGTGACCCTTTGATAGATATGAGTTTGATATATGTTATATGCCTTGATATTAGGCAGTGTTGTCCTCCGGATTGGAGTGGACGTATCTGAGAGTTGATCGTGGTTGAGTTTACTCCTGAGGTTTGAGGTAAGTCCATAGGACTTACTTAGCTACTATCCTTATATTGGATGTATGCTTGAGTGGTGTTTTGTTATATGCTTTGTAGCATACGATAGGATTCATTACCGACTTATGTTATATTAACCGTCCATTGTAGCGGCTGTGACAACTTACCTTTCATCCCGTAGTGGAGTCTGGGAAGTTCTTTGTAAGCTAGTTAGATCTGGTATACGGGAATGGCACCTACCACTCCATATGGTATACGGGAAAGTGCGCTGATACCACTCCAGCTAGCTATTGCACGCAGAGGCGAGGGTTATATACATACCTCGTGTCACATATTTTCATATGCAGATCTATATACTATTTGAGTGATTGGACTTATTAAAGATAATAAACCGGGTAAATGTGTTAAAGCATGTTGATATGTTATAATTTATGATGTGTGTTTGTGATCTAGCATCTTCTTATATATGTGTATGGTTAGCTAACGGTTTTATACCGTGTTGTAGATCCTTTGCAGGTTAGGAGAACTGCAGAGTGATCCAGAGACGTGATCTGCTGAGGGCTCCGTACACTGGGGCGATATCGTGGGATTTGGGTTATTTATGTTGTACGGATTTATGTTTTGATTGTACTCTGTATAACCTTTTGATATATATATATATATATATATATATCAGTTTCATGTTTTGTTTTAATCTATTTGTGTCTTGTTGTAAGATCAGTGAAATTGTTGTCAGGTTAGGGTCAGGATCCATTGTGAGATCCTAGCCCAGTAGCACTCCGAGTCCTATGGATTTGGGGTGTTACATCTACTACGCATGCCAAGTGCGTAGTTCAATTTTTTCAAAATTTTTTATTTTTTCTTGGACTCCAACTACGCACCTCATATGCGTAGTTGGAAACCGGTCAACTACGCACGCGAAGTGTGTATTTACGGTGACAAATAGTGATTTTCGCCGGTACATCTAATAATCCCCTAGAAGTATAATTAAAATGTAAGAAAAAAAGATATTTATGAGGGCAACTTAGATAAGTAAGAAAATTTTGGACAAGTTAATCATTTACAAATAACTATATATATAAAGTAGTAGATAAGTAGGAAATACTAGGTAAGTATAAATATTTTAGGGGTTTATTTCTAATTAATTAGAAGTGTAGGCCCGTGTTACACCTGGGTTTGAGAATACATTTTTTTAAAAATCAAAATTTATATAAATTTAGTATTTTTATAATATTAATTTTTAAAAATCAAGTATTGATACATGAGTTTATGTTGCAGAAAAATTATCCATAAATATTTTATTCAAGCTTCACGGTAATAAACTTGTAAAACTTAAACTTTAAGAGATTTTCTTATGCAAATAAAGCCTAATTAGGGTTTATTTTATATTTGTGCTCTTTCCCACTTATTAGCAGCATCACAAACAAATTTAGGTGTTGTTATTCCCAAAACAAATTTTCAAAAAAATATGTTTCTCTCATACATTCTTCTAGGTTTTTTCCATTTATTCTCAACTCCTTTTGTTTCTCTAGATTTGATTCAATTGGACTCACATGGCAAGGCTATTGACATGAAAATCGTATCGTAGTGACACTTTCAATTTAGGAAGCGACCCGAGTAATCTATCGAACCTTATTTGTCACCTCCATCAACATTAGTTTTGAGTTTTATAATCTTTTTGGCTGAATTTTGAGATTGAACTTTCATTAGATTATGCAATGATTTGCTTGTGTTGGAAGGTATAGTGTTGATTGGGCGAGGTAGGATGTTTTTGTCGGTTGTGGATTTCAATTGTGCAAAGAGAGGGTACACCAAAGACACCCTCAAGGAAGCTAAGGCCGGTTACAATAGTGGATCATATTTATCATAGTGACAATGAGCGTTAAAAACAAGCCTTCTAAAGCCGATTTTCTTATCTTCCGTTTCCATGTGTTGATTGGTTTCATAATGTTATTTGTGGTTATAACTTTTTGATTCAAGATATCTTTTTCTTTCTTTTACCGATGCTTGAAAATTATGAGTTAAGTTCCAACTTTAAGAACCATATGCAGTCGTTGAGAATTTTCAAGCTGAGTATCAAAACAAGCTTAGCTTGTATAATGACAATAATAGGATGATCATCCTTTTTCTATAATATTTGTGGTGTAAAAAGTTTTAATATTTTTCCTGCATACTTTATATCATCATAGTAGTTTAACAAAGATTTTATGGGTTCACTTGTATATTTTGAGCTTGTGGTAAGACTAAAGACACGTGAAAATTTTCATGGATGCATATAATATCCGTCTTGTACTTTTCCACAAAACGTTACCTTCCAATTCAATAATATGACATTGTCTTTACAAACACGGAATATTTATATGTTTGACAAGACACAAACTATGTTCATGGTATATATGTTTATCTCTTGAAGTTTAGATATAACGAAATGAATAGTGTTCTTTGTTGTACCTTATGTACAAACCTCCCTTTAAAAGTTCAGAATATCCAGTACATAAATATATTGCGCGCGATAAAACCCTTAAAGTTACATGTCAAGTAAAAATCAGAAAATATTATAGTAGTAAGAGGAATTTCAATATAAAAAGTAACAAATCATAAAAAATGTAAGAAATTATATTGTTAAGGCCTAAAATTCTTACCAAAGTGTTCAAAGTATCATCATACCGTGTCTTCTAAAGCAATGAAGTCATCGTTAAAATATCTTTCAAAATGATTAATCATATCCCATTTCAACATATCATAAGTTTGATTTTAGCATGCATTTCTTTGTACAATTCTTCAATGTTGACATAACTTTCCGCATATTCATTGTTATGTGAACCATACCACAATTTGTGCGTATTTTTGTTTGGAGAACTTGCTTTCATTGTAGTTTGTTTGACTCCTATAAGAAAAGACTGATTATATTCATATGCAAGTTTTATAAAAAAAGTTGGTGTGAGGATGATAAGAGGTAAACAAATAACTGACATGTAGAAGAATGCTAATTAAAGAATGGGTGTATGAGCCATCATGCGAAAAAAGGATGTTAAATAGGAATGGGCGTGCTCTTTTATATTGTAGCAGACATGAGATGTTTTGTCCCAAAGAAAATGAGGTTTAGAGGGTTTATATTTTTTATTAAATTACAATTGATTAATTATATGAATAAGATTGAACATTAAAAAAACGTTTAGCTTAGTAGGTATGAGGCTATGAGCCATTGATATATGGTAATTCATTAATGGTATTAGAGGCTTTTGAGTTTCTTCTATTGTCATAAGAAATTTATTTTTATTTATTGCAAGTGATATGAATTGCTCGATTGTTATTGCCTTTTATTAATATATGGAATGAAATTGTATTTTTGTTAGCTTAACAAAATGAGGGGAAAACAAAGAGTCTAATAATTTAGAGTTTGATAGACATTTAAGAATGAGCTATACATATTAACGAGCACAATAGAAGAATATTTTGATTATTGACCAGGTATAATTAAACATAAATAAATATTTAGGTTTTATTGTGTAAACTTACACATATTGAATGTGTTAATGGTGGTTGAATTTATTACAAAAAAAAATCCGAAATTAAGGTTATTTAGATACTTTGTCTCAATTTTATTTGTTTTGCATTAGAAAATTTATTATACTTTTGAAATATTGTTCGGAGCATTTGATTCTACAATACACTAATTGATTTTAATATTTTATTTTGGTTTTATTTTGTGTGCAAAAAAATTTATTATACTCTTGAAATATGAGTTTGGACCGTTTGAATATAGAAAACATCATATGATAATTATCATACAATAAATGAGGGGAAAACAAAATGTCTAGCAGTTTAGAGTTTGATAGATGTTTAAGAATGAGTCTAAACATATTAATGAGCACAGTAAAAGATTATTTTGATTATTGACAGAGTATAATTAGACTTATATACATATTTAGGTTTTATTGTGTAAACATATTGAATATGTTAATGGTGACTGAATTTATTACAAAAAAAAAAAAAACTCGATCTTACTTGTAGGTTGGATTAAGGTTGTAGGCCTATGGTGAAATTTTATAAGTAGCTTTTATAAGCATGATTAGTGTAATGTAGCCATGTAGGTTGCTGAGAAGGAATGATGAATGATGAGTGCTTGACATATTTGTTAAGTTGGTGAAATGTTTACACTTAGGCTAGAGTTAAAGGTGTACAACTTGGATTTTCCTATTATCTCTTTTTCTACAAGGCTATAAAAGGGGCTTCCGGTTCGATTAATTGGGAACACATTCAAAGAATCAAAGGACGTAAGTAAAACGAGTAGTTAACCTACGGATCTAAGTTGCATACTAAGTTAGCGAGCGTCTCCTTTTCGATAAGACAAGAAGATTATAGTTATTTTAAATAACTATTGTACCTATTTGATAGTTAATGTTTATATATATAATTATTTTGAAGGTAATAATTATAAATATATTAACCGAGATAGTTATAGTTAAATATGTATGTATAAATTTGTATCGGACTAAGATGTATTCTATTAATTTTAGCGGTTACTTGGTCAATAAAGTGATAATTATACGAACCGATAAAATGTGAAAATGATGTTATTAATGTGTACGGACATTATGGGTAAAAAATAATGACACCTCAACAACATTATTAGAAATGTCCATTGGGGCTTAGTGGACTATAAGAATTAGGTCAACTAATTCCAATCTCGCTACCGGTAGGCGAATTTAGGGAGTCGGGGATTTACCAAGGGGTTTTCCAAGACTTGCCCTTCGGTTGATTAACGGTTAAAATCAGACCTGGTATCCATGGTGAAATTGCTAGCGTAACGCTAACACAATTAAGTGTGTTTTTAAAACGGTTAAATAATGATTATTTAGTACAATAACGTTGCGGAAATTATATGTTATGTGATTCTGAATTAATATGTATATTTTGAGCTTAAGTTAATCCAGCTTGCCGGTCAGTCAAAGAGACTGACCCATTTTATTATTGTTGTTGTTAAGGTGAGTAACACATGACATTTTGGAAGCGTACATACCCTCTATTTTAAAAGTTTGAGTAACTTTAAACTTAAGTCAACGCTTATAATGTTTGTAAATTATGGTTGTGGGTCTCAGTCAATACATATGATATCGAAAGCATTTTTATATAACTCGTTGAAGTCTAGTT
Organism: Fagopyrum tataricum; assembly: GCA_002319775.1. Taxonomy (NCBI): domain Eukaryota; kingdom Viridiplantae; phylum Streptophyta; class Magnoliopsida; order Caryophyllales; family Polygonaceae; genus Fagopyrum; species Fagopyrum tataricum. Next base: position 19,685,605 of record CM008279.1, read on the forward strand.
AATTACTCTGAGACGGATTCATTAGAAATAAAAAAATTATTGTCGTTATAACATCCTATAAAGATGTTAAGCCGGGTGTTACAAATAGCTTCACCTTCTACGTTGTTCTATGAGAAATTTGTTTCATCACAAATTTCTTGAATCCCTACCTACGTGTACTTTATATTCCCCACTACTTTTGCCCGATATTGTTTTGCTTTGAATTGTTTTCCAAACTATTAGATTAAAAAGGTGTTAAATCCAGAACATTAAAATTACTGAACATATAACATGCTTTTAGTCTAATTCCACGGCCACCGTGTAGTTAGGGATCCTGATAGGATTGTCCTATGCTTCCAACTCATTTTAGGTTTAAAAAGACACTAGTTTGAAAAAATGGGTTTTGGTTAGTGTTGGCGTCGCTTGCTTCTTCGACAATGGTATTAGGAAGGCTAGAATCTCACTTGAAACAACGCTCCCCTTTTCTTCCTTGCGTTGCTCAATAAGATACCAACTGATAGTCTTCATCTCTACAATCCCTTTACTCACCCTGAAATTGCGAAGTCCTGCAAGACCTACTTATTTTGAGTTTAGGGTTTTTTTCAGAATGGGACGTAAAAGTAGAGGTGGAGCTCGAAAAGACGACTACCAAATGCTCAGGATCGCTGATGCCCACGCTTGTTTAAACCAGCGGGTTAATCTCATGGGCGTAATTGTCGAGCACAGCCTCCCTAAAAAGAGCAAGGGCACAGGTACACTTTCATGGTTGTTTCCTGCTTTACCATTTCTCCAAATTTGGTCTGATAGAAGATCTGATAAACTCAAAATGATGATTAAAAGGCCGGACTTACGTTTATATTTGATTTTTAAGTTGTATGTTTCTTCATTTTTCTTACTTGTTTGATGTACCTGCTATCATCGCCTCCCTCGGAGGCTTCCTGTCAAGCCAAATGGTTCACATTGATTGGATTTGTTAGGGCTTAAGGAGAACGATGAGTAGGATAGTAATATATTACCAAACTTCAGAGGTAAAAGTTGGCATTGTTATAGTCCAAGCCCGGCTAAATCTAAATGATATGTCCAAGCCCGGCTAAATCTAAATGATATGTCGTCTCTCGTCAGGTCTGCTCTGTTTGTATGGGTTTTGAAGGGAGTGTTAATGTGGGCTGGATAACTTTATGCATATGTGTCTGCATTTTAAAAATAATATGGGAAGTCTTGAAGGCAAATTTGTATTGCAACCAGTTCACTAGTATAGTTGTGTTAAATGTTTGACTATTTGCATTTGCTTTGTAGAATTAAACATTTCTATTTTAAACGCCTTTATCAACACGGTCTCACAAAAAATTTGAAAGCTTTTCCAGTGTTTGTTTGTATCATAGACTTTTATTCATGGTTCGACTCAGTAGACAGATCTAAAGAAACCTTCTTGTTTTTTCCCCAGCCAATAGTGAGGTATTATTTCATTAGCTGTTGTCTCCCGACTTCTTGGCAATAGTTATGCACAGAGTAATATAGTAAAATGTCATCTCTGATCTTGTCCACGGACAAACCTATGTTTGATAACATGTAATTGTGTTGAACTGATTCTTCTGCTTTTGCACAAGAATCCATTTCTGATTTTCACGAACTTCTCTTTTTCCATAACAGTCTTCACATTGGTGGCACCAAATTGAGACTTAGGTGGTGTTCGGGCATGGCTTTTTCAAGAGATTATCGGGGAGTTTTTTGAAAATTTTGAAAGCTAAATGGTGTTTGGTGTGTGTGTGTGTGTGGAGATTGTAGATATTAGAGTTTTAGTAGATTTTTTAAGAGGTTTTTGTAAGCTATTTGAGAAAGGTTTTTATAGATATTTCATTAGCTTCCAGTTATTTTGGTAAAAAATACCCTTCTAACCTATTTCTATGTCATTTTGTTTATTTGTATTTAACTTGTCCTTTTTGGTAAATGTAACATGAAAATTTACCCTTACCAAACAATTATTAGATTATTCATTAGATTTTTATAATTTACAAAGCTCTTTAAAACTCTACCAAAATAATGCCCAAAAAACTAAAGCTAATAAAAAACTCTTAAATTACCCAAAGAAAATCGTTTTAACGAATACACCCTTAATTTCGTCGCACCCAATGTGTAAATAAGGATTACAAGGGTACCGGCTTTGCAGAATATGGTTGAAGTGAGCTCCCTATAACAATGAATGGACTGTATGTACATTTCTAGTTATACATGATCTGTCTCCAGTAATAGCAGAGATACAGCATGCCCAGAACGAAATTTAGAGATGAATGGATGCTTGAATATGCATCATTCGGAAGTTTTTGCTTCCATTGTGGATAATGACTTCTGAGTACTGTTCCGCTTTTTTACCTACCACCTTTTGGAATGCTATTGCTACCTGTTCTGTATACAGGTTGTCTGTGTGCGTGATTGGTCACTATATTCTTATCAGGTTCTAATTGGATATGTTTTAAACATGCAGATTTCTGGTGCGTAGTCAAAATTGTGGATAAATCCTGTCCGAGCTGTGGCATTGTAGTTAACTTTTTTGCGGAATCTATGAATATACTCCCAAAGATTGAGTCTGCAGAAGATATCATACTAATCACTGGAATTGTGGTAGAAAGTTTCTCTTTTTTCTTTCCCCTGCTCACAACTTATCTGTGTTCTGTTTAGTTGGTGCTTTCTTCTTCCTTCTTAAAAAATTTACATGCCATGATAGGATTATGAACTCCAATGCTTTAAGAGGTGTAGGCTCATTAGATGATAGAATGTGGTGGCAATAGGGGGTTTTCTATGAAGTGCAAAGAAAAAGTGGACTCCTCACTTTAATCCACCAATTGTTTTCGTATTTAAAACTATGCTAATTATGTCAAGAACAGAAGGACTCGAGCGATAGCAGCATCGACGAGAGCAGTATATGTAGATTGTGTTTCTATATACAGTTTTCCATGTTCGTTGTCTTCTTATGTGTTCCCTGTTGTTGCCGTCTGATGAAGCCTATTAAACTCATTTTCATGGTAAAATGGCTTCTTAATCTAGAGAAAACATAATCTATTTAATCCATTGTTTCTTGATTTAATATTTACTAACAAAACTGTAAAATGAAGATTAGGGTTGATCAACAAACTTTTAGCCTCCATTACCAATTTCATCTAGATTCTTAAATACATGTTTGCCAGTGATTAAATTTAATATTTCCCGGAAAATTGAAAATGTTAATCAATGTAATTAAACGTAAATTTCTTGTTCTTGGCAGATTAGAGTACACCGTGGTAACATAAGTGCTTCTTTCTCCAAAAAATTTTCTGCATTTGCTCTTTACAAAGGGGAGCATGGTCAAAGCTTCACACCGTACCAGGCTTCTTCAAAATTTTGCACACGAGAACAACATAAAGAATTTGTTGCTGACCTCAGGACGTGGAGGAAGCCCCCAGGTAAAGTTACTTATATGTAACCATCAGTTATTATTGTTTATTCTGTTGAAGAATTATTATGTATAAGTTCCCGAATGAAGCCACTCTATTTTTCCCAGAAGAGTTATTATTATGTTCCATGCAGGAGTTCTCTTTTCTAATTATAGGTAGAAGCTTATCGCCCATCAATAGTATGACTTTTTCAATATTCACTCTCAGCCATGAGTAGGTTCAGGTTGTACATTATTTGAAGGATTATCATCGATGACAAGAATGATTATCCTATAACTATAAGTTTGTCCACACGAGTTACATTTAGACATGTTTGACCAGAGGATTATTCTATAACTATAACTTGACCACATGAGTTTTACATTTATACACGTTTGCGACAGGGTGAGTGTGATAGGATTCCGACCCTATCTAATAGGCCAGCAACCCAACATAATGTTTAATGATTAATGATAGTTTATCTTATCATTTAATAGTCTTGTTCTACAAGGAGTATGGAAGGTTATTACAAGGATTTCTAGTCTTATGTTTTAGAATAATTCATTCCCAGTTATTAGATCTCAAATCAGAAGATCAAAACACAAGATTGAGCCTTGAAGAATCAACTCTGATCTTCTCGTATCAGAGCCACATCTGAGAAGTGTTCAATTTTTTTTTTCCCCGTCTTCATCAGCGATGACGGTGAAAATTCCTGAGGAAGTCACCACCCGCGATGAAGGTTTCATCACCGCAAACACGAACCACTCTCTAGCAGCATTCCACTGTCTTGGCTGAAATCCAGGAAATCCTCTCAAAACTTGCCTCCACTGAGAAACAAACCCCTCCTCTGAACTCGGATCCTCGCCAGCAGAATCAGTTGCCCCAATCGCAAATCCAAAGCCAACCAATTCCTCTGGATTTTCCTAGATTTGAAAGGACAAAACCCGTAGGTTGGCTCTTTAAATTGACCAATTTTTTATTCTGAACTTGATACCTGCTCAGCAACGGGTCACCTTGATATCAATTCACCTTCGAGGCCATGCATTGGCTTTCATGTCGTGGCTGCAGTGCTACACCAACCAATGTAAGAACAAATATGGCACTAGTTTTCCGCAGCTCTTTGTAAGAGGTTTGGATCCCGCAAGAATTTGGATCGAACGCGTTCTTTATCTAAATTAGCTCAATTGGGATTGAGAGTTGATATCCAAGTAGGAGTTCACCTTCTGACCATTTTATCCCATGCTTTTTAATTGACATTATGTCTCGATGTGATTATTGCCACCAAGGCATTCAGTGCTTCTTCCAACAACCCCCAACGATATGATTCAGATTCGAAACCGGTTCCAGGGAATCCAGTGCTCCCTATAGGCTGACAACAAAAAAATGAGGGGATAAAGGCCTTTGTTTTAATTGCAATGATATCTACAAACTGGGAATCCAGTGCTCCCTATTGATGGATTCTTACTTTGCCGACAACGATTATGGGTGTCGGATGGAGGAGTTGCGCAACCCAAATCAGCATATGCAAGTCTTCCTACATGGCCTCACAGGAGCACAATGCATGTTACTGCCCAAATCAAGAATACTTTGCATCCGCCCTTATGGATTCTGGCTCTACTCGTAACTCCATACATCCCAACATTGCTTGCAAATGTGGTTCAACGATTCAACAACACTCAGGCTTGCAGGTTGTGGTTATGGGGGATTTCTTCCCTTCAAAGGTGTAAGTACCGAGGGATGAAGCTACTTGGAAGAGTGCTGCAGAGGTATTGGCTGACGCATTATCTGTTCTCTAAGGATTGTGGACAAGCCTTGTCTCAAGGGCACTAGGATGATAGGATTCAAATCCTAGAATACTAGGCCAGCTAATATGGATAAACCGCGTAATAAGCATACTTAGTAAGAAAGAAAATGCTTCCTCAACAACTCTCTTTATAATGTCCTCTCTCTCTTCAACGCGCTAAAATGAGCTAGAAGGTAGAGCTCTCCGTTATAAGTAAGCTTGGATTGAGAACTTCTCTTTCTAACACAATACGATAATTGATAATGTTTAATTATTAATAGTAGATAAACCCCGGCTGCTTTATGTTGGGTGTAATAAACATAATCGATAATGTTTAATTATTATTAATAATTTGTCATATCTTCAAATTGTCTCGTCCTACTCGGAGTAGTTGTCATAGAAGGTTATATAAGGATCTCAAGTCTAATGTTTTAGAATCATTCATTCAATAAAATTTGTATCTTTGGTAGATGAATCTCTAATAACAAGATTCTGGTTGTTATATCTCAAATCAAAAGATCAAAATACAATGGTGAGCCTTGAAGAATCAAGTCTCACTAAAGTGGTTCCCATTTTCGGAGTTTTTGTGGCATTTCTTGCCTTTTGCTATTTTAAGGATCTTATGTCATGTTGAAATCTAGTTTTTAAAATTCCGGGCATTATGTATTTTGGAAATAGTTAACGTTTCTGTGTTTTCAGTGCCAAATGAGACCAAATTGCTGAAATTTATTCAGAAAGGAGAACAAGTTAATCTGGTTTGTAAGGTAACCCGCTCTAATACTGCATGTTGTACCAGCTTTTAATTAGTTTTAGTAAGCTAACCTAGTCTAGTTAGACCTGTAATGATCTATTGTAATGGGATAGTTTGTCTTCTTTTGGTAGATTCTACACATGTGTGAAGATAATCAAGGCAAGCGGATGCTGTTCATTTGGGATGGAACAGATGCTCCTCCGTGCCATATCCAGGAGAAGTGAGAGTTTCCTTTTTTCTCATCATTGCAATTGGAAGGCTTTGCAACATCACATTTATTTTTTGACAAGAAAGTAGATAATATTTTCATTATTTTGTTCAATCAGAACTGTAGAAATTTGTGCATGGAAAGTGGAAACTGATTAGGAGGGTTTAAGATGCCAGTCGAGGTATTTGATTAGTTGTTTGGCCTATACAATGTCATGATATGTGTAGTTGAGTTTGTGTTGTTTCAGTGGGATCATGTTATAGAAAGTATTTTACCAATGTCGTCATCGCTTTAGTAATAATTGATATAAATATTGATATTTAGATATTATTTTTAGTGGACTGATACTGAATTACTCGCTATAAAAAAATATAACATGGGCCAACTAGATTCCCCTGTGACATGATGTGCATGTTCAAATCCTCTTTTCTCTCTACTGATACCATATACCAACCCTGTATACTCTTATTGTCCACCAAATAAATTTCTTCTGAAATATTAAAAATAATATCCTTGATAATAGTTCTCAGCAGAGCTATTGAAATAAGAATCAGAAGAGAACTTTGCAGGAAAAATATCAGCTAGACTTCATGGATTGGGTCCTGAGAGGAAAAGACAAACCCAGGAAAGGACTTGTATACATTGTCATCTTCAATTTGTAAGGAAAAAGGACCAATTTGACTACTGTTGATTCAAACAACAGAAAGGAGGACATATAATCATCTTCATTTTGCTACAAGAAATGATAAGGAAGTATGCTTACTTGTTATGCTTTTCAATTTCTTTTCAGGCTTTGTGATGAAAAAGAAAACCCACTTCCTTTACAGCTAGAGGGTGAGACATTGTCGAGGGATATTTTATCTAAATTTCCTACTGTAGGGACAGTCTTAAGAGTAAAAGTTCAGCTAGGGGTGGATCTTTCCACTTCAATTATTGGTAGATGGGTAAAGCTTACCAGTCTTGATCTTGAACTTCAAGTGCCTGCTGGTTTGTGGTATGGTATCTTTACATCATGCTCAAGAATAACATATATCCAGGATGGAGAGAGCCACGTGTTAAACTGCCTAAGGTCTGTTGTGTGGCATCCTTTTTCTCTCCTTTTTAGCTGTGCATGTGCTGAGTCAGGTTACTTTCAGTTTCATGTTTCTATCCCCATCCCCATTGTACTAATTGGTACTTGAATCAAGTCTTCTGCTGTGTTGATGTTGAATACTGTATGTGGTGCTAATCTTTTATTTTCAGCAGTGACTTTAATGTGCGGCTTTCATCAAAATGGGATCGAATGCCATCTGCAAGCTTTCCTTGTCAGGAACAGGTTACAGGTATTAAATGGCCGTTATATTTTGTGGTACATGAAAGTTGTAGATTATATTCAAAACTTGTTTACTCATAGCTTCTTGCTCAGCTTAATTTCCTGACAATTGATTTTTTAATACTAATATTCATATCTAATTGTACGTTTTCAAATTCAGAGACTGAAACAAAAGATGTTGCCTTAGTCACATTGATGGATATTATAAACTTCTCTCAGGTATGATACCTTTCTTCCTTTTCCCTCTGATATGCATGGGGAGTGATGTGGAATTGAGATGTCTGCTTTGTTTGATATTCTCTTTGCCGAATTAGTAGGGATTGCAACAACATAAGTTGGTCTGCTGGTTGCCCGGTCCTGATACTTGAGCCTTCCCACCATGGCATGCGGTATTGGGGGTGAAAAAGATTGTTGGCTTATCTTATCTTAAAAAATGTGGTAATATGAAGAATTAAATGGCAATTGGTTGCATGATCTACTTCTCGTCGCTCTTCTGATAAAGCACATATTGTGTGGTAGACTGGTAGTCACTCATTATGATCCATCTTGTAGTTTGGTTGTTCATAGAGTTTGAGTTCCGTTGTCCATACACTTGCTGAAAAAAGACTCACCTTTTCTGGGTCTAACTATCAAGTAGCTTTCTTTGATGTGTTATGACACATCCACCACCAAATTTTGAGACTGAAGTAGCCAGTATAGCCATCTATTAATGGTCATCTGTTTTTGTTGCAACTCTACATATTCTCCTCATTTTCATGTAAAAATGTGAACATATAATAGGGTTAACAAGAAATAATAGATGCCTAATATAATATCCAATTGATCTAAAGGTTTTGGAAAAGTAGCTTCCTGCCCCTGTCAAGGCAAGAAGGAAGGAAAAACAGGGGAAACCATATTCTGAACGTGGAAAGAGTTCACTTAGTGTCCTATTGATTGATTTTACGTTTTTATTTATATTTTGCAACTGTTTGTGCAATGTTTAAGTTTAACTGGTACGGTTCCTGGCATTAAGCATGGTCTTTTCTGATGCACTACATATTCTACTTGTTATCACCTTTGTATTTGATATTATAGTCACACTGAAAATCTGGATATTTATATAAAGCACCTTTCTGAGCTTCAGAGACCTACTATAAGGATATAATACCACCTACATTTTGTTATTGGTTTCTTGATGTTCTGTTACATCTAGATCTTTTAACTTGGGATAGAAAATGTTGGCTTTGTGCCGGTATCACCTATTTTATGAAATTTCCTTTGTACAAATTGAGGCATTATGAACCACCCAGTAAATCCCTATGTTATTCACTGGAGAAGTCTAGCTTCTTGATTCCCTGTGCTTTTCTGTTGAGAAACCTTTTGCCATGTTATGTGTTTATACGTATGGGGTTGTTTGGAGTGAATTTGAATATATCTATTTTATACTAGGAAATATCATGTTTCAGGTTAGAAATTTGCAAAGATAACTTCCAAGCTCGACGAATGTTTCATCTTACAGGTTACAGCTAAGTTCCAGTGTGTAGTACGGGCGGTGGCAATGCTGCCTTCCGACCCTAAGGATTTTTGTTCACCAAATGGCATTTATAGGATTCGTCTTACGCTAGAGGATCCTACTGGGAGAATCCATGCATATTTGTACGCTGAAGATGCGGTATGTGGGCTGCCTTTCCAATTTTCTCATGCAAATTAAGTTTCTATAGTGAGCTTAGCCAAAAACGAAAAGAAGTTTCTGAAAAGAAGTTTCTATAGCAAGGCACCTTGGGGCAACCCGTTTCATTCATCTTCTGCTTCCGGTATTCTGGCAAAAATTGGGTTAGCACTCATATTAACAAAGCACAGTATAAATTAACAGTTAATTACGGTTTGGACTTTATGCTAAAGTTCTGGATTAATTTTATTTTACTTAATGTTCTATCTTAGTATATCCCCTAACAGTGAGTTAACCACATTAAACATTACTCTTCTATGTATTCTCCAGCTTTATATTTGATTACTGGTGATGTTGATGGCAGGAAGCGTTTTTTAATGGCTACCCGAGTATTGATGGATTGACCCGGAAGAGAAACAAGTTTCTTGGTATAGCTGAAACTGATAGTTGCAGCAAAGCAAACGATGATGCTCCTAGAAATCCTCCATGGATGTTATGTTGCATCAAATCATATTATGTTGATAAAAGCGACATGGTGGGGACTAGGAAGTATCGAATCTTTGGAACCAAGCTGTCATGTGTTTGAGCAAAATGTATCGGCTAAATGCATACCTTTTTCCGCTTTCAAGTGTTGTTTACAAATGTAATCATATGCAACTGAAATTTGGCAATGAAGTTTTCTCACTAAAAAGCTGATCATGCCTTTAAAAATTCGAATCTAAAGAGACAACAAGACTTCGATGATGTAGTTTGAGCAAAAATTTACGAGGGGAAAATTGATGGTCCTAAAATCTACCTACAAAGATAACAGGATCTGTAGTAAATCGAGCGTCGAATTCACATATCTTATCTTATATGTATTAAAGAGAGACCTTATTTGTCACGTGTCAACGCCACAATTTACGCAGTTCTAAAAAAATATTTTAAAAAGTTACTTTTAAAAATAATTTGATATTTATAAATTCAAATCTTAATAATTTATTAAGTTATTTCAAAAAGCAATAATTTTGATATTTACAAATTCAATTCTTAATAATTTGTAAATCCGTAAATAAATCTGATAATTCCGATCTTATATGCCGATTTTAATTTACAAAACTTCTTAAACAAGCTTTTTTTTGAGGATAATCTTTTCTGCACTACTTATAATATACATATAAGATTTTCGACAAGATTTGTTTTATATTATATAAATATAACTTGAGTTTGTTACCGTATTATATGTATAATAAAAGATAGTTAAATTTATAGTGAATAATTAATATTTTGTTCTAGAGAATTTTTTATTTATAAATGTTTAGAATAAATATTAAATCACCCGTACAGTTCACGGGTAATACACTACACGGGTAATACACTAGTACTATGTTTATAGGAATTACTGTTGAGAGAGGTGAATAATTGATATCATTAGCCATATATTATCAATAACCGTCTTTCTTCATAATTTCTTTTCTATCTCTACTATTCTCTTTGATTACAAGCCTACAAGTCATATACTTTAAACCAGACCTTAGAATAATGTTTAGAGTGATGTTCTTGGTAAGTGCCTCGCATATTTCATTTATAGAGAAACATAGAATGATGAATGTATTGATTTTCAACTTATAGTTGATCCGATACCGTACACTCCCCGTATCCGGGTGCAACTTGTATCACAAAAGCTTAAGTGAAGGAGCCTCTCCCGGTAGAGGATATTCAATCTCATTTTCAAGATTTATTCGTGTGTTGAGCAACTCAATCTCTTTTATAGCAAACTCATATTTTTGTCTTTGCTGTATTTTGTTTTTATTGGAATTACATGTCTGGTTAAATTTTAACAGTTCATACGATATAAAAGTCAGAGTCCGCCTACCATCACAAAAACTCAGAATTAAGTGAAGTTTAATTCTATGCTATTCAAGTTCATTTTCAAGTTTTCAAGTTTTCAATTATTTAATTAAGAACTTACAAACTTAGCACAGGCCAATGTCAATATGTCTCAAAAAACACAAAGTTATGAGAAAATGGAATCAGAAGCTAGTTATGTTGCGTTTTACTATCTTCAGAACTTTGCGCGTCTTGAACTGATGCTACAAACTCACGACGCTCATCTGAAGTTGCCGTGATGACTGGCATCCAAATATCGGCTGTGCTGCTCAAAAGAGACTTTACCTGTGGGTCTGTTGTGACAGTAGATGAGATTGCTTCATCCACATCATCCAATTTTGACGACAATCTGTCCAACTCTCCGGCTATTTCCATCTAGGAAGATGAACATTCAACGATTTCGGAAACAGAAAAAAAAATGAAGGCATAACTGAAAGTGAAGAATTTCCTTTGACATAATCATAGGACATAAACTGAAGGTTAAATTACCTCATCAAGGTATCGGGATGACTGTGAAGGTACTTTTGTGACCTCTGTCCGGAGTGCTTCAATTTTGGCTCGCAAGTCAACTTCTTCCTCGTTTGTCATTGCTTCCACCTATTGAAGCAAATTTACATACACGGTTACGGGTGACCAGAACTGAGAATGTAAGCAGTAAGCACCCAAGGGCAAATACTAGTACCACATGAATGTTTTGTAATAAAAACAATTACTTAACCTCTAAGTGTTACGGATTAGGTCTGATCTCAACACATAAGTCCAACGGAAAAATGCTTGTACCACATGAATGTTTTGTACTAAAAACAATTACTTAACCTCTAAGTGTTACTTGTTAGGTATGAGCTCAACAAATAAATCTAATGGGTTCCGTCCTAAAACCATTTGGCAATAGCAAGAGTAACTCACCAACCTTAAAACCTAGACTTGTTATCTATACATACAATCGATGTGATGTGGGATAAATTTCCACAATTTTGGCGTTTATTTTCATTCACTAATCAGAATATCACACTCACCCAAAATCTTGCCAGATAACTTATAATTTATGGGAGAAAATTCAAATTGGCAAACAATAAATGGATATATATTCTGCAGAAGGCCTCCAATGGAGAGAAAGAGAAAACATTTCCCATTAGGTTCAAACTCTATGAAAACCTCTGCCTTAAAAGCAGCAGGCAACGGCATGAGCAGAAGAGTACTAAACCGCTGAACACCCGTTACACAACAAATCTAGTGGCATAAACTTACAATAAAAAATATCTATCATTCATAAGCCATTGAAACAACAAAACAAAAACACCGTTACTTCAAGAGAAATTTAGTCACCGTAACATAGTACAAGCCCAAATCCAGTAGTGCAAGTATGCTGACAAATTTTGATTCTAGTAACAACAAAATCTATTTATTGCTAATGTCACATGAAATTTTGCAAATAGGCCAAGTATGGCAGATGCACCAAAATTTGATGTTTGGCAAACCAAGGACATCAAATGTACCATTGTACCAATAGAGTAACATTCTAAGTAATAAGCATAACCATATATCTGTCATCACAATTCACAAATGTCGTCCACCATATGTAATTTACCAATAGAGATAAGACACTATTTACAAACAATCAACTATCATCATTGTCAATTTTGCAAGAAACCACACAAAGCAAGAAAGTTATAATGCTGAATACAGAAGAGCTAACCACTTCACCTAATCACCTGTCATTAACAAAGGACGCTATATGGGTTCTATGGAAAATTCAAAATCTAGATAGGTAATGTGTACCGGGGAAAATTTTCAGTAGTTAAGTTGTTAGTGGCAGGAGAGCGTTTGCAACAAAGGAAAATCAAAACTGACCTCGTTAACAAGACTTGATAACAGGTCGAACAGTTGCCCATTTGCTCCCACAGACATCTCAATTCTCTCTTTACAACTTCGACCGGAGGCTCTTCCTGTTTGTTTGAGTACTTTTAAGCTAAAGACGACTTGAATTGGCAGATATAGCAGCAAGATCAGCAGCTGATAATAAACAAAGATTGCAGACGCAGATCCTCGATTGATAAATTTATGCAGGTGAAGATATCAAATTAATCTAGGATCAGTCTTAGCATATCAAACTTGGAGCTGGAATACTAGAGAATAGAGATTTAACTGATACAGTTGCATTTAGATGAAGAAAGACTATCTTTTGTTTGGGCTGGTTTTGGATATAACACAAATGACAAATAATCAACGCAACTGAAACAAGCCCTCAAACTCACTAGAGAATTCAAAAGAAAAAAAAGGAAGAGGACAATCATCAAATTATCAAATGAAAATTAAAACATCAGTCAGTGGCATCATCGCTTAAGGAATTCGAATTCCCAATGGTTTATGTTGCCTAAAAGCGGATCAATTGGCGATGGCAAGACTGGATAAGAACAAACGAGATCGGATCAGGAAATTCATAGACTTAATTAAGAGAGAAAAATACCTTGGAGGAGGAATCGAGTATGAGGAAGAGCAGCAGCAAGCAGGTGTACGAATATTGCTGATCGTATCCGTGCCTCTATCCGCTCATTTTACTCATTACAGTCTTTACAGATCTCTTGCAACTGAAGAATGAACCGTGGGTCGGGTGACGGCATCCGACTCCTTCGCCCACCCGTTAACTTTACCCGATACATATGCATGTAACCTATCGTGGATATTATTTGTCCGTGGATATATTTTAAATATTGTTAATTTATAATATACTAAAATAAATAGTTATAATAAATAAGATGTAAAGTTATTATTTATAATATGTATCATAAAATATTTTTAATAATTTTGTAATTTTAAACATAAATTAAAAATTCTAGATATTTTAAGTATGAGGTTGGTGATAGACGAAAACCCATCATCCCTCTATCACCCTCATTTTTTTGGACCTTTACTCTCCTTATCAAGTCGATTGATTTAAATAAATTTGGATGAGATGGTAATGTGAATTTATACATGTACCAACACAATTTTAATTACTCATTTAGTCACGCTATAAATTTAGGGTCATATAAAATTATCCAATTTTACACATCGAGCATGAAATCATTTAAGTTATTTTAAAAAATAAAAGTTTCGGTTACAGGATAAAATGGGAAATTAATTACTTTAGATGGGAAAATTAGGTGAGGATTACAGAATATATGGTTTGTAAGATGGACCTAAACTTATGGGAGATTTATAAGCAGAAGTATTTCAAAAAAGGACCGCATTTAAATCAGACGTAGCATATGAAATTAAGTTAATAAAACATTCCTTGGATGAATAATTGAGTGACACTACTTACATTGATGGTCATATGTGCCATTCTTAATTTTCAAACAAAGTAACGCAAACTTCATCGAACGAAGTACACCCATGTCACATAATCACTTGGCCATATGTAAGGTCCATAAAGCTGACTCTCTACAATAGATAACCCAGCTAAACCATAGATGTACAAAGTTCGAGTAAAGACGATGCAGCGACGTAAGGATCTCTACAAAGACTGTAAACTACTAAGAGCTTTACGGCCAGTTCAAGCATTTGGTATGTGACCATTGATAACACTGTTCTTGGGTTCGAAGGGATTGCCGTTACAAGGAGTGGGTTGATGAGTTGTAAATTCCGGTGCGACGCTTTCAACAGGAGGTAGACTGTGAGAGTTTGGCAACAAGTGGCAGCTCTCGAGTGCATGGTTCAGATTGCATGAGACTGAACCACGGGTGACCCTCTCTTCCCCAAGTTTCACCTGAAATTGACTCAATCAAGATTAGGATCAATAAGGCTAGTACAATCATTTGAGATTATATAACTAAATATATATATATTCTAATATCGGATCAAACATCAATATTATTATTATTATACATGTTAAATTCATAGGTTTATGAGATTATATAACCAAACCTTGGCTCTCAAGGCTTCTACATCTGCCTTAAGCACTCGGTTATTTGTCATAGAGTCTTTTAGCTGTTGAAAGGCCACTGTCAGCTGCTTGTACAGATCAACATTTTTGACAGAAAGCATTTTAACCTGAAATATATACAAGGGAACTCAAATCAATTTTGAAGCTTCTCAGATGCTTGTACAAATCAAATTTAAGTTCGAGCTTCAAATTAAAAAGGAAAAAAAAGAGAAGGAAATTTACCTCCAGCTCTAGATCTGCTATATGAGCTTGCCTTCTTCTCCTTGAACGCCTAGCTGACTCTCGATTAGAGATCCTCCTGTCAATGTGTTAGGGAAGCATTTGATTCATGAATGACATTGTTACCAATTATGTACTTTCCATTTGTTCTTAAATACTCATTTATTTCATCTGATTCCTTTGTGCTTTGATTCTGTCAGAGGAATCTTGTGTAGAGTCTTTTTTTTTTTTTGGTAAATGGTAAATTCGTAGACCATCCGGTTCGATCGGCTTAGCCGCTCTACGTCCGGATCGGGCAGAAAGTCGTGGCCCATTGCTGGGATACCCTCCCAATATCAAATTTTCCATACATGCCGCCAGGAGAATTCGAACTCGAATCTCCAAGCTAAACACTTAAGGAGCCTAGCACTTGTGTGAGTCTTAAGTACTAGATTGGCCCGCAGTTTCCTCTGAGCTTGATCAGCAAGGCAACAAATTATGGTTTTCTATTGAACTAATATGTACCTTCGAATGTGTTTCAAGACATTGGGATCAGTCCTCTGTTCACAAGGACAAGTCTCAATTTCTCCATAATCATCTTCATCTGATTGCTCCTTTGATGAGCCACTTGTTACAGCCCTTATTTGGTTATAAGCTCCATAACTGGACTTCAGCTTCGATGTTGGGCTTCCAGCTGAATGTTTTTGTTGACAGAGAAGATATCAAACAACATTCACAAGTCATAATTTGGCATACACCATGGAATTAAGCTGAGGAAGTGCATACATACTTCTTCTATAGATGAAGCTAAGTATTCAACTGTTATTAGATCCGCACATATACTTCTTCTACATATCAATTACTTCATTAGAAATATAATAGAAAACGCTAACATATATCATGTTTCTCATTCGGTTTTTTGTGCATATCACAAACGGGCAATTGTGAATTGTGAATCAATGATAATTGACATACATGATTGAATTTGTGTAAAGGTAGGAGACCATAGGTGAGACTCTGAAACTTCGCCACAGCTTGGACGACCCTCCTTCACTTTATCCTGTTCTTGCAACGAAAAGCGAAGAGTTGATTACAAATAGATAGTAATTGTACAAACGTTGTACATCATATACATATATTACAAGCGAAGATAATCAAATTTGTCCTACCCTCACAAAAACAAATTGACAAACAAAATTGAATGGTCAATCCAATGTAACTATTTTCACAGTTTTACTTGCAAGGATTTTATTTGTGAGAGGGAGGATCAATAACCTATGTTGCACTGAAACTCTGGAGCGCAATGTTTCCCGTTTCTGTTTGCTAGGAAAACTGGACAGACGGAAACATGTATCTTCATGTAGATCTAAGGGAAGTAGGACGTTTTAATTTCCATGTTTGTACCGTTTGTGTTTCAGTGTAGCAATTCAATGACCGGAGAGCAACTATTCACATCTCTGTTTTTCCACGAGTAGAAACGGCTAATGATCTAACAATCTACTATATATATAAAAGTTTGGTGTACTACTCTGCTCTTCGATTAGTTTTAGGGTGGACTCATTGGCCTTACGTTGTTATGGAATAACTCTAAACATCAACTTTGATTGTTATAAAAATCATATTATTTTACTTGATGAGTGTGACGAACCACGTCACCCATCCATGCATGGATCGCGATAGACTACAGTAGATGTTAAGAACAGGACATAATTTTACTTTGAATTATGCGTTTATGTGAGTAGTACTTTGGCTGAATCTCAAAGAACTTCACAAAATAATCACTCTAGCTATTACAACCTCATCTTCCAATTTTCTGTTAACAAAAATTGAGGGAGAGTCGTAGATTAGTTGAAATATTAATGTGATAAAACGAATTCGGAGAAAGTGAAAGAGAGTTCAGAACATAGCGCGCTAATTACCTCGTTTCCGAACTGGAATCCGAAATGATCGGCGGCCGATACACCATCTGTCACCGACGACGGCTCGTCCTTCCAGATAACTTCCTCCAGCGTCAGCTCGTACTTAACCTCGCCGCCGGCAGGCAAGCTGCGAAGATTATCCAAATTCATATGCGATTGCTTCGCCGGGAAGACACAGACTACAGAGTCTACAGCGGCGCAAAAAGAAATGAAAAGTTGAAGAGGAATCACACGATTTGGAAATATGAAGAGAGGAAAAGGCAAAGACGACAAATATGCAGACGTGGAAGGAGGACTTTGTGGGCCACACATACCAGAAGCTTTTATGTTGACTATTTTGCCCTCGATAAAGGGCTCTAATTTTCGATACCTGGCACTGACGATCTTTCTAGAATACGATTGCATTCAGAAATTAACTGAGAAAGGATTGAAAATAAACAAATCAGTGAATTGTTTCATAAAAACAAGAACTGCTAACTCAATTGATACCAACAAAAGAAAATCTGAAAAAACAAAAAGTCTCAATACTAATGAATTGTGCACTATGTCAACACTCATACCAAACTGCAAAATATTTTTTCTTTAGATGCCCAATTACCATCAATAATATAAATATAGTGGCTTAAAATTAATTAACCAATATCAACATCTCAGGAATAAAAGTTCAGGAAATCTTGTCTCTCATTTACAACAAGTTGGATGAAAAGAACTTTATTCATCTCTCTGTCATCTGGTGAAATATTTGGTATATGAGGAACAAAAACATCTTTGAAAATAAACCGGTTACAGACGTTCACCAGGAGGCTGCTAAACAAATCAAGGATTGGAATATAGCTAATAAGCTGGAGAACAAAAGAACCAATACCAGAAAAAGGAAAAATTTACAATGGACTAAACCGGCTGAAGGTAACATAAAACTTAACTTTGATGGATCAAAAATAAAAAATGACCATGGATCCTTCGGTTATATTCTTAGAGACAACCAAGCAAAAATAGTAGCTTTTGATTTCGGACAATGTGGTTACACGTCTGTCTTACATGCAGAATCATTTGCACTTAGGAAAGGAATTTTAAAAGCAATAAAAATCAAAATAAAAAACATAGAAATTGAAGGAGACAACTTAACAATCATTAACGCAATAAACAAAGTATGGAAACCACCATGGGAAATCGAACTGATCATTTCGGATATTTCAATTTTGTTGTCTGGTCTTGTGCAGGTGAAAGTTAGCAACATTTTCAAAGAAGTCAATGGCGTTGCGGACAAACTCGCAGCTCTAGGCCAGGACAACTCTGCAGCAGGAGAAGTCATTCCACAAGAAGTCGTTAGCCTCATCCGAAAGGATTACATAGGATGGTGCGGTATTAGCTATTGACCATGCCTAGATGCTTACCCTTGTTTTCAAAAATAAATAAATAAATAAATAAATAAATAAATAAGAATAGTCAAATCCCATCAATCTCGGTCCTATTTCGGCCCTATCATGATCTCGCCCTGATTTCGGCTAATTTTTTTTGTAAATTAGAAATTTTGTTTCGAAACCGTCTCGTCAAAAACTATATGGGATGCGATATTAGTTTCTTCATCCCGCAAGGTCCATCTCGCCTCATATATAATAAAGTTTTTAATTTAAAATGATAAATATAAATAAAATTCATAAATATTAATGATATATTTTTAAAAATAAATCATGTTGGTCAAACCGCCAAAATTGACAAATGATTCAAATGACCCAAATTCATTTAGACATATTTCATCATGGACGTTTGGAAACTTTAATTTAAACTATAATATGTTATTATGAATATTTGAAAATTTTAAGGGTTGTTTGGTATCGACACCGTAATTAAAGGTATGGTTATCACCCATACTCGTATCCGGTGTTTGGTATTTTAGAGTATTGATATTAAATTGATACCCTAGTATCCGATTTTTCCCTTTGTATACTACTAATTTTAAAGGTATCAAACATTCTTCATTTCTTTTCTTCTTCCTCACATAAAAACTCATGGGAGAGTGTCAATCCTTCCTCTCTCCTCCTGCCACCGCCAACCGGGAGAGCTACCACCTGTTGCTACTACTGCCGACTGGAGCAAGGAGAGGTCACCGATGTTGTCCCCTTCACGTGAGGACGCCAACGCCTTGGTATTCCAAGGCTTGCGAAGTAGAGCAAATCTGATATTTAGAAGATGTGCACGAGCAGATTGACAGGGCTATCTAGGGTCCATGATGAAAGTGGGATGTGGAATCGCAGCAAATTGCAGTTGATGATTATGTAAGCAGGTTTGCTCTACTTCAAAGCGGTGAAGATAGCCATATCGATCTTCGTTGATTTGTTTTGTTCTTGCTCAATCTGATAGCTGATACATTGTAACATACCAGACAAGGATATCAGATTTCAATTTGATACCCATATCTTGATACCCATACCTGATACTTTTAATCAGGACATCAATATCAAACGACTCCTTAATATTTTTGCGTTTTAAGTACGATATATACGGATATTTTGTGGATAAAGCGTAAATTTTAAATATAATAAATGAATTATTGAGCAAGTGGGATTGAGCGTCTCGTCCCGATCCCATCCGGGATAAGAACCGATGGGATTCAATCTAAAATACTCAAGGCCCGTCCCGATCCCTTCTCATATAAAATAGTCGGGACAAGATTGTGATAACCTCAATCTCGTCTCATGCTCACCTCTAGATTAGACATTTAGACCATATCGGATAGTTTCTGACCGTCCCGAAAAATAGGTGATTACGGACACCAGGTAAAACATGTCTACCCAATTGGATATGTTCAGATCAAGCCAAAAAGTTTCAGTTGGATCGCCAGTCTGGTGATATATTTTTTAAAAATATTTAACATAATATGGTGAATCAATATATATATATATAACCTAAATTATATTTTGTAAATAATTTTACATTAAATATAATAAATAATATAAAAATTATATTTCAAATGATTACCAGGCTAGAATCGAGTTCTCTAGAAAGGATGTGAGTAAGAGCGTCTTTAGCCCAAAAACTAATTTCAAGTTTATAATATGACATTTTGTATTTATTTTATTAATAAACAAGTATATAAATTTATTTTTCTCCATCTCAAAACTCACTTAGAATCTCTTACATATTTTTTTTAACTCAAATTAAATGGCCATTGGTTTAAAAGGCCATGTAGAGAAAATAAGCCCATTCATTGAATAAAAATGAAAGAACTTGTAAGATACTATTTCTTCTTGGAGAAACTCTTTTTCAATTATTTACTTTGGTTCTTTCCCTTTCCTAACATTTTCTTTTATCTTATTTTCTAAATAGGGTTGAAAAACTCTCAGTTTCTAAAATAAAGATGCTCTAAGATCTACTACTTGCCAAGCTATATTCAATAAGTCATTGAGTGAAATCAGTCGGTTTAACTCAGTATTTGGGGTATAATTTAAACTAATCGTAGATAATGATGTAAATCTACATCTACACCAATATCCACACTTTTGAATTACAAAATTTGTCGTAAAAAAGAAGAAGAGGATAGTTACAAGATATTACTGTGAATTTTTAATCGCAGAAAATGACTCAAATATTCATAATAATACTTTTGTGACTTCAAATTAGCAAATGGAGCTAAAACTTACATAGTTAACTTGTTTAGATATAAATTCACATCGGAAGCACGTTTAAGTAAGAAGAGAGTATCCTTTCGGCATGCGACATTTGGCTTCTTTTTTTTTTCTTTTATCAAATCGTGAGATCTCTTAATCCCATATTTGAATAATGATTTCTTATGTGTATTTGATGAAAGTGATTAATTATTCATTTCAATTTTATTACTAGGTACTTGTTTACTTGGATTTGTATTTGGTGGTCGTTGAATTTGCTTTTTTTAAGGTAAATCGTTCCGCTTACTTAGTTGTCTTTCAGTATCAGCTTAACTTTATCATTTGTGAAAGTCGTACCGCATATATATATATATATATATATATATATATATATATATATATATATATATATATATATATGTATATATATATATATATATATAGATATGATATCCAAATTAAGTCTTACATACCTAGAGATATGACCTTCATTGTATCATTCATCCTAACCTACTTCAATTGCCAATTGAAATATGTTGGGATGAGAAACTAACTACATTAATATATATTAATTTGTATATCTCCTATAAACAACAAAAGTTAAGTTCAACATCTCTATATAAGGAGACTCATTCCATCTAAAAAATAAAATAAGTTAAAATTTTTTTTAATTAATAAATTAAAATTAGAAAAGCACAAATTTTTAATAAAATATTATAAATTATGGACGACTCATTGAGTACATTCAAATAATATATATTTATATATATATTAAAAAATTAAAAATTAAAAGAAGATTATTGTCTTATATAAATAGTCAAAGATAATCTTCCATTTATATCAAAATTTTATTTAAAAATTATTGTCTTATTTAAATTAGTTGCTTAACATTTATAAAAAAAGGTATATAATGTTATTGTGATTTTTTTTTTTTTAGAGTGGTGGAGGCAGATGAACACACATCTCCACATTTATTCAATACTACGGAAGCTCCCAAGGCATGTGTTGTCCCAGAGGCAGACGCCCCATAATTCCGACGCCAAGACCGAACACATCCCCAGGTTGAAACCAAACTCCTTGATCCATTCCATCTACCATCACTACTACCTCACATAAGCTTCCTGTTGTCGCACAATCTCCCACTCTACATACTATTTCATCCGCACTAAGCTTGACCCGACCCGAATTCGGCCTTTTTCATGCAACCAAAATATCCTTCTTAACACTAGGCCCAGAGCAAACTTTGATATCCTTGACTCATACTTGGACTTGGGCAGCGAGAAAAGTGACCCTGTTAGTTGCTAGATGTGAACCTATGAGGATACGAGGTCGTTCCTCCGCTTCCAACACCGCCAAGGGCAAACCACTCTCCCCGACCCATTCCGTGGCCATGGATTATACGTTCACTCAGATCACCCAGCAACTATATATGAGAACATCTTTATTTTCTCTAAAACATGCACTTTTCATATGAGGTTGTTATTGTGATTATAATGAGGACAAATAGTAGTAATTAGTCAACTAGTTCAATTTGTCCATTTTTTTTGCCTAAATGTTATAGGTTATTTCGACAAATTTGAATGGATATTCATCTTTAATAATTCAATAAAATTCTTATTCTTCTCGCCGATGTAGTTAATTATTATTTTTTCACTTAAATAAGAGAAATCAGATAATGAAAGTTAGCGAATGAAAATATAAAAATTCTTAATAGTTTTTATAAAGAAAACAAACACTAGAATTTATTAAATTAATTAGTCATTAATCTCAAAATCTTGATTAATTATTTTAGAAATTTTGCCATGCAAAATTCCAGAACAGAAAAACAAGTAACCTAACACACTAAAACGGGTAAAATGATTCACGAAAGACACCAAACCCATTTCTCAAATCATCACATTTGTTTTTAGTGTATTTTATATGATGAACCAACCTTTATAATTACAGCATGTCCCATTTGTGTTTTCCTCTACTACTTCGCACGAACCTTCATGTTTTATATTGAATTCTTTCCAGGTTATTAGATGCAATCTCTTCTTAATTATTATACTCGAATGCAATTCAACAAACATCTCTTCTTCTTCTTCTTTTTTTTATGATTCAAAATCTCTCAAGTTTGTACACTTGATATAACATGAACCAAAATTAGAGCAAAATTATAGCTCCAGTTCAAGCATGCACAACACTAATCACCAGGTTTAATCACAAGAAACAAAGGGAAAACAAGGAAGAAGAGTCGGCATTTTCATTGATCAAAACAATTAGGATTATGTCATATGTAATCAGATCAAAATTAAGAAATATGTACACCCAAATTATATAATATATATATATATATATATATAAGGGTGGAAATTCAGCACAAATTTCTCCTCATAAACCTAAAGAACTCATGAGGATCAATTCTATCATCTCCATCAAGATCAAAAGTCTTGATCATTCTCCTACATGATTCCAAGTCACAGCCTTTTCCTAACCCCAAAACTGTAATAACTCTTTGAAGCTCCAAAGCATCAATAAAACCATCTTTGTTGCAATCAAAAACATCAAAAGCTTCCCTAAGCTCTTCAATGCTAGGTTCTTTCTCTTCAAATATTCTAGAAACTTCTCCTAAACTCATCTTCTTCTTCATATGTTCATCTTCCCCTTCTGGGTCACATGGCAAACCCATCTTTTCCATCAACATGGACACATGATGAACATAAACATACCGATCATCGCCATCGTCATCGTCGTCAACTACTATAGGATTGTTAATCTCACAAGTGTTTGTTAGGGAAATTAGGGATTTGAGAAAGGAATTAGACTCTAAGATGAACTTGTTAATGACACTTTTCAAAGAGATGGGGACAATACATATCAAAAAGAGATGAATCATGTTTAGAGGAGAAAGCCAGAAACCTGAGTACTCCATTGAAGGTGTTTCCATTATAGAGGGGAAGAGAGATCTAGGGTTTTGATGTTCTGGGTGTTTGTTTGGTGAAAATATTGAAAATGCGGATATGGGTTTTTATAAGAATATCAATACGAATGGGAACAAGTGTGAGAGTAGCAGCCATGACTCATAAGAAGGGTCAGATATTCCAGCAGGGAAGCTACATGGATGCTGCTCAAGGAAGGAAAGCTTGTAAAAAACAATCAATTTTTTAAATACCTTTTATGGGAGGGTAGGATCAGTCATTTTCTTGTTTGGAAGATACGAAAGAATAAGGAATGACCATAATTTTCTTTCTTCTTAGTTATAATAAAACTACACTCTTAAGGTCACTCCGTGACCAATAACATGACTTTACGAAATTTCATCCATAAATGATGAACTTTTGGATAAATGTTACCCGACGACAATCTTTGTATGACTTCTCATGTTAGGTATTGCAACTAGGGTGGGAATTACCAGGGAGTGATCTAACAAATAATAGTCAGCCGACAAGAAGAAACGGGTTAAAAAAAAAAAGATTTTAGTTTAAGACTGACTCGATAATCTTAAATTTCTTTTTTTTTAATAACATAAATTCAAAATTATCCTATTACTATTAAGGAGATATCTCATAAGACTTCTAGATTTACTCAACAATTTAACAGTTTTAGGATGGTTATCTTAAACTTTATAATTAAAAAAGTTTAATACCGTATAAGGCATGGAATATGAAGAAAAAATATACGATATTATATAATAATTTTAAATTTTAATTTGGGTGACATCAAATATCTTTATCTTAAATTGTTTATCTATATATTATTTTATAATAACAAATTAGTTGATAAGATTTTCTCTAATATGTTTATTAAATATAGATTAGGCATATAATATATTAATTACTCAGTTAGTATTTTGACTTAGAAAATATTAAAACTATTTCTAATGTATAAATTAAGATTAGTTTAAATATTAATAACTTTATTGTAATTAAGTGTGAAAATTAAAACCATATAACATAATATTAAGATTACATCGGATAAAATTGAAGTCCTAGAAAAGAAACTACTTAAGCCAATAAAATCATATATATATATATATAAAATTAATACAAAATAACAATTTTTTTTTAAAAATAAATTTATATTATCTCCATACATAGACGACATGTGGCAAAATCTTGAGTGACTTATTGTAGAAATGACATGTATTAAAATCCAACGTAGAGTAACGTAGAAACAACAATAGGCATTATTTACTTGTTATCGGCATGCAGAAAGTAAAAAAATACTAGAACACCATCCGTAATTTTCCCCATACTATCTACTAAAAATTTTATGAAAAGGGCTTCATATTGTTATAGGCACGCAAAATAGACTCTTTCGAGCATATATTTTGGGTATTAAATGTGCATCCCAAATACCCATACTATGTTTCTTAACTGAATTATTTTTTTTATCTTTTTTTGTAAGAGCTGTCAGATTTAATTTCTTTGTAGTGAAAAAAAAAATTATTTACTCATTATTTTGATTCTCTCCCCAACTCCAACATTTTAATTATTATTGTTTCTCGAATGAGTAAAGAAAAAACTTGTAAGTATGAAATTTAACATATACTATAATTTAAAAAATAGAACACATTATTTTATTATTTTATTATATCCAAAATATATATCTAATTTGTCTACCTAAAGTAATAAAATGCACACGTCCAACTTAACCCTTCTACAACACACCCGAACATACTGAAATATTAGCCTCATAAACACTTTTGCTCGTCATTTACCTATTAATAAATAGATAACTTCAATTCTATCCAAAATAGTAATCTTAATCTATATTAAAATCTTATAATGCTATGATAAGTTCAATATATCAAACTTACATTTTATATATCAGTATGATGAGTTACAGAGCTCGAGTTTTTTTTGAAACGTATATACATAAGCACTAACTAAAAGTTAATAATAGTCATAATAAATAATGACCCTGACAAGAAACCTAAGTCACCCAGTTTGTCACGCAAACAAACAAGAACAGCTTACTGAAATATAATGTGATACTTGGATGTTTAGATGGCATGTCACTGATAAGAAATTGGTGGTAGCTTTCGAAGGCTTTTTCGCGGAAGGTGCAGGGGAGGATTCCATGGAAATAATAATAATAATAATAATAATGATGGTGATTATTCATTGACATGACGTGCGAACATATAATTACAAGCAAGTTCATGGAACCCACTTCACACTTGCAAGTCTGCTAGTTTACAGGTATCAGTGCTTAGGTCAAACTGATTTTCTGTGTCACGTGCTCACATTCAGGGCAGCCTAAATGGTAAAATTGCGTCTGCTCATAAAACTGCCCAATTTAATCACGTTCAATATTTGTATTGCTAATTATTAATTAAGATTTCCAGTTAATAAGCTTTCTAAAAGAGAACAAAATAAACAAGAAATTTGGCTTTTCATTACCAAGAAACGGAATTAATCTGGATAATCAAAACACCGATGTCGTTTTGTCTCCCAAACGAACCACTAGATTTTCCTTCATAGTAAGTCTACTTACATTTTTAACTTGGAATATTTGTCTACCTTTGGACAATTGGGAATAATATATTCAACTACACCAATCGTTCAAATACATTAAACAATAACCTATTATATATGCATAACATTGTATCATACAATTAACACCATTAATCATTTTAATCTATAATATTCACATTTACAATTAATTTTGAACGTTTTAAAATTTCCCCAACTCCTATGCAGAATAAAGTCTAAACAATAATCTGACTAACATGAAAAACCAAAGACACATTTCTTCTACTTAAATGAGCCGTGATTAACAAAATAAATCCCAACGTTAATATGTTTCACATTCTGATTGTTTTGAAACAACCAGTGTTATTTCAATAATAGTATAAATTTATCTTTTGATGTCGCAAATTAGTGACAACATTGCAGAGTGGATTCAACCACGTAAATAAGGCTTTTCCAATTTACCTTTAGCATTCATTTGGTCCTGCTAGTGCTAATCCGCCAGTAGACAATAACATTTGAATAAAATAGTATTGACATGCTGAAAGGATTTCAACTTCAGAACAATCAAAAGTTCGCATAAAATTCAACCAAACACAACTTAGTTGGTTAACTTCAGAACTATCAAAAGTTCGCCTAAAGTTTAACCAAACACAACTTAGTTGGGTCAACTTCAGCCCCTTTCAAGACTGATATACTTTCTCACTAACTATGGCAGCGTAACCAAATTCAAGGACAAAATTACCCGAAAAAAACTATGCCAACATGGTACAAACTACACAGAAGAACTCTTTCATAAAGCCTCAAGACATATAACCTACATTAACATACAAAACGAGGAGACATTTGTCATCAAGACTAATTTCTTTCACATAACCTGCTACGACTATGCTATAAAATTGTAATTCACTAGTCTGATAAGCTGCAACAGCTTGGAGGAGGAGACATCTAATACCATCAAGATTTGTTCAAAATGTAAGGGTAGAACAACTAGAGAAGCAATTGTCCCAGTATTTAAATTTCAACAAGGCACCATATCACAAAGCAAGGCAAAAATACCAGAAGATAACATTAAGCAAAAGAGCATGTATACAAACAAATGGAGTGAAAATGAACCAGATATGCAGTTTTAAAGGGCATGTATACAAATAAATGTAGTGAAAATGAAACAGTTATGCGGTTCCCCTCCTCTATAAGAGCAATCAATCATCCCAGAAAATGGAGAGTTACGTGCGTACTGATGCAGTAAGTTATGTATAAAATCCAGAACTTGCAAAAATGATAACTCAGCAGTAACATAGATCATGAGGAGAATAAAATGCTATAGAAGGGGGAGACATCAGGGTGGATCAACCAGGTTTACATATAAGAGAATTCATGAGTAATTAACATTCAGCAAACTACGACCTTGGAAGGGAAACATGCTTAATGCAATATTCAGTTAATCAAAAGGTTGCAACTGCTTTATGTATGAAGCACACATGCATTTAGGTTTACGAAATAGAAGATTAAAAAACCTAAACATTGGAAGGAAAAGGTAAGTCTTAGTACTGTTGCGGAAAACATGGAAAGTCTTAAAGGTAAAAACTGGCTAAATAGGTTCCAGCACTGAAACTAAAGCTTGGTAATTTTGGTCTCATGGACATGGCAAGTTTCAGTGGTGAAGTTCTCCAGATAGTTTGGTCTTCTTATCAAAAACATCAAGGTAATGGTTGTCAAACCCTGTTTCATCTGGTCTTCTGGTTTAGGCTGAAGGCTTCGTCAAAGGAGGCAGAAGGCAGGCTGCAGGCTTCATATATCTCAGCTGTTTTACGGGGATGGCAAGGAAGAAAGGGAAAACATAAGCATCAGCATTTCATTAGAGGGAGTCAGGTAGGCTACTAAAAATAGTACATAATGTCATGAGTTATCCTGGGCTGGGAGGGAAAAAAATATTTCATATATCTTTTAATGATAAATAAAAAACTACGTGAGTATTGAGAACAGTTACCTGCCATGTTGTTTGCTTATCTTTAAAATTTTTTAATAGTAAGGTTTCCTCCTGGGAACAGGAGACCGTCCAGAATACCTGCAGCAAGGGTTTAAATCAATTCCAAAAGGGTTTAAAATATTCAAGAAGAATAATGTATCCACTGCCTAAATCAACTAGACATGCATACACGAAATTTTCAGTTTCTACAGAAGGGTTTTAATCAATTCCATGGTAACTATTTCTCAAATCAATTCCAAAATGGTTTAAATCAATTCCAAAAGGGTTTAAAATATTTAAGAAGAATAACGTATCCACTGCCTAAATCAACTAGACATGCATACAGTAATTTTTCAGTTTCTACAGAAGGGTTCAATCAATTCCAAGGTATCTGTTTCACAAAACTTCATTCTAGCATGTTTTTTAGCACGTTACTTCAACTTAGTAACAATAATTCCACAAACATCAGATGATATACTTGCATTTACTTTCGAAACTATACTACAAATCATAGCCTATAGATGTTAAAAATCTTCACACTCCATACTATGTCCAAGTGCCTTGAGTGATAGGAAACTGTGTTCCCCAAACATTGTTATAGATAACATATTTTGTCCAATATATCCGGAAAATTACGGAGTTGTGCCAAGTTTCTCAAGTTCATATGGCTTCAAATTCAATATCATTAAAAACGAAATGGATTCATACCCAGAGCTACTGCCACGTGCAGAAGAATAGCCGCCATACATCCCATAACCACTTGCACCAGGAGAACTCTGTCAGAAAACAGCCAACAAACATTTATCAACCACAAGAACTGCTACGAGTTGATTTTGCATAAAATTTGCAGTAGCATGTGTTACCGATCATGAGCCGAAACACTTTCCAATTAAAGAAAAAGGCTATAGTAATTTGAAAAAATATTCATTTACATTCATATATATGAGAAGAGTGTATAATTAAGAATAAAAATTGCAGAACCATGTTACTGAGTCATGAGCTGAAATACTTGCCATTTTAAAAAAAGGCTAAACTAATTAAAGAAGTTCATTTAAATTCACATTTAAGAAGAGTGCATGATTAAGAATACCTGCAAATTACTATAGCTACTGTATGTGTCAGCAGGAGCAAAATCACTAGCACCACCATAACCACTAGAATAGCCACGACCATGTCTTCTGCTATCCCTATCATCATATCCCATTCCACTTGGAACACCATTAGGGGCATAAGGAACCACAGGCAGAAGCAATGCACCCTCTTTTTCAAAAAGATTTGCTCTAAGTCGTGTTGTTATATTCATGAGAGCAGTCTCACACACATCCAAATCACCGGAGATCTGAGGTTAAAACGGCAAATTGAAAATAGGGACTAATTTTAGTTTTAAGATATCTTCATTCAAAAATAAAGCATCAACATGAATAGTAAAATAGTATCTCTTTTAATTGATTTTGCTTAGGAAATACAATAAGCATGAGCATTTACCTGCACCATCTCCTCATCATCGTCTGCAATTTTTGGAAGATCTTCCTTCGGGAGTATACGAATATTGGCTTTGGTAACCTTCCGCATTTCGGTAATGATTGCTCCTCCTTTGCCTATCAGACAACCAATCCTCGATGATGGAACAAGAAGGCGAGTTGTAAATGAAATAATCCCAGAATCCCTCTCAATTTTCTCACTACACCTAGGTTGCAAGCGCCTTGCTGCTTCGATCGTTGAAGAGATTTGATCTTCAAAGTGCTGCAGCAAATATCAACTAATTAAATTTAAGAGAAGAAAGCTTCTCATATGCAATATTTCAACTGTTACAGAGTATCACCTCCT
The DNA here is from genome assembly GCA_002319775.1 of Fagopyrum tataricum. Taxonomy (NCBI): domain Eukaryota; kingdom Viridiplantae; phylum Streptophyta; class Magnoliopsida; order Caryophyllales; family Polygonaceae; genus Fagopyrum; species Fagopyrum tataricum. Next base: position 19,715,461 of record CM008279.1, read on the forward strand.
TGGATGAAATGATTATGAGACAATCGTCTCCTTCAGCACTCGTGCTATCAACTTTGATATGTGCTCTCGTTTCTTGCCTAATTTGATTAATAATAGCCCCACCTTTTCCAATCACACCTCCTATATTCCCTGTAGGGCAAACTATTCGAATGGAGAACTCCCTCGGTGTTGATTCATCTCTAGATGAATATGAAGAACGGGGCCTTTCACCACTATCCGTCCTATATCCTCCATACTGACTAGCAAGTGGAGCAAAACCCATAATAGGAGGACCACCGGTTGGTCCCATGAGTGAGCCACTAGGTGCGTAGATGCTTGGAGGAGCAGAGGACGCAAGCATATGTTGGGATCGGGACGGATTTTCATGCAGACGAGAAGATACCTGATCAAGTGCTTTCTTGACAAGTGAAGCATCCCCAGAAATCTAACATGAAGACACTAATTAGCATCTTACTTCTCTAATGTAAAGAATCTTCACAGTATACAAGCTATGTAATGACAAATAATTTTAAATTATTAGAGCTTATAATGAATTAACATTTGCCAACTCCTCAGGGAACTCGTTTTATTTAAGTTTCTTCCTCTGGGTCTTCCAGAAGCAGAAGTTCAGATCTAGCATAGAGTTCACCTTCTCATTTTTCAGAACAAGTGTGCACTTGACTTTAACTTAACAATTCACCAAACAGAACCAAATAAATAAAGCTAGTTTACACTGATCTGGTATAAGTCCTGTAGGGGACCCAATTATTCACTGTGAGTTGATGTAAAACAACGTCAGAAAATTATATTTGTTGAAATCATTTATTTTCAAAGGCAACTTTTGACTTTAAGAGGTACGATTACAAAGTCGAATGGAAAAAAAGCAATTGGCAAGAAAAAGTAACACTCTCCAACATTTTCCGAAAATAACCAAAGATGTGTCTCACAATCACATGATACAGCAGATTTGCCAAGTTTGTACGATAAAAAACAAACTTGAAGTTATCATCTTATGAGCAGAAATGCAAATTTGCCAAGTTGGTAAAACTATGCCGACGTAACAGAGCAACCCTAAGGTTTTACAATAAAGAAACACTTAGTTGTGAAACCTCGAGCTGTTTCCAATTAATTTATATTTAATTCCATACTCAATCCCGGACACAAGTGGTGAACATTATTGTACCAGCACAATAAAAACCTCGTTTGGCGCAAATTCATTATACCTTCCAAGGAGCATTTTGGTATTTTTCAGAATACATTTGGAGGGAGCTTAAAAGTACTTTTCAACACTAACAAGAAGTTCGCACCCAAAGAAGCTTATGCATTTACTCCTATCAAAAGAGTGATTTATATCAGTGTTCAAAAAGGAGCCTCTTATGCACTAGGCGTCAGACACAAGAGTCTGCCCTTTGAAATGAGGCGCCGTAAGGCACACCGAAAATTCCTTTTATATTATTAGAAAATCAAATATTTTTAAAAGGAGCCTCTAATCATTACCTTCAGTAATAAAACAATTCTCTACTCATAGGCTGCCACTACTTTATAAACTCTGTTTTAAAATTTTTCTTAAATTATTCTCCTATTCCTGCAATAATTTAACCCCTGCCTGTAAGTCCACCTTCCCCTCTCCTATTAACTTAATACCTCCAAACGTTTGCAAGCAACACTCCTACTTTCAAAGGGGAGTCCCTTTGTGCAGTGCACCTTGTGTCTAATAATCCAGGAGCTTTGTGCCTAGGTGTGCCTTGAACCTTTTAGAACGTTTTGGAATTTTACTAAAAATTGTTCACGATTTTTAACAATTCAAGATGCATTATTATGAACAAAATCACAGTAAAATCATCACATAGGTGAGAGGACCATCATACAGGGAAAAGTTCACTGTTCACAATCAGTTAATTGAGTTTCTTCAAGAGGAACTTAAATTACCTGAACAAGCTCATCAGACCTCAGTGCACAAGCTGGAAGATGATCATCCTTCAGAATACGAATTTGAGCACCTGTATCAGTTCTTATACCTTGAACTATCTGCCCACCTTTCCCAATAATACATCCTATCTGATCAGACGGTACAAGAAGGCGAGCAGTGACATGTTGATTTCCTTCTCCGCCATCACCCGAAAAATCTTCAGCAACAACTCTGTCATGCACCCTGAAGAGAGCATCCTGAGCTGGACAGAGATGGGCACCCATTTCCCCAGACGCATTTCTTTCGTCACTAGTACTATAAATAGTAACAACACGATATTCACTCCCAGGCACCGTCTCACCAATCCTAATCTTCGACTTAGTATCTGCCCTTAGTTGTTTCACAATCTCCCCTCCCCTGCCTATAATGCTTCCAATCTTCAGACCAGGACACAAATATCGGTAAACAGTATCATCTGACCCTACACTAAATGAGTCTCTGTCATCACTAGGATGTCTTCTTTTATGCCCTCCATTCTCAGAATGGTCATGATGGGAATGGGATCGCTTACCGTTCGAATTTCTTTCACCGGCCATTATAAAGCACCTGTGGAATTTGTTCAAGCACAGAATACATTTTAAAAAAGCAGTACATAGCACTTTCCAATAAGAACTAATTCAGAAAAGGAATGCATATTAGGTTGAATACGCCCGCGATGACAACATCATTTAATTCGTACCATAATAATTTATGAAGTAATCAACTCTATCACTAATAAATTAGTCACCCTGTGGCTCGCTGGCTCACAAAGGCCCCTCCGGTTTCAACTAAATTGAGCACTTGAGATTTTCAACATCAGGCGACACAACAGCCACATAACAAATAAAGCTGCCCAACTTCAGAACCTATAATTACGCCTTCGATTTTTTTCTGACTACTGACTAGGATAAAGCCCCGTCAACTATCCATTTCTGCTTAAGATTTAATATCAGATGGAACCCTAAAATTGGTCTAACAACAAACCGTTCTACTATTGAAGCATCATAGCCACATAACAATAATAGCTGAGAAAGATAGCTCTATCGATTCAAAACCAGATAAGATTGAACGTAATAAAGAACCAAAAATTCGTCGGTTCAAAATTTTCATTCGATGACGAGAAGTTCGAACCGATCGAATTCGGTTCCATTAATTCTAAGACATTGGACACAGCCACAAACGAAAGAAAATATAGAGATAGAATAAAAGAAAAGTCAATAGTTGATGTAGGCATAATCGAAACGAAGCATAACACATAAATTGGAAAACATCATATATTGCTTACGTTCAGACACTTTGACGAGGCTGAAAAGATATGCAGGTGAAGCGTTCGCAAACTGAGTTCTAAATTTCTACCTTTCTGGTTAGGGTTTATAGTGAAGCCGTATGTTTTGGCTGTCCTCCCTCCTCAATCGTAAACTTATACTCCGATATCTTCGCTTAATAATTTGTAAAGATGTATAATCTTTGAATTTGTGATATTTGCATTTCGGTTCTGGACCTTAAAAAACCACAGGTCCACAGGCGCATATTTGGCCCGGCCCACTTAGCTCAAACTACCCAACAATCGCCCCTTGTATTAGGACATTTGTACAAAACCAACTAAAAAATCATTACTATACACAAAACCAAATTAGGTAAATTTAAGAAGTTTTAGTGACTTTGTAACTTTTTCTAGAAGTTTTAGTGAATTTTTAGTAAAGACTAGTTGCGCCGCGACCGTTACTCAACTTCGCTTAAATAAATAGGTATGTGTAAATGTTGATGGCAGCAACACAATGCTAACACTACAATATTATGTGAAGATAAACAAATGCGTGTGCGCAGCGTACTTGAAACGTGTATGGCCTCCTGTTGTAGTTGTTTGTTATATAAATGTAAATAAACTGTGTGCATAATAGGGGTTTAATAAACGGATGTCATTGCCTGTTACATTCTGTCATCATTAGACATGAGTGTATGTGGATGGAAAATTCAGACAAAGACATGCTAATTTTAAGGTAAATTACGTATTGGTCCCTAAACTTTAAAATGTTTTTCTTACTAGTCCATAAAGTTTAAACTTTGCTTACTAAGTCCCTAAACTTTGAAACGTTTTTCTTACTAGTCCCTAAAGTTTAAACTTCACTTACTAAGTCCCTAAACTTTAAAACGTTTTTCTTAATAGTGCTTAAAGTTTAAACTTCTCTTACTAAGTCCCTAAACTAATGAATGTTTTGCGTTCATGGCCCTTCCGTCACTCCAAATTGACATGACAAATGGCATGTAAAAAACCATTTAATAATTTGGAATTATTTATATTTCTTTTTTATAAAATTAAAAAAAAAACACATTTATATTGATAAACATTAAGGTGAAAGAGGATAAAAAAATAAAGTAGTATTTAAGGTAATAAGCTATTGTGATTGAATGTTTGATGTTAATCGTGAAATCTATCGTTATTTGATGTTAATCGTTATAAATTTATAAGAAATTTATAAATTTCTTATAAATTTATAACGTGTGACATCAAATAACAATAGTCTACTAGAAAACAAAATAAAAGCTTAACATCATCAAATAGCAATAGGTTTATATATCTAAACCCTAATTTATAACAATATATTTATATATACACCAAAGTTGCGTATGGATTGCTGATTTGACACGCTAAGAATCAAGAATTTAAATCAAATAGTCATATATTACTAAAATGTCACTCCTCTAAAAATGTTTGTCTTACACCTATTTTTATTTTTACTAACAATATAAACAAAAGCCATTAAATTTTGTGATTTTTAGTCTTAATTAAGGGTATAAATACTCACTAACAATTTTCATTTTTTATCCAATATGGTTGTTTTGTTTTATATTCGAATTTTAAATTTTCGATGTTTATAAGTCATATATATATATATCAGATTTGGTGATTTTCAAATTTAAAATTTTTACTTTTAAATTTTATTTATTTTTAAGGGTATAAATATTCATTAAAAATTTCAATTTTCAATTTTTAGTTGTTATTTTGCAATTGTCGTGCTTTAAGTTTATAATAATTCAAAATTATTTATAATATTTTGATATTAAATATATTTATTGACGGGACAGGATTGTTTTGTTTTTTTTTATGAAATTCCGTCGAGATTGAGACGAGATCTATACCGGGATACGATCGGGATTTGCGAGATTTATTTTCTTTATTTTTATGTGTATTAAAGTACTCATGCACATCACGAGTCCTAAAATAGTTAACATCAAACATTCAATCACAATATATTATTAACTTAAACCTTCTTTTTATTCTCTTAAACCATGATGTTGATCAATATTAATGTTTTTTTATCAAAAAAAAAGAAGAAAGAAATATAAATAATGTCAAATCATTAAATGATTTTCACATGTTATATGTCACGTCAATTTAGAGTAACAGAAGGGTCATGAGCGTAAAATATTCATTAGTTTAGGGACTTAGTAAGAGAAGTTTAAACTTAAAGGACTAATAAGAAAGACGTTTAAGATTTTATGAACTTAGTATGTGAAGTTTAAACTTTAAGGACTAGTAAGAAAAACGTTTTAAAGTTTAGGGACTTAGTAAGCAAAGTTTAAACTTTATGGACTAGTAAGAAAAACGTTTCAAAGTTTAGGGACCAATTACGTAATTTACCCCCTAATTTTACTATTTCCTGTTGTTTGTGTCCTTAGTTTTTTAGTATACGAAGACTGGTGTAACTTTTGGAGGTGAAGCAATTATGATAATCCTTCACCCTACGGTAATTAAGAAATGATAGAAGCTTCCCATTTCCACTACTATTGTTCTCATTATGCAGCTAAGCATTGTCATCACTAAATCTATACCCATCCTGTATCGATTTAAAAATACTATTATAAAGTTAATAGTATTTTAAAACACATCAGAACTTTCACCCTACGGTAAATATACTATTCTTAAAACACATCAAAACTTTCTTAGTGAAGCAGCAAAAGAGTGCATTATACAAGAGCGGGTGCCAAAGGATGATCACATCTAGTCGATAAAACTCTGAAAAATCAGCCTGTAAAACTCAAACGTACGAAAAAAAAAAAATTTCCTAAAATATTAGTTTTAGCATACCTATTATGCTCTACAAATCTTTTTTGAAAGATGATTACTAATTATGAAATATATCTCTTACAAAGCTTAGAGAGATGAGGAGGTGAAAGGTACCTACCCTTACTACTTAGGGTTGTTTAAAAACTTTGGGCTAAAATTTTCCAAATGGATAGGTGCATATCCCTACTACTGATTAAGAAATATATCACTCTTTATATGTAGGCTCTATAGAAATTCACCTTAAAAATGCAGCAAAAAACAAAACTACGTCATGTTTTCAAAGAACTTTAGATACTATAATTAATAAATTTATTTCACAATAAAGCTATAAAAACATAATTAACAAACGTCTCATCAAGAAATCAACTAATAGTGAATATATAATAATTAATAAAAACATGCATTAAACAATAAAACTAACTAAAAAAAACTACATGGTGAGAATTCACAAAGAATCAAGAAATCAACTAATAGTGGATATATAATAATTAATAAAAACATGCATTAAATAATAAAACTAACTAAAATAAACTACATGGTGAGAATTCACAAAGAAACAAGTGCTCAAAAAGCAAGAAGAAAGAATAAAAGGTTGTAAAAAGGCAAAATTGTTCTAAATAGCACAAACTTTGGGAAGGTTGCGGCCGGTGACACAAACTTACAAAAAAACGAAATAAAACATGAACTTTAGGGGGTGGTTGCGATTTTTAGCACGAGTACATTTTTGACAATTATTTTTAATCGATTTTGATGAGTTGGCACCGGAACGATGACATGGCTAAGGTAAAGTAATTAGTTTGTAAATTTTACATTAATTAATTGATGGGTTATTGTGTTAGTGTTTAAAATATTTATTTGGAGTGTTAATTACTCAAATGCACTTTGTCTCTACAATTCATCTTCCTCTACATAACCATTGTTACAACAAAACATCTGATTCCACCATTCTGTAGGTTTTTCTCATTGGCTTGCTCGAATCTCAAATCCGAATCAGGTCCGCCTTGCGACGCCCAAATCCCAGCCATCTTTAACGTCTTGGTGTCTTCTACCTATTCACATTTCAAACTTTTTAAAATTGAGATCTGGCTGAAAGATTGATGCTTTTGTGAAATTTATTGAGGGATTTGATAAATGAATATGTATATTTGGATGTTTCCTTACATAATTATTGAATTAGTGGTGAGATGTTCATATTTGCTCTTGAATCCGCATCGAATAAACCCTTAATTTCAAACGTATATTTAACCTATGCATTGATAATGTTGATGTAATCGATAGAGGGATTTAATCGATATATATATTTTTTCATTTAGCTTTGCAGATTTGTGTTTTAATGGCCACATTGGTGCAATTTCTGATCTTCTCTCAAGTGTGTAGTTGTCCGCGGTTTCCAGAGACGACACAAGTATGAACACGGCAACGATTCCGGCAACTAGTAAATAGTTTTAGCGGTGAGGTTTAGGTGTTTGTTGATGGAATCGAAGGTGATGTTGTAGTGTTCAACAGGAAACAATGGTTTTGTACTCCCGAGTCTTGAGGAAGATGAACAGTACACATTTTTAGTAATTAACATTTTAAAATAAATATTTTAAACACTAGCCTATCAATTAATTAATGTAAAAACAATCAACTAAGTACTTTAACTTAGCCATGTCATTGTTTTGGTGCCAACTCATCATAATCAATTTAAAATAATTGTCGAAAATATACTAGTGTTAAAAACGGCAACCATCCCCTAAAGTTCATGCTTTATTTCGTTTTTAAAAAAGTTTGTGTCACCGACCGTAACCATCCTTAAAGTTTATGCTATTTAGAACAATTTTGCCTTGTAAAAAAGTTCATGTAACATCTTTATACACGGCGTAATATGTCCTTAATTTGAGCAACAAGATAGAATAAGATCAGTCCTACCAACCCCATTAGCTTCCCCTAGTTATTCCTTATTCTACAATGAATATCTCCACCTACTACACTTACATTCATCAAAATATCCTTATTGAAACGGGCAAGTACAAATCTAAATTATTCGTGAAAATCTTCAACAAATTGTAATGATATATGAAGCAAGATGGATGAGCAGGTCTGATGGAAGTCATACCTTTTTCAAGGTCACCAAATCGTAGCTAATTTTCCACAATAAGAAGGAGAAAAAGCTATATATATAACTTAATCCTATAAAAAGGCTATATAATTCACAATGTGTGATCAAATGCACCATAGTTTATAAGTACTTACAATGTAGACCGGTAAAACAAAATTCTTGGGTAATCACTCTCAAAGCTCTTCTACAATTTCATCTTTTCTCGGCTCCAAAATTCCTAGTAATCATTTCCTCCACCTTCAGAGATTTCAAGGATAAATTTAAAAAAACTCATAGAGCTTGAAGTATCTAATAATAAATTCGATTACCATATATTGCCATCTAATAGTGATAAAGGTTTGAAGTTCCAATCACCTAGCGACTTTCTTGTCCTGACAAGAGAGGTATTGTGCTCATTACTTACCATTGAGCCATTATCAACTGAAAAAGAAAAAAGAAAAATGTGTGTAATCAGTAAACAATGTGAGTGTTCTTTTAAGATAACTTTCTTAATAGCTTTTTATTTCCACTAAAATTTGTAAGAGGAATTTTGTCGATCAGTTGACTTGCAGGGGCATATCCTCAATTAAGAAGGTACTAAAATATGCATGATCAAAGGGAATAGTTAAATGTTACCATTACATGATTAGCACGAAAGAAACTTGTCTCTATGACAGTTGTAGAAACATCAGTAACTTGATCAGGAACAAAATTTTGATCATTAGGAACAACCTTAGGGTTTGTGGAGTGTAGTGACAACCCTTTTATTCTTTTGGCCACTTCGAGCCTTCTTTTTTTTTTAAACCTTCTTTCCCATTGTTTCTTATCTGCAACAATAAAATACCACATATCAACACTATTCTCAACATAGAAGCAAGTTGGAAAGTTGTGATTTCCACATCAAAGTAAAATGGTTTTTCCAATCAACTAATTCTGCAAACGGTGATGTTATATGATTTGAAAACATGAAAATCAATACTTATAGACTTCTTTATACTTTTCACCATTTCCATAAGTCCGGCAACTAACTATCACAAATCAGCACAATTGTGAGCACAAAAGAAGCAACTGAAAGAATCATGAATTGTATGAGATTGTTTGATATAGTGATATGTATGGTGAAATTAGTCAATGCATAGGAGGATGAGCCAAATCATCGATTGTATATGTTGTTCCGACCATAATCTTTATAAGCATTTTATCAAATACCTAGAGTGCAATCTCAAAACACATTAGTTGACCACAATTTTATAGTATTTTAAAACTATAGACATGTAGATCTCATTACCAACACACCAACTTATTGTAGACTTCCATAAACCTAACTAAACTGGAAAAATTGAACTAACAAATTGTCAGTATAAGGGGAGAAATTCAACTTATAGTGGGAGAGTGATGTGTCAACGCCGGATCTAGACCAAGCTAGAGCTTCAACTACTCCTTTTGATGTGCAAGAGGTTTATATAGAACTTTGGTAGGCGGAAGCGATTTGAGATGGATGCGGAAGCGAGGGTTTGATTCGATCAAGAGAGAATCGAGCAAACGTTGTAGTGGATTGGATGGTTGAATTTTTAGAAGAATCCTCGAATGTGAGTATTGGATCTAAGACTTGATCAAAGGAAGAACTTTGAGGGGATTGAAGAGGAAGTGATGCCCAAATCAAGAGAGAGGATTTAACTTGATTAATATTGAACATGCTTTACAAAATTACAAGTGATCCTTATATAGTGGATGAGGGCCAAACCAAAAGTTGAAAAATAAATGACAAAAATAAATGGCGGGAAATAAAGTCGGGGCTAACTCCCGAATTGATGGTCACGACCATCAATGGTCGGAATTTAACTCCCGGAATTAAGTTCCGGAGTTAAAGTTCCAAAAATTAAAAGTCTATTATTTAAATTGCAATATAATATATGCTAGCTTAATGTCGTGGCGCCGGAAAGACGAGACATGCTTCTAGCGGGGCCAAGTGTGGACGGAGCCGATAGCCTATGTCATGGTGGAGTGGAGACGTGGCATGTCACTAACGGGTCCGAGTGATGCGATGGTGCGTCTAATGATTGAGCCGGAAGCTTGGGCGATGACTTTGGCTCGGGAGCGAGTGAACGGTCCATCGGAGCGAACCCGCAAAGCACCGTCCTCATCATCTACGGTCATGGGGGTCATGGGCGCATCAAAGAGATTCACCTTGTAGTTGTAAAACGGAACGCATATAAAAAGATGTCAATGTGAATATCCATTCTGAAATTTGAATGAAAATAGCAATAAAACACGTTTTAGGAAATATGCGACATATAAAGGAAAATTAAACACGTTTTAGGAAATACTAAGATCAAAGTAATGGATCAGAATATTGCCCGATCAATATGGATCCAAGGAGCTGAGTACTCACAAAATCATATTCAATACTCGTACCTTATATTTGGTTGCATTTGTACAAATATTATTTTGAAACAATAAAATTATATAAGCTTAATACATGCCTTCACTTCTATAAGTAATTATGGACATAAGTTGCCATCTTATTAATAAGGTGATACCGGAATAGACCCGGGGTTAGCCGATCTAGGTACGATTGAACCCAAGGTGGTTAAGAAAGGTGCGTGGGTATAGACAAGATGGATTTATAGAAGAGATGAACCAAAGATGTCGATGAGGGAACCTTGACGGGACGAACAAAACTCCTTCTCACACGAAGACCTTCAACCCAACCCCAATACACCCTTACACAAGTTCTCGAGACGGAACTAGCACAAGGAGGGACTCACGAAGGTTTGAAACACCAACCCGAAATGGATTGACACAAGCAAAACCAACCTAAGCAATCACAACACTCAATGCCAACCAAAGCTCTCTCTATTCTTTGATTGATTTTGTAAATGAATACAATGTTTATCAGTAATGAAAATAACATGTCTAACTAAGACAACTAAGGAGACTATATATAGACTTCCTTATCTAAAACAAAAATAAATAAAGAAAACAAAAGCATTAGTGGGAGGAGATAACAAGAGAGCTCCCACAAATGTAGCTAAGAGTCTAACAAAATAACTAACACCACAAAAATAGGATAACTTCTCCAAGGAACCCATCAACGGGCGGGCGGGTTTTCGGGTTCATCCGGGCGGGTTTTAGGGTTCAATGGACGGGTCGGGCGGAAATTAGGGTTCATGGTCTTGGCCGGCCTAATCATCAACCATTCCGGGCGGAGGCTGAGGCTCCGTGAAGCTGGCGTCGAGGAGGTCGGGAGCGTCGGGCGGAAATTAGGGTTCGAGGTTAAAAAGGCCGGGCAGAGATTAGGGTTCACGGCTGAAGGCGTCGGAAAGGCCGGGCGGAGATTAGGGTTCGCGGCAGATGGCGTCGGGAGGGTCGGGCGGAGATTAGGGTTCGCGGCAGATGGCATCGGGAGGGCCGGGCGGAGATTAGGGTTCGCGGCAGATGGCATCGGGAGGGCCGGGCGGAGATTAGGGTTCGCGGCATATGGCATCAGGAGGGCTGGGCGGAGATTAGGGTTCGCGACAGATGGCGTCGGGAGGGCCGGGCGGAGTTTAGGGTTTGGCGGCGAGGTCTCCGTGGGCGCCGGGCAGGGCGAGGGATTTGGCGTCGCTGGCTTCGATAACGCCCCGGTTGCCGAGAGCGTAGCGTCACATGTTGTCCCGTCTGTCTCTATGCTTCCGCTTGGTCTCGTTCCGTAGCTTGCGCCTGGTTCCATTCCTCGGCTTGGGTCTAGCTCCGTTCCGCGGCTTGCATCTAGCTCACTCCTCATGCTTGCTCCAACTTCCACATCTTTCTCACAATAATCCAACGTTTGCATGGTCTTCATCCCATGATCCTTGATTCCTGAAATCACCAAGAGATTAATAAGTGACTTATGAACAGTAAATAACCCATGCATGTTGCCATGCATTAATAACTCCCTTGACGTAAACTCTTGGATCTCCTTGGCTTTTGCCCTTGTTATGGAACCCTTTGATGGTTCGTGTGAGTCATGCAATGACTCACGTAATGGTCCTCCATCATCCACCCCTTCTTGGGAAGAATTCGACCCCGAATTATCTTCTAGTTTGCTCTCTCCCTCATATGGGCTTAAGTCTCCCACGTTGAAAGTGGTACTTACTCCGTAGTCTTCCGGCAATTCTAGAACATATGCATTATCATTAACCCGGTGTAGAACTTTGAACGGTCCGTCACCCCTTGGAGCTAGCTTAGATTGACGTCTCTCCGGAAACCTCTCCTTCCTTAGATGTAACCAAACTAGGTCACCGGGTTGGAAAACCAATTGCCTCCGTCCTTTGTTGTTTCTAGTTGCGACTTCAATTCCTCTCTTTTCAAGCTTGGCCTTGGTCTTTTCATGGAGTTCCTTAATCATTTCCGCCTGTTCCAAAGCATCAAAAGCTACTCGATCCTTTTGGAGAATCGGTAAGAGATCCATAGGAGTCAAAGGATTAAAGCCATAAACACATTCAAAAGGAGATAAAGAAGTGGAAGAATGCATGGATCGATTATAAGCAAATTCTACATGTGGTAAAACGTCTTCCCATTCCTTCAAATTATCTTTCAAAATGGTTCTAAGGAGTGTAGTTAGTGTCCTATTGGTGAATTCCGTTTGAGGATGACTAGAGGTCGAAAATAGCAATCTAGTTCCCAATTTTCCCCAAAGAGTTTTCCAAAAGAAACTCAAGAACTTAACATCTCTGTCACTAACAATGGTCTTAGGTATTCCATACAATCTAACTATTTCTTTGAAAAATAAATTTGCCACATTGTATGCATCTTCAATTTTATGACATGGAATGAAATGTACCATTTTAGAGAATCTATCTACCACCACAAAAATTGAATCTCTTCCTTTCTTAGTCCTAGGCAACCCTACGATAAAATCCATACTTATATCTTCCCAAGGAGCACTAGGCGTAGGTAAAGGAGTGTACAAATCATGGGGTTGTGATCTAGACTTAGCCTTAAGACATTCAATGCACTTCTTAAGCATGTGTTCTACATCTCTTGGCATGTGAGGCCAATAAAATGGGTTTGCAACATGTGATAAGTCTTATCTCTCACAAAAAGGTCTCATTAAGCCTCCCTTATGGGCTTCCTCCACCAATAACAACCTAAGGGAACATCTAGGTATGCAAACCTTATTCACTTTAAACAAAAATCCCTCAAACAAAAAGTACTTATCATAAGGCCCTTGTGTAGTACATCTATGAAATATCTCCCCAAAATCATCATCATCCACATATAATTCCTTAATGTAAGTGAAACCTAACATCCTAGAATCCAAAGTGGTGATCAAAGTGTATCTCCTAGATAAGGCATCCGCCACTACATTATCTTTTCCCTTCTTATACTTGATAATGTAAGGAAAATTTTCTATGAATTCCATCCATCTACCATGCCTCCTATCTAGCTTATCTTGGCTCCTAAAGTGTCTAAGTGAATCATGATCTGTTTTCAAAATAAACTCTTGGGGCCAAAGATAATGTTGCCACGTTTTGAGCACTCTAAACAAGGCATACAATTCTTTGTCATATGTGAAATAATTTAAGCATGCACCCTTCAATTTTTCACTAAAGAAAGCTAGAGGCTTACCTTCCTGCATGAGTATGCCTCCAATGCCTATGCCGGAAGCGTCACACTCAACCTCGAAAGGCTTAGTGAAATCCGGTAGAGCTAGGAGTGGTGCTTGGGTGAGACGTTTCTTTAGCTCCTCAAATGCTCTTTGTTGAGGTTCATTCCACTCAAATGGAACCTTCTTTTTGGTCAAAGCCGTGCGCGGTGCGGCAATGGTGCTAAAATCCCTCACAAATCTTCTATAGAAGGTAGCTAAGCCATGGAAGCTCCTTACATCACCAACCGATCGGGGGGTAGGCCATTCATTGATTGCTTTGATTTTTTCCTCATCCACTTGCAAGCCATTGACACTTACTACAAATCCAAGAAAAATGACTCGGTTAGTATAGAAATCACACTTTTTCATATTAGCATACAAGTATTCTATACGCAATGTAGCAAGCACATCTCTCAAATGATCTTCATGTTCTTTTAATGACTTACTATAGATAAGAATGTCATCAAAATATACCACAACAAACAAACCAATGTAAGGTCTCAAAATATGATTCATCAATCTCATGAAAGTACTAGGAGCATTAGTTAGTCCAAAAGGCATTACTAACCACTCATAGGGGCCAAACTTGGTTTTAAAGGCCGTTTTCCACTCATCCCCTTCCCTCATTCTAATTTGATAGTAGCCACTCCTAAGATCAATCTTAGTAAAGATTGTGGCTCCATGTAGCTCATCAAGCATATCATCTAAACGTGGAATGGGGTGTCTATACTTGATAGTAATGTTATTGATCGCTCTACAATTAATGCACATTCTCCAAGTATTATCTTTCTTGGGTACTAAGAGGACGGGGACGGCACAAGGACTTAAGTTTTCCCTAACATACCCCTTATCTAGCAAGTCCTGAACCTGGTTTTGAATTTCTTGGGCTTCCTTAGGGTTCATCCTATAGGCCGGTCTATTGGGAAGAGTGGCTCCAGGGATTAAGTCTATTTGGTGTTCAATGCCCCTAATGGGTGGCAAACCAGCCGGAATCTCCTCAGGAAAGACATCCTCAAACTCGTCTAATAGTCTTTGGATAGAGCTAGGGAGTTGAGTTTTGGCTTCCTTGGTGACCGTCACTAAAGATTTACACAAGCTCATCATTAGGACATCCATAGAAGCATAATTATTCACATATTTATTCCTAGACTCAAGGTAGCTACTTGTTGGTTGGGCTAAAAGAGTTTGATGGGTTTTATCCTCCTTACACTTAGGCCGTGAATTCTTAGATTTTTGGGAGGCTTCTTGATCTATCCTCTTGTTTTCATAATATTCGGCTATTTGTAAGGACGTCATAGGCTTAAGTGTTAAAGTTTTACCGTTATACTCAAAACTATATTTGTTAGAAAAACCATCATGCACAACCTTCCTATCATATTGCCATGGACGGCCAAGCAACAAGTGACAAGCATTCATGGGCACAACATCACATACAATGATATCCTCATATGATCCTAATGTTATATTGACCCTAGTTTGCTTATTTACCTTAAGTTCCCCACACTCATTCATCCAATGTAACTTATATGGTCTAGGGTGATAAAATGTAGAAAGTTGCAATTTATTAACCATTTCAGTGCTAGCTATGTTGCAACAACTCCCTCCATCAATTATCACATTACACATTTTTCCTTTAATGCTACATCTTGTATGAAAAAGATTTTCACGTTGATTATCCTCACAAGGTGCTAGTTGGACATGCAAAGTTCTCCTAGCTATCAATGATTCACCATGCTCATACACAATGCAATCATCACTTTCATTTTGCTCATGATCATCAACTAGTTCATTTTCATTATCAAAATCCAAGTCATCTTCATTTTCATATTTCCCTAGATGATTTATGATCAAAGTGCGTCTATTAGGACATTCCCTACTCATGTGACCTCTACCTTGGCATTTAAAGCACACAATATCCCTAGTTCTAGAGTTAGAGTTAGAAGTACTCCCTCGAGGACCACTTGAAGGCTCATTCAAGGGTCGTGGTGTAGTGGAAGGTGTGGTAGCTCTTCTTTGGCTTTCTTGCCCCATTGGCGCCGGTTTCCTCTCCTCCTTATGACCTTCTTGATCCCTACTTTGACTAGACAGCCGGCTTCCTTGTGATTTCCAAGCATTGGACGAACCATAGGCCGGTTTGTGCTCTCGGTTCCGTAGCTTCGTCTTCCGTTCCACCTTGATTGCTAAGTGTAGCAATTGCTCCATGGTACTGTAGGGATACATATCAACTTCATTAGCCAAATTAGAGTTAAGAATTCGAAGATACCTAGCCATAGTGTTTATTTTCTTCATCTTCTAGAACGTTGGCCTTCACCATAGCTACTTGCATGTTGGTATAAACTTCCTCAGCACTAAGAGATCCTTGTCTCAAATTTTCCAATCGTTGTCGTAGCTCTCGGGTGTAGTATGGAGGGATGAACCTTGATCTCATAAGCGCCTTCATGTGCTCCCATGTAGTGATTTGAGGGTCTAACGTCCGTACCCTCTCTTTAACCACATGATCCCACCATACCAAGGCATATCCTTGGAATTCTAGGGCGGCTGATAGGTGATGGAATCACTATCATTTTAGGTAGCTTTTAGAGTCATTTTTATGTTTTTGAATCAGTTTATATTGCTAATAATGTGATCCACATAAAAGATTCAAATTCAAGCAAAAGAAGGTATTAGCAATACTTAGGAGTTGAAGAAAATCATCGAAGTTCAGATTCTGGTGCACACCGCCCCCGCGGCATCCTCTGTCCGCCCCCGCGGTGACAACACAAATGAGTGCCGCTGCCTGCGTCAACGCCCGCGGACACTCCAGTCCGCCCCTGCGGTGTCAACCATGAAGACCACCACCAAGAGCCGCAGCCGCGTCTTCGCCCGCGGCCATGAAGAGACATGTCACCGCCCCCGTGGCCAACCCTGTCCGCCCCTGCGGTGACCCAGCCTGACGAAGCGAAGACGGCGCCCCAGCGCCCTTGCCTGCGGCCATGCCAGCGGCCTTGTGAAGCCGAAGATCCAGTGTCACCGCCCCCGCGGTAACTCTGGGCCGCCCCTGCGGATTCTCACCAGAAGCGTTACGAAGTTAAAGAGTCAGACGTTTCAAGAGCATTCAAGGACCCGCCCCCGCGGGTATGACGAGCCGCCCCCGCGGCCAAGAAGAAGTTGGAACGTTTTTGCCTAAACCGCCCCCGCGGCGCCCTTGGCCGCGGGTGCGGGTTAGCGTCAGAGGCTTTTACTCGGCTGTTTTCGACGACTTTAAGGACATTATTGTTGCTGTCTGCAACCACTTTAATTCACCCTTAATGGTGGCTGTTAGCACAACCTCTTTACTCATTTTTTGCATTTTGTAGTATAAATAGAGCCCTTGGCTATAGGTATTTTCATCTCATTTTCCACACAAAAACCTCTATATTCATAGTGTTCTTTGTAATGAGTTTCTAAACTCCCTTAGCTACATTGGGTGGATTGAAGCTGCATTATAAAGTGGTTGTAAGTTCTTTTTAAATAGAAGTTTTATTCAATATATTTTGTGTTATATTCCTTGTATTTAACTTAGTTTGCATGTTTATTCTCTACTTAGTTTGATCACCTAAGTTGTATAATTGCATGCAAAAGGCTAGGATTAATTGATTCCGGGTTCGGGTCCTTAATCTAGTAGCAAACCCTTAGGTAAAAGCTGGTTGTGATTATTTAAGGGAAAGGAATTTAACTACATAATAAGATTAACGGGTTGTTTATCTTTTATGTATCTCTTTATCTTTGGTAGAATGCTAATTAGTGGTTTAATCTTGTAGGTTTACGGATTAATAAACTAGTTAAGTTGTGTTAATGCCGGTTGGCTTAATGCATAAATACGATCAAGATGAGAACAAATATTGAATACTTCTAAAAAGAACCAACCAATTTATATGTATGCTAAGATCCTACCTAGTGTAGTTCTTAAATCAATCTTGTTTTCACCAACATTATAATTGTCTTTGTCTTGTTTTAAACAATCCAAAATCCCCCCCCCCCTTTGTTACCAAATCAATAACTAAAATTGAATAGAAACTTGTTCAACTCCCTTGGGTTCGACCCTTACTTAATCACTATACATTGGTTAGTATTAAGTTCGGATTTAACTTGATAAGCTTATAATAACGACCTTAGGAAATAAGCCTTGTCAGCGGCTAATTGAACCTTTTTAAGGTCACTGAAGTTGTGACACAACCAGATTTGTTCAACCTTAGTTTCCCACTCCATGTAGGCGTCGGGATCACACTTGCCTTCAAAAGCGGGAATCTTGATTTTGACCTTCCCAAGGCCGTCTTGCTCTATGTAAGGCCGGAAAGGTTCCCTTCCACGCCTAGGCTGCGGGTATGGTCTCAGAAAGTCTTCCCAAGCTTCATCGTCAAAGGTGTCCCTTGGTGCTTGTGGAAATTCATCAACAAAGGGAGGTAAGTTAGTTACATTAGGAGGACCTTCGGGAAGTATATTACCTTGTCGCCTTGGAACTTGATGGTCCGCCTCTCGTGGTAGGTGAGAAGGGCCACCAAACTCGTACGTGGATCTCACGGGCGGTGTTCGTGGGGGCGGCGTCCTTGCCTCCATAGTCTCCATCCGTTTGGAAAGGCTATCAACCGAGTCGGACAACCTTTGAAGTAAATTAAACACCTCAGGAGCAATGGGTGCACTACTTGACTTGCTTGGGCTTTGTGATCTAGACATGCTTCACAACAAACGAAAAAACTGAAAAGTTATGGTTAGTTGAAAATATAATGCCTCACTTGTGTATCGCTCACGTTTATGTCTCTTCTTGGTGTTTGCTCAAGCTTAAGGTATAATTTGCAAGGATCAACACCTTAGGATCTTGGCTCTTTCCATCGAGAGATCTCCCTGATTTAGAGTGTCAAGATAGTTGCGAGGGTCAAGGATGGTATTGAAGAACTCGTAAGAAAATGAAGTAGTGAACGTAAGGTGTGGTTGAATGATTTGGTAAAGTGGCGTAAGGGACGACAATTTTGTGGACAAAATGCTCACTAGATAGATCCTTTCTTCGTGCTTGGGTGGCATGAAAGGGTGCCGGCAAGTGAGGTAACCAAGGCTCTTAATAACTTTTTTTTTTTTGTACTTGGAACGGCTACTTGAGTAGTAGAGGAAACGTAGGAAGAAGAAGTCTTCCTTCTCAATAAGAGAGTGATTTATGGTGGAAGGTAACCGTTTTTTTTTTTTTTTTTTTTGTAAGTGGAGCTCAAGGCTTTCTTCTCAAGGGATTGACCGGCCAAACGTTCCAAACAAGAGAACTTAGGATTTGACAATCACTCAAGCACAAATCAGGATCCAACTAGTTGGGCAAGGGGAAGAGTTTATGGATGGGGGGAAACAAAAGTACCAACTGATACCGAAATAGACCCGGGGTTAGCCGATCTAGGTATTGAACCCAAGGTGGTTAAGAAAGGTGTGTGGGTATAGACAAGATGGATTTATAGAAGAGATGAACCAAAGATGTCGATGAGGGAACTTTGACGGGACGAACAAAACTCCTTCTCACACGAAGACCTTCAACCCAACCCCAATACAACCTTACACAAGTTCTCGAGACGGAACTAGCACAAGGAGGGACTCACGAAGGTTTGAAACACCAACCCGAAATGGATTGACACAAGCAAAACCAACCTAAGCAATCACAACACTCAATGCCAACCAAAGCTCTCTCTATTCTTTGATTGATTTTGTAAATGAATACAATGTTTATCAGTAATGAAAATAACGTGTCTAACTAAGACAACTAAGGAGACTATATATAGACTTCCTTATCTAAAACAAAAATAAATAAAGAAAACAAAAACATTAGTGGGAGGAGATAATAAGAGAGCTACCACAAATGTAGCTAAGAGTCTAACAAAATAACTAACACCACAAAAATAGGATAACTTCTCCAAGGAACCCATCAACGGTCGGGCGGGTTTTCGGGTTCAGCCGGGCGGGTTTTAGGGTTCAATGGACGGGTCGGGCGGAAATTAGGGTTCATGGTCTCGGCCGGCCTAATCATCGACCATTCCGGGCGGAGGCTGAGGCTCCGTGAAGCTGGCGTCGAGGAGGTCGGGAGCGCCGGGCGGAAATCAGGGTTCGAGGTTAAAAAGGCCGGGCGGAGATTAGGGTTCACGGCTGAAGGCGTCGGAAAGGCCGGGCGGAGATTAGGGTTCGCGGCAGATGGCGTCGGGAGGGCCGGGCGGAGATTAGGGTTCGCGGCAGATGGCATCGGGAGGGCCGGGCGGAGATTAGGGTTCGCGGCATATGGCATCGGGAGGGCCGGGCGGAGATTAGGGTTCGCGACAGATGGCGTCGGGAGGGCCGGGCGGAGATTAGGGTTCGCGGAAGATGGCATCGGGTGGGCCGGGCGGAGATTAGGGTTCGCAGCAGATGGCGTCTGGAGGGCCGGGCGGAGTTTAGGGTTTGGCGGCGAGGTCTCCGTGGGCGCCGGGCAGGGCGAGGGATTTGGCGTCGCTGGCTTCGATAACACCCCGGTTGCCGAGCGCGTTGCACCAAGGGCCGAGAGCGTAGCGTCACATGTTGTCCCGTCCGTCTCTGTGCTTCCGCTTGGTCTCGTTTCGTAGCTTGCTCCTGGTTCCGTTCCGCGGCATGCGTCTAGCTCCGTTTCGCGGCTTGCGTCTAGCTCACTCCTCATGCTTGCTCCAACTTCCACATTTTTCTCACAATAATCCAACGTTTGCATGGTCTTCATCCCATGATCCTTGATTCCTGAAATCACCAAGAGATTAATAAGTGACTTATGAACAGTAAATAACCCATGCATGTTGTCATGCATTAACAACTCCCTTGACGTAAACTCTTGGATCTCCTTGGCTCTTGCCCTTGTTATGGGACCCTTTGATGGTTCTTGTGAGTCATGCAATGGCTCACGTAATGGTCCTCCATCATAAGGTGAACTACGTTTTGAAATTTTCCCAATCGAATAACTATTTGGAGAACGTACAATTTTTTTTACCTTAGTGAGAGATTGTGTTTGATAGATTGAGCAGCAACCGTGGCGTATATATAAATGGCTGGCACGGTAAATGAGAGGATGTGTGGGGTCAACACTTTCACCTTCGATATGCGTTGGCGTAATGATGAGAAGACAAAGCACTTTCACCTTCGATACCGGTGAGTAACGATATCCATGAAAACTACAGAGGAACTCAATTCCGCCTACAATTGAACGGAAAAAAGATAATGAAATCAACCCATCTAGATCCTAATTTCAACAAATAAAAATTTTTAGGTATGAAGGAGAAGCAAACCCTAGATTGCAATGATAAAATAACCAATATGAGCACTAGGAAGTATCATCTTCGGATTGCGTGAATGAGGCCAACCATGACGTCGGAGGACGGAAGGATCTTCTAAGCAGAACAACGTACTACTTGTGGAGTGCTATCTTCCCCTTGAAGATCGAAGAAGAAGAATAGAAGGTAATGGCTGAGAAACGGCGGTGGAAGACTGAAGAGGTCGTCAAGAAGGAATAAATATGTATTGATGAGGCAACACGTATCCACAGGCAGTCTAAACACTAGATGCGTATAAAATAGGGGCACAATAATAAATGCGGAGGGAATGAGGAGGGGTAAAAAAGTAACGTGACTGTTTTAGGGGACTACTCTTCCTTTTATAGTATTAAAGATTAAGAAATTAAGGATATAGTATCATACTTTTTTACTCAAAATCTAAATTTACTAAATGTTGCATATTATCTTATCTTTTATAAGTTAAATTTGAATCTTTTCTAAAAAAAACTTTACCCATCCTGCGCATTATCTACTTATGTAAATTTAAGGACAACAAAATTAATAAATATGTTCATAATTAAAGTAATTTATTTATTAGTATATTCCGTGTGTTGCATAATTGTTTGTTCTCTAAAAAAGTTTTATTCACCCTACTCATCACATGTTTGTGCGTTGCATAATATTTAAAATAAAATTGTGCGTTGTACAAGTATTTATGAAGTGTAGAATGATAACATATTTTTTATTCGTGACTATTTTATCGTTTTGAGAATAATTAGTGGTGAATTATAACATTTCATAAATATGTATTTAGTTTGCACATCTCTTGGCATTTTTCCAAAATGTTCAATATGCAAATATACTCGTATAATAAGGTGCGGGCTATAATCTAGTCGGTGTTGTGAAAGTGTTGACAAAGTGCATTGATCAATCAAAAATATGCAAGTTTTCTATTTGAGAATTCATGCTTGAGATAGATGACACGCGTTGATTTGTTATCATGAAACAAATCCTTCAATTTATTCCAAGCATCCGTGAATGTGTCTATGGGATAAATGGTATTGTAAATACATTGCAAAATCGTAACATCTATATGTGACCATAGCTAATTCGTCATCGACTATGTATCGCTTTCGAAAGTTGAGTCAATGTGATATAGTTCTTATGATCGAGCCTTATCATGATTCCTAAATAAATGAGACCATGTAGTGTATGATGATGAATATTGATCAAGAACGATGGGGATACTGGAGTTTTTCAATAGGATCTTTCGAGATATATTAGGTTACAAAGTAATTACCAATATTACATAGTAATGAGAGTTTTTCTTAGGAAATTATAAAGTAAAGAAGACTTATATGAGTTAGTCATCTTTAATTATTTAGTTCACAAATAAAAAATTTCTATTATAATAAACATATATCTAACATATACTAATAACAAAAAACATTTTTCTTTTGATCTAGTCATGGTTCAACTGTTTATTTCATTAATCGTAGTTGATGTTGCGTGAAATTACTGAGAAATACCAGAATTTAACAAACAAACAAAATAATACACATAGATTTTATAGTGATTCACCCAATAATGGCTACACACACTTTTCAGAGAGATTTTAGTGAGGAGTTTCAGAATACAGATGAACATATGATAATTAGGTTATCTAAATTAACTAGATTATTCATGTTGTTTTGGAGACAGATGGAAAATTACAATATATAGAGTAACTAAACCCTAGTATTATACTTGAACGCCAATTATAAGATTGGGTTAAACAAAAAAAGCTCAATTCAAGACATATTAACAAATTTCCACGCTGACTTGAATCCTCACAAACATACTAGATGCATTAGTCAATGCTTAGATTAATTCATCTCTCTCTCTCTATCCAGATGTTCCCCTTATACACTTAACAACTTCTGACATTTAGCAAGTTGAACAGACGTTGCTTAGAAGCAAGTCAAGCAACTTGTTGGTGAGAAACTTCGTCATGTAGATGCTCCCCAACTTCAACCACAGTTTGGCTGCAAAATCCTGATTTGAAACCTCACATAAGACATTATCTGCGAGACACAACATGATGGTCAAATGCATCTTATCATCCTGAGTAGTCATCTCAACGTCACCCTTTTCCTTATCGGATTCCTTCCTTGACAACGGCCCCCATAAGCCCTGTTGTTTCAGCAACGCTCGCATCTTGATCTGCTACAGACTGAAATTGTTTGTTTCAGCAACGCTCGCATCTTGATCTGCCACACACTGAAATTGTTCTCTTTTGTGAACTTGTCGATCTTCGTGTTGAAAGAAGACATATTTCTCCCATATTATAGAATACCAAAAAACCCAAAGCCCTAATACTAGTTTGTTGTGCGGAATTACTGAGAAAGAATAGAATTCAACAAATAAGAAAGACAACACACAAATTACATAGTAGTTCACTCAATAATGGCTACATTTACTTTCCAAAGATATTTTATTGAGAAGTTTCGGAATACAAATAATAACTAACTAGATTATCCAGATCAAATCGATTATTCAGGGCTACAATATATAGAGTAACTAAACCCTATTATTATACTTAGACGTCAAGTATGAGACTGAGCAAAAAAAACCTCAAATTAAGACATATCAACGATTGACTCCTAATACAGCACTACGGCTACTAAAACGGATCGTTATTTCTATCAATTATCATATTACAAGTTTATATGAAAACATTGTTGGTGTCCTGCATACATCACCATAACTCGACTTGATTTATCTTGCGTCATGACTTATGAGCCAAATTTGTCAGTTTCTACATTTTTATAGCGTTGTTGATTGGGCTGTCGCCGAACACTTGATTTGGTACCTTATAGGTACTATCTCGTATGGTTTGACCATTTGTCCAGCCACAAACACTCAATTGGTTGCATTTTATTATGCAGGATGCTGGAATGGCCCTAATGATAAATGTCTTTCTCAACACGGCTTTTTTCCATCTATTTCGGAGGCAATCTCATCGGTAGAACTTGGAAGAAGTAAAATGTGGTTGCATGTCTTTGTTGCCTTGGCGTCCATTTTCTTGTGTAGTAGGGGCATTATGATACATAATTTATATTAGATATATTTAACGATATAGCTGCTCGCCAAGATAAAGTTTTGTACATGAACATATATATACACCCTAGGAGATAATGAAGTGGGCAAGCATTTAAAACTCAAAATTGCACAAGATTCAATTTCACATTAGCAATAGCCTTTGTTTGATTAGGTGATGGTTGGATCACTTCTTGTGGACTACATCCTTGACGTTTTCTACTGCGCCTTCTGCCTTGGCGTGCAGCTGACCGCCACTCTAATACATACAATCAAAACCATGAACCAGCTTTAGATTAGATCTAAGGTCTCGTTTGGTCATATTATGAAAATGATCGAATACTAGTTGTATATGTACATCTCGGACGGATTGGACTGCGGAATGAGCAGCATCTTTAGCCTTGGCCTGCCTATGGCAAGCCCTTTCCTACCAAAATGAGCAGGTTCGTCAAGTTGAAAACGTATTTAGCTTCAGATGGATCATCATACAAACCTCAGATTGGCCCTTGGCCTGGCCGGCGCTGTAGCTCTCCTCACGGTTCATGTTGATGGATGATCCTTAAATCATAGGATTTGACGGATGGATGGAAAATAATACAGATTTTACTGCCAAATTTTCAAGTGCTTAATATATTGGTGCTGAGAGACTCTTAACTCAAATTTAGAGTATTTTTCACCACCAATCATCCAAATTGCTATGCATCTCTTGGTGCTGAGAGACTTTAGCACAATTGTATTTCCTATTTCTGGTCAATGTTCTTTTAGTAGCAAGCAGTATAATAGGAATAGATTACAAAAAATGTTTGGCTTTAGATTTAGAAGTGCAATTTCTCCCTTTGTGGTCTATGATGTTAATGAGTCCAGTAATTTCCAGTTGAAAGATTACAAGTAGTAAATAACGAGCGAGAAAAACAGTTTCTAATGAAAAACAGTTTTCAAATATTACTGACTCACTCGGTCCATATGTTTTGACATATAAACAAGGAATTGACTCAGGTGGAGAAATAAGAGCAAATGCTAAAATATAAAAAAGAGAATGCATTGACCAAAATGAAGCACATTTGCTCTAAAGGGCCTCAAACGAGTTGCAAATACTGCTATGCTGAATTGTTAAAATACAAAAACAGATGATAGAGACGAAAGTCTGACCTAAACAAGTCTCTAGCTACTTCCAAAACCATCACGATTTTGCTGTGACCAACCGTAGTTCTTCCCATCATGGCTCATGTCGAAGTAATTATCATGATTTTGTTGCAAGAGGTGAGGTGGGGGCGGACCTGGGGGAGGAGGAGGAGGCATAGAAGTCGTCGTGCCTTTACCATCTCTTGAATCCGTAGGGTTACCCTGACCGCCCTGTATAGCTTCAAAAGGACCTCCACTACTAGGCCCACCGCCCCATTGATGTTGGTGAGGCTCGGGAAAACCAGGGGGTGCAGCAGAATCTGGGTTAGAATCTGATCTTGTCACCTCAAAATTCATGGGAGTGCCGTAAAATTGACCTCCATCTGACGGGAAAGGAGGAAAACCGAATGGAGGTCGGTTTGACAGCATTGGATTAGGGTTGATAGGCACACTAAAATTTGGAGGCTGTTGATAGTAAGCTGGAGGATAGTGTGGAGCATCAGAAGGTGTATTTGGGTTGAACCCATCGGGTCTTTGGGATCCACCATCAGGCCCGAGATCAGATGGTGTACTCTGGTTTTGCCCATAATATGGCGGCATCCTTGGTTGCATGAGTGGTCTGAGAGGTGTATGTTCTCTAGACTGCTGAGAACGAGCCCTATCATCACGATCATTCACTGGAGGATTTGAATTTGGAGGGAAACCCGACTTCTGTGGGACCCGAACAGATGATTCTAAAGCTGCTGATGGTTTGACAGAAAAAGCATCTGGTTCATTGATTTCTTCCTTCTTCATGCTAGGGTGGAGAAGGTCGCCATGGCTCCCATGTATATGAGATTCAAATTCTGTCTTTTTTATAAATGATTTAAGGCAATGTGGAGCAGCACAAATGAATATTCCCTCCATCAGTTTGATTGTCTGAATTTTCTGAATACGGTCATCACATCTGCAACAATTTAAAAGAGTTCATCTATAAACTCACATGACCATGAAAAACAAAATCCCGATAACAAAGTACCGTTGGAGGCAAAATTCTCTCTGAAGATAGACTGAAAAGCTTGATACACTTACAGATAGCAAATTGAGTCGCTCCTAGCACAATCAAGGCAGAATACATGTTCGCATGGAGTCTGCAAATAAACAATATACAAAATTATTTATAATAATTACCATCAGACCACATTTCTTTTATTCTGAAAATCATAACCTCGTATCTGAAGAAACTTAAACTCAGAATAATGAGGAACAAATTCAATCAGAAATATCAAACAATCAAATATCCAATGCAAGTTTGATGGCAGAGTACCATCATCCATAGACCTTAGTTGCCTTCAACCCCATGCCAAAACAGATGAAGAGAAGGAAAAGAGAGCAAAACATAATACAAATGGGATCACATAATCTTAGAATACTATCTTATCTGAATACCCATCAGTTCACTATGTGATCCAATAGATGGATCAAAAAGTTGTATACATGTCCATTCAATTATATGATGCATAGAAGCAGGTTGATTCCTGGGCTAAAACTTTAATAAATAACACAGTATGTCAGGAGTCAGGCAAGTGTCGGGGACAGAACTGATCTATGCACATGCATAGACGTTCAAGAATTCGAGGTAAAAAATGATACGGCAGTGTTTGCTAAACCGTTACAAAAATGGAAAATACATCAATAGACACCTGATGAATACGGTGTGAAACATCAGACTTGTTATAGGTTATTCCTCAAAATTTCGTGCTTCTGACAAGGCTGATAAATGGATTAGCGAGAGACTGTTACGGCTAATTGAAATGTTTCCGCCGACAAAAATAGTACTGACATCAATAAGAACCTAACCTGCAAATTTTCTCTATTTTATCTGTGAAAACACTACCATAGCTCTTGCTGTAATCTCAATTTCTACAAACTCCTAGCTTAGAGCATAGCGACATAAAAAGTTGTAACTTCTTGCCTATGGAAAGGAGTCAAGATTCAAGAACTGGGCAATGAGAAGTTAAACTTTAAGAAGGAACTGGGGCATGGACAGTAGTTGGTATCAATGAATGAAGGCATACTATACGGTTTTCCAATTGAGGCTTTCAAATATCAAAGATTCAAAACATACAAATATTCATCTCCACATAAATGACACAGTCTCATCATGGTGAGTATTGGGCATAAAGAGAATTATAATAACATCAGGCACAAACACACATAATTTTGATGCATCAATGTAAAATTGTACCAGACGTCCATAAATGGCAATAGGGAAATCACAACGGACACAAAAATGAACTCTTTCTCCCAACTGGCGACGGGAGCGACGACCTACAGTCTTGACACGTGCAGAAGAAGTGGCAGAACCAAGGCCCTTTGCAACTGGAAGGTCAGCAAGAACAAGGTGGTCAGGACATGCCACTGTCACAGTCTCTGCTGGCAGAGGTTTCACTCCTGAGCCCCCATCTGAAGACGGTCCCTTATTAAGCCTAATCTGAAGCATCTTCAGCCTAATATACACTAAATCCTCTTTGAAAAATGGACTGATCAACTTGTCTGACAAAAACAAACACATAAATATCAGAAACAGGCACAAACACTATCAGCATTATGAATAAGTAAATGATGTACAGTATGTATGCGTCAACGAGTAAAGAAATTACAATGAGTAATGTCTCAAGTCATCAAACAGGAATCAGCATCAGAATAACAAAATGTAATACTGATCTAGCGTCCCTAGCACTATTAGTCAATACATTAGTCCTTTCGAACGATACTTGTTCCACGACATTACACCAATGAAGAACTTCTCAATGAATGAAGATATAGCAAAATAGTATTACATACCAAGGAGAACCGACAAAAATCAAACCAAAATAAACAATAATCACAGACAACACCCAATCATCGCATATGGTCACGGCAGGAAATTGCAGAAGAGAGGTACAAAAGAAACTAGGGTTTCATATCCTGCCTCAGGCTCAGATAATGGATATTCTAATTCAGAAGCAAAAGAAAAGGAAAATGGAAATTCGAAAACGATCACAATGAAAAACGATGTCATCATAACTCGTAAGTACACCTAAAATCATTCAATTACTAATATCATCGTAGATTCTTAACATGACGGCCCAAAGATACGCCACATCGAGAAGTTGAGGCACCGAATTTCCGAACCGGAAACTCCAAATTCAGGAGAAAATGAAAACAAAAATCCGCCCAAATCGAACCAATCATGGTTTCAGGTGCGCCGAATTGAACGATGGAAGAGAGAAAATCTGCAAAACAAGCGAAATAAAATTTAAAAAAAACGCATTCATCACATACCGCAACAGCGAGCAGAAGAATTGAGCCCGACAGTGGAGTGGTATGGCGAAGGATTCTTGACGTCAATCCGAGCACCAGTGAGGCAAAGAAGTCGACTGCAGTGCAAGCAGTCAAGCAGATGAGGGAGGCAAAGGTTCAGTCCGGTTCTAGGTCTTCTTGTTTGGCTGATGGTGTTTTATTTTTGGCGAAATGGCCAATGGTGGACCGGTCGTAGAAACAGAACGATAGAACTTTTTCGCGAGAAAAATAAATAAACGTATTTAACTCGTTTGAAATCGTTTTAAGATATGTTTGTTAAGGCTAGGGGAGTGTTTAGTAAAGTTATATTTGCATTCGTAGTTGTGTTTTTTTAGTAAAGTTTTGTATAATTCGATTTTTAGAAAAATATTGTACATGTACTTAACGTTGGAAAAAGGGTTATAGGGATTTTAAAATAATAAAAGACATTAATACCATTATGTTTGTCGCATGAACCAGAAGCAAAGAATCGTTCGACAGAAGAAAAACCCGAAGAACCATAGCCGACAAAGGGTTTCGGTCATCTTCCTCGTTTAATATGTGGAAGAACTCAATCTTGATCTCTCCTCGATTTGGTTGATTGTGGTTTGATTTTGTTGCTCGATTCAGGCTAGTGGGTTTGTCGCTTAGGGTTCAATTTGTACAGAGGAAGAGGACATACAAAGGGTGAAGAGAAAGAGACGGTAGAGGAAAAGAAGAAATATGGCATTCAAAACCTATTCTTGACTGAGAAGCTACTCAATGCAGACTCAATATGGCATTCAACCCCTAAAGTTGTGGATAAATCCATGAAGAAGAATGAAGGTAGAGATCAAGCAAGTCATCCATGGATATTCTTCATAAATTTGTGGAGGGTTTATATATCTGATGGAGGCAATAGAGCAGAAGAATTTAAATATGTTTCAAAACTGCTCGATTCAGGTAGAATTGTCATCCATGGAGGTCGTCCATGAAGGGAGACAGATTCAGGCTATCAGAAAAATTCCCAAGAATCTATGCCCACAAGATTTAAGAAATCCCCATTTGAAACCTCCTCAAGTCCCTAACAAAACTCTAACCCAATTCAACAATCCCTAACTAAACAGAGCTTTGAAAAAGTGAGTCCTAGTCCAAATCTAAAATAACCTCCTAAAAATAACAACTAAATACGCCCTTAATTTGTTAAGGGTGGGTTTAGTACATAGATAGGTTGTTGTAGTTTTTGAGATTTTTATAATAATCCTCATATAAAAAGTGTATTTAGTATGAGATTGTAATTGTTGTTTTGAAGAATCTTCTCTCACAAGATATTATTTCATTAAAAATCACAATCACAACTCCAACTACAATCACACTCATATCAACAACCACATATCTAATATATTAAATACACCCAAATGCATTGAGATAAACTAGTGTTTACTATGTTTAGTAGTGTTTCTATTTTAAAAACACTAATCTTGTTTGCTTAACTGAAGTTAGTGTTTTCGAGTGTTTTAAGATAAAATTGTGATACGACCTATAATAAAGAAAAAAAGCTAAGAGACAATTTTGTCTTTTTGGACCAAAAACACTATTGTTTTAAACCATGAATTTTATCAGTGTTTCCAAAACACACCCTAAAAAATAAACACTAGTGTTTTTTTACCGTGTCAAACATTGGTTAAATTTCAAAAAAACACACACCAAAACACTAGTGTTGTGTTTGATTCATAAACCGCAGAGTTTAACGTTGAGCGACTGATGAGTTTTGAAACGTAAAACGTGAGTTCAGATCTCGTAATTACTTACAAAACCCGCTTGTAATAATAATAGGGCCACGATTAAACTCGGGTAAACAGCGAAATGATTTGAACCATTAATAATTAAACCAAAAATAAACATAAACATAAAGTAAAAACAAAAGATCAGTCGGGCGATTGATAGAGATTGGTCGGTTGATAGATCGAAACCATGTCATGAGTTGGGAAATGGGGAGGCAAGGAACGTCAAACCTGTTGATTCCATTGTGACAAGGAGTTGGTGGATCATTGTGGTGTCGATAAGACAAATTGGTGTGGTAATCGGCCAATTAGTGGCCGGTAGACCTGTGTAGTAACCGGGCAAAACGGGTGATCCAAAGATGTTCGTTTCTTGACTTCTTCAGCCTAGTGTACATTGTTGCCTTTGTCGTGTTGTCACTAGTGGAATTGAGTTGTAATAGTACTTGTATGCATCACCCAATATTTATGGAATTATTGGTTTGACGACAGATTTAGTGGTTAATATGACATTTTTTCGTTTTTCTCATCCTTTCGAGGGTGGCAATGATACATTGTTCGGTGCCTCAATGTTTGCGGTCAATTCTTCCATTTGTTGTCGCATTATATCATTAGTTGCTTCTTCTACCCAATTGTGTTGCCTTAGGATGTGCATATATAGTTATGTGTAAGTGTATATTGAGTTGCTCACCCATAGAAATCTAGCATCTCCGTAGAAGTCCATTGGGTTTGACTACCTGAATTCAAAGGCAAAAAATAATGGGATCAAATAGACCGGGTTCCACAATTAATAAGTCAGACTAAACACCCACTTTTCCCGGAACGGCACCAATTTGATGAGTGCTGAAACGTGAGTCTCAAATATCGAAATACTTACAAGATACGATGCGTGTGTATGTAAGTTGAAAAATACACTTGAGATTAAAATTGTCCATTAATGTCATAAATTAGTGGGTACAACCGTACAAGTAACAAAAAATATGATTCCCGTTAATATCGTAAATTAGGTGGGGGTGAGAAGTTGGGGCGGGTAAAAACAATCCGATACTATGATCTGCTCCGAATCTGTATAAAATAAATTGATTTGTTTATGCACATATTTATACAAAGTAATTCATATTCGTACAAATAATGCACATACGGGTACACAATCAAGAAATTAAAATTCCAAAAAGAATTCTTAGAAAAGTATAAACGTATTAGCTATTGATAGAAATATGACACATATAAAATAAAGTTAATTTTTTTTAAGAAAAGTAAAATAAAAAAAATACAAATAATGCACATATTCGTATGGTTCATCCGGATATTCACGGATAATTTTTTGTTTTTCGGAAAAAAGTTATATCTAGAAATCCGTTGCCCACACGTAAGCAAGAATGAGTCCGGATCTATTGTAAAATAGGAAACACATTTATTATGCCAATAATGGGATTAAGGAAAAGTAAAATAAAATTTTACAAATAATACACATGTATGGATCATCTGTATATTCATGTATAATTATCCGATTCATTACAACTAAAAGTATACAATATGTAACACCCCGAATCCGTAGGACTCGAAGTGCTACTAGGCTAAGATCTCACAATGGATCCTGGCCCTAGCCTGACAACAACCTCACTGAATCTTACAACAAGGCACCAACAGATTAAAACAAAACATAAAAACTGATATATATATATATATATATATATATATATATATACATGTCAAAAGGATAATACAGAGTACTGCTGAGTACAAAGTCAAACTGAAATCCGTACAATAATGATAATCTCAAAAAAACCCCACGAATATGCCCCGTGTACGGAACCCTCAGCAGATCACCCCTCCGGATCACTCCGCAGCTCTCCTAACCTGCGAGGGATCTACAACACGGTATGAAACCGTTAGCTAACTATACACATATATAAGAAGATGCTAAAGCACAAACACACCTCATAAATAATTAAACACTTCAGCATGATATCAAACATTTACCCGGTTTATTATCTTTAATAAGTTGAATCATTCAATCGTATAAATAGATATATATATATATATATATATATATATATATATATATATATATATGAAGATAGGTGACACGAGAAATATAATCCCCGCCTCTGAGTACTCTAACTAGCTGGAGTAGTATCAGCACACCTCCCGTGTACCTTGTGGGAATGCTGAGGGCCTTCCTTTATACCAGATCTGGCCTGACTACAGAGAACCTCCCAGACTCCACTACGGGATGAAAGGGAAAGGTTATCATAGCCACTACAATGGGCGGTCAATATAACATAGGTCGGTGACCAAATAATAACACATGCTATAAAGCACATAACACACACCACTCAAACATACATCCAATATAAGGATAGTAGCTAAGTAAGTCCTATGGACTTACCTCGATCTCAGAAGTAACTCAAGTACGATCCACTCTCAGAAACGTCCACTCCAAACTGGAGGACAACACAGCCTATACAAGACACACATATATATATCACAATCCTATCACACAAAGGGTCACACCTAGACTCAAGGGATCCATAAGGGGTCATATCCAACTCATAACCTCAAGGCCGTAACCGGCATATCTATATCATACTCATCATAAACCGATACCTAGCATGATACTAGTTCCCTCATACTAGAAAGGAAAGGAACTACCTAACTATAGGTAGCCCGGGACAAAACGCACCTGCGTGATCTAAGGACGCAGGGGCGGAATGCAGGCAACCGCATGCGCGGTGACGCTCAGCCGCGGGGGCGGTGACAAGGATCGCTGGCAACGCAGGCACGGCGCAGGTGCTGCGGCACGTCTTCCGCAGGGGCGATGACTTCTGGCCGCGGGGACGGCGACAGTGCAGAATGAAACCTCGCGGCTTCTCTTTGGCTCTTCATGTGATCAACTCACGTCTACTCTCTTCCATAGTCAAATACATACACACACACGTTCATATTCCAACATCACTCTATGATTCATTCATCTAATCCTAAGCTAAGGAAGGAAGAACAAGAAAGAAAGAAAGAAAGAAAGGAGAAGCAAGATGCTCACCTCAACTGCTGGAATCACTCAAGGGAAGCACAACACACTCTCAGTTGGCATCACAATCTCAGCAACATACATAAGAACAATCTCATCAAAGCCACACCACAACTCCTTTGCAAACTCTAAGAGAACTCACACACAAGATCAAGGAGATGAAGGAAGAAGCAAGAATGACGTAAGGCTGGGGAAAGGAATGGAAACCCTTGCTCACGAGCCCCAGAAGAGGCTTAAGAAGAAAGGAAAGGAGAAGGTAAAGCATGGTCAAAGAGTCAACAAAACCGGCTGCAGCCGTCGGAAACCGCAGGGGTGATCCCATGAGCCGCAGGAGCGGCGGTCAAGCCCGCGGGTGCGGAAAGGTCAATCTCGGGCCAAAGCCAATCTCGACTATGGTCCGATCTCGGTCCGAAAGGAAAGGGCTCTCATACAATATCCGTCCGGATCCGAATTTTCAAAAAAATTATATCGAAGATCCTCTAGATACCCGTAAAGCAAGAAGGAGTCATGATCTACTCTAAAAGCAAATAACTCATTTAAAATCAGTCAGACATACTTATACAAAGTAATTCATATTCATACAAATAATGCATAGGTACACAATCATGAAATTAAAATACAAAAAAATTGTGGAAAAAAGCATAAACCTATTAGCACAAGATATTGATACTAAATAATACACATATAAGATAAAGTTCAAAAAGATAAAGAAAAAGTAAAATAAAAAATAATGCAGATATTTGTACGGTTTATCCAGATATTCACGGATAATTATCTGAATTTGCGGAAAAATATAATGACAAATCCGTTGCCCACACGTAAGCAAGAATGAAACTTGGTCTAATGTAAAATAGAAAACTCATTTATTACGCCAAGAATGTGATTAAGAAAAAGTTTAATAAAATACCACAAATAATACGTAAGATCATCTGGATATTCACAAATAATTATCAAATCCATTCCAACTAAAAGTATACAATATCCGTCCGGATCTGAATTTTTAGAAAAATTATATTCGGAAATCCTTTGCCCAGCCGTAAGCAAGAATGAGTCATGATCGATCTACTCTAAAAATAGAAAACTCATTTAAACTCCATTGCTTGTATTTATACAAAGTAATTCATATTCGTACAAATAATACATATACAGGTACACAATCATGAATTAACAATTCAAAAAAAATCATGAAAAAAGCATAAACGTGTTAGCAAAAAATATTGATACAAAAATAATACGCATATAAGATAAAGTTCAAAAAAACAAACAAATAATGCACGTATCACTGTAAAAGTTAGTATTTCTTAATCCTAATTAATGATGATTAATTTGATCATCAATAGTAATTGACTCATAACTTGCTAACAATGAGTAAATGACGAGTATGAATTTCACCGTTATGTTCTTGGCGTAATTTTGGACTTGTAAGGAAATTTCGCTTTTTTTTCTCCGCGAAATAATTTTACCTCCGGTGTTATTTGGAGTATTTGGAAGCTCAAATTAATAAAACTACAGTTGAGATAAATGATCAGGACATCGGATATGTCCTAGATGTGAAATAACATGAAAAAGTAAAACGGACAAAATAGTCGCTATTTTGTTTCTTAGCGACAAAATGTTACACTAATTAATTAATTAAATTGAGATTCGGAAAATGTCGTAAAGTTAATTAAATTTAAATGAATGAAGTTAATTGATGTTTGAAGCCAGAAGTTGATATGAGAAATTTAATATTCTTAACAAGTGTTGTGGAAAACTTTGATCTAATTGTAGCTTAGTTTGCCTTGTGAGTGTATCCATGTAAGTCTTCGAACTTACTTAGTTTCAATCTACAGAAACCCGTGCCTGAGAGATTCATATTTTGTTGTGTTGGATTGTGAATGGTGATATGTATTGAGATGTGTTATATGTGAAGCATGCTTGATGTGTTTAATGATGATCCTGATGTTATAATGTGTAAAACATGCTTAATGTTATTGTGTTATATCATGTCATGGTTTGAGAAATGATTAAGTGGATATATGTTAGCATGTTGAAGTGTGGTAAGGTATGACATGATAAGCCTGTTGAGGTGTGTGATATGATGGTGACCTATGAAGGTCAAGAGCATGTATAATGGGTAATTGACGCTGAGCTTAACCATTAGCCAAGTCGTTAACAGCAACAGTGATGCTGGCCCGGTATGTCGCTCAGGTTGCTAGCGTAAGTTAAGGCGTTGAGCTTAAACCATTAGCTAAGTCGATAGCAATTGAAATGATGTCGGAGCTTGGCCAAGCCCGAATCACTTGCGATTATATAAGAATGACACCAAATTTGATGGTTTTTCAAGCTTGGGTCGCACACGTAATTAAACCGGGTAAATGTTTGCATTAACATGAACGGAAAAATGTTGCATGTGGTCAGCGGTTAAGATTACAACCCGCCACGAATAATCCTGGCCCGAGGCTTGATCAACTTGGCTCCAACCAATGAGCAAAATGTATGAATTAACCTAATATGTGCAATGGTGATGCTCAAACCAAAGCCATAACTATATAAGCAATGAGTCCGGATTTGGTCTGGGGTCGCTAATTATAAATTTCATACTGCATTCACGTGCATCATTCATAAAAACATGATATCGTCTCATGCGCACGTTATATGGTATTTGAATACATGTGTTGTGTTGTGATGTATTGATATGATCTCTCGTTGATAGATTATGAACGGCGGCTAACGGTTTTTAAACCGATTCTATTAAGGTAATGCCGATCATAGGAACGTTGCAAGGACGTCAGCTGTAGGATATGGACAGTCGGGGCAATGTTAACCCAAGGGTTGGTTGAGTTTTCTTTGAAACTAATCGTTTACAAGCGAGTCTTTTGTTTCATGTGTGCAACTGTGTTAATGTGTTGTTTTTAGGCTGATGTTTCAGGACAATTGTTTAGCTGTCATGTTTTGAAGTGTCGTTTTGGGATAATACTAACTATATACATGGTAGTTTTATGAAAATGTATTTATATGATAGGTTGAATGTTTTCTTTATTTTATCGTGCTTCTTGTTGCTATTTGTGAAGTTGTTGTCAGGCTAACTAATGGGACCCAATGCGTGGTCCTTCTTAGCCTAGTGACGAAGTGAGTAATTAAAAACTTGGGTCGTTACATTCGTACGCTTCACCCGTAAGCAAAAATGAGTGATCTACTCTAAAAATAGAAAACTCATTTAAAATCCGTTACAAATATTTATACAAACTAATTCATATTCGTACAAATAATGCACATATTGGTACACAATCATGAAATTAAATTTAAAAAAGAAGAAGTGAAAAACGCATAAACGTATTAGCACGAAATATTGATACAAAATAATACACATATAAGATCAAGTTAAAAAATGGGTTAAATGGGAGGGTAGACCCTTTTTTTATAAATGAGCACTAAGTAGGCTCCTTTTCATATCAATGGACAAATTAGACCCATTTAATTATCTTTAAAGATTAAATGAAAGGGCAAATTAGGAATATGAAATTACTTAAGCCCAAACCCAATTAGTTTAATGAAAGTCCAAGCCCAATTATTTTAATGAAGGCCCAAGTGTTTTAATAAAAGCCCAAGTCCAATTGATTTAATGAAGACCCAAGTGTTCTAATAAAAACTCAAACCCAATTGGTTTAATGAAAGCTCAATTGTTTTAATAAAGGTTACGTCCAATACACAAGCTTCGGACAAGGTCCAATACACAAGCTTCGGACATGGCCCAATACACAAGCTTCGGACAGGGCCCAGTACACAAGCTTCGGACAGGGCCCAATACACAAGCTTCGGACAGGGCCCAATACACAAGCTTCGGATAGGGCCCAATACACAAGCTTCGGACAGGGCCCAATACATAAGCCTACGTTCGGGTCCAATACACAAGCTTCGGACAGGGCCCAATACACAAGCCTACGCTCGGGTCCAATACACAAGCTTCGGACAAGGCCCAATACACAAGCCTACGCTTGGGTCCAATACACAAGCTTCGGACAGGGCCCAATACACAAGCCTACGCTCGGGTCCAATACACAAGCTTCGGACAAGGCCCAATACACAAGCTTCGGACAGGGCCCAATACACAAGCCTACACTCGGTCCAATACACAAGCCTACGCTCAGGCTCAATACACAAGTATACGACAGAGCCCAATACAAAATATTAATAAATCTTATAGTTATTGGGTTTCGAACTCTGGATGAGAGACCCTTCGTCCCTTATACCAATTGGACTTGTGTATTCCATTATTTTTTTTTTGTAATGTTATACTTAAAACCGAATGTTAATACACAATATTGATACACAATTTCAAATAGAGAACACTTCCGTTGTTTACAAAAGTATGTCGTTTATACAAGGTCAGGTTACACAAGTCATTGCGGTTCGGTTCGGTTTTGGACTTATAATCACCCTACTACTAATGTGTTATCAACGTGGGGACATTTATTCCCCACATCTCAAAAGGTACGTTAGTTCATATAACATAACTTTTGACGAATCACCCTACTACTAATGTGTTAGCATATTGTGGAGCTCGACTCGAGCTCGGTCAAACTTTTGATGAATCGATCCCAGTAGAATATTTGAAAAAGGGTCCTTCAAATTATATATGACTAAAAAAGTGAATAAAATGAGCTCGAACTTGGTGCAACACTTGCAAGTCGGGATTTAAAAAGTTATATTAAATTCAATTCTAGTCAAGTTAAACATAACATATCAAAGTTTGTGTATAAAATCCGACCTTAATCATATCCTAGGGTATTTGTACAAAAGATTATTTTATGAATTCGTTGATGATAGGTTTAAGTCAGTTGAACTTAACGAGCTTGTCTTTGTCTCGATCCTTTTAAAATCGTGACTAGCGTTCTTCATATCCCGCAATTGCTTGATCGCTACCGTGGAAAGAGGGTACCTGTTTGAAACAAATCAACAATTATGAGTTCAAGTGTTGTAAGATACAACGAAAGATGTAAATCCTGAAGGTAATGGCTACTATGGCTTGTAAACTACAATGTTGCCACTACTGTAAAGTGCAAAAAAAGGTTTGAATCAACAATTGCCACAAAATATTATTTTGTTGCTTATAGGTTTAATGCAATATGGCTTCCATCAACTATGTGCATTTCTCCACTTTTACAATTTTAATTCCTGTCCTTCGATTGTTGGTAAGCAATCATCATTTTAGAAGTTGACCTTTACCTGCATTGCCTGCATATACAAATAAATCAAATCTAATATATATATGATTGTTGAATGCTGATGCAGTGAGTGGATTTCTTGCATTGAAAAAGCTATGGAGAAATACACCATCAAACTGGGTCAAAAATGATCCTTGTGGTAGGAAGTGGGATGAAATTTCTTGCAATGGTAGACGTATAACCTCAATGTGAGTTGATATTCATAGGTTGTCTTAGATATATACAAACACATATCTTAATCCTTCTTTCTTCATTTCCAGCAAACTATCAGGTTTAAATTTGCGAGGTTCCCTGCCAAGTGCCAACAAACATGCCTTCAGTAACTGATTTGGAAAATCTGTCAGAACATCAGGCGAGTGGCCCTCGGCTAGCATTTGCTCGAACACCCACTCTATCAACTTGAAATGGTTCATAGCAAGAAGGGGTCGATTGCAGACAGTACCTTCTAGGGGTCGACTGCATTCTTCCCTTCCAATGATGCGACCAATAGCTTAGCATAGAAGATCACAAGGTTCAACCTCGAATTCATGGCGGTTCGAGTTTGAATTTATCAGGGCACAACCAATCGGAAGATTAAGATAATGGTGGCCGCATATTTACTATCCTCAGCGCAACAATCAATTCCGGTGAAATCAGATCTTAGAGAATCGAGAAATAGTTTGGAGAGAGAGAGAAGAAACGAAGTAAGAGGGGAGAAGATGAAGCGTAGATAGCCTTCGTTGATGAAGAAGAAGGTGAGGAACGAGATTTCAGCGCCGAGAAGGGGTTCGGGAGGAGAAGAGAACACAGATTTTAGGGTTTTTTATTTTTATTTTTTTTCCGTTTTAAAAAGCTAAAATACCGACCATATCTTGTTAAAATAAGAAAACTACAAAATGGCATAGGTTTTTTTAATTCAAAAAATAAGGAAAGCCTACTTGATATCTATAAAACTAAAAAAGCAGTTTCTCATTTTTCTCTTAAAAAAATAAGGAAAAATAAAAATTATAAATTACAAATAATTGACGTATTCGTACGGTTCATCTGGATATTCATGGATAATTTGTTGCCCACACGCAAGCAAAAATGAGTCCCGATCCAATGTAAAAATAGAAATTAATTTGTTTTGTCAAGAATGAGATTCAGACCCAATTATGAAAAAAGCATTAACGTATTAACACAAAATATTGATACAAAATAATACACATATAAGATAAATTTCAAAAAAATAAAGAAAAAGTAAAATATAATTTACAAATAATACACATATTCGTACAATTACCCGTAAATGTAAGCAATAATGAGTCATTATCTACACTAAAAATAAAATTAAAAAAAACCATTTGTTTTGTCAATAATGGGGTTATTTTGATACAAAATAATATACATGTAAGATAAAGTTCAAAAAATAAAGAAAAAGTAAAATATAATTTACAATAATGCACATATTCGTACAGTTACCCGTAACCGTAAGCAAGAATGAGTCATTCTCTACTCTAAAAATAAAATTAAAAAAACCATTTGTAATAATATGGATATAAAATAAAGTTCAAAAAAATAAAGAAGAAGTAAAATATAATTTGGAAAGTACACTAAACTACCCCTTATAATCACTCTTTTTCAATAAACCACCCTTTATAACTTTTTGAGCATAAAATCACCCTTAATATTCATATGTTTGCAGTAAACCACCCCTTATATGTATTTTTGCATAAAACCATCCATAATTTTAGATGTTTACAATTAACCACCCTATACTAGTGAAAGTTACGTCAAATAATTTAAAATTGAATCATAAAGATTGTAACCTTTCATTATTAAAATTAATATCATAATTAGTGACAGTCATTTGGTTAAGTATTAAAAATTATAATTTAAAAATAATTAAAAATGATAACATAAATTATTAATCATGTACAAAAAATAAACCAAAATTTAAAAAATCATTTAACTCATACACAAAGTATCACCTAATAAACCAACAACGAAAATGTACTAAACCTACATTTTTTTTACCCGAATTGGTTTGCGGTAACCAATAATGAAAAACGGTTGAAAAAAACATAAACCTAAATATTTTTATCCGGGTTAGTTTGTGGTAATTTCAACCTTTTTAATAAAAAAAACTAAGAAAACCTTCGATAAAAGGAAAAAAAATCACCGGAAATTTTCAAATGTGTTCCCATTAATTTTGCTTCAAACATTTTTTTACCCATAATTTTTGTTATCATGAATACTTTTTTCCAAAAAGTTCAAATATTTTTATTGTAGTTTTTCATAACTATTTTGATATTTTTCAACCCATAATTTTTTCCATAATTTTTTTTATTATGATTTATTTCAACCGAAATAACGGTTATAATAACGTAATTATTGGTCAACTAAAACAAGTGACAATTTTTCTAAAAATAATCCGGAAACCATGACATCAAATTAGTCGGAGTTGAGACCGTACTATAATTTGTTTTGTAGGTGATAGTTTGTATACGAGTTAGTAATTTTTAAAATATTGATTATTTTTGTACATTAATAGTAATTTATATTAGTTATTTTTTTTCATAAAATAATTCTTAACCACACTATTTAAACTAATTATGATATAAAAATTAATAATGAAAACTATCTTGGTTATGCTTCAATCTTAAATATTTGATGTAATTTTAACTAGTATATAGAGTGGTTAATCGTAAATGTTTAAAAATAAGGGTGGTTTTATGCTAAAAAATGTATAAGGGTGATTTATTACAAATATATGAATATTAAGGGTGGTTTTTGTGGAGTTTCCTCTTACAATTATTGCACATATTCATAAGCAAGAATGAGTCATTGTTTACTCTTTATGAAAAAAAAAAAACCTTTTGTTTTGTCAAGAATGGGATTCGAACCCATGCCCTTTCGGACCAGTACCTGAAACTGGCGCCTTAGACCAACTCGGCCATCTTGACTTATTATACTCTTGATAATTCTACTTATAAAGACTTGATTTCCATGTTTATTTGATTACACCCATCAGTTATATCTTGGTAGTTAAACTGAACGCGATGATATTGTTTCCACGTCAATCATTCATTGTTTGTTAAGTATTCAACTAATAATTGAGTTTCAAATTAATTGAGCTATGAAGATGGTGATCACGCCCCGTGGGCTTTCAAGATCGAAGGCAATTGTTGAGGAATTCAAACATAAAATTACGTTGCTGAATTCAATCTATATTTACATCATCAAATCAATCACAATTCAATCTATATTTACATCATCAAATCACTCTTCACCACTCTTCATTATATTTCCTGTGCTGTCCAAATTAAAAAGGAAGAATCGTCTCGAAACAATGAACACCGTCCAGCTCCACCGCAAACCTCGGATTTCTCCCCATCCCCTGCTTAACGGGCCTCCGGGAAACCTCTTCCTTACCGGATGGCTTCTCCGACGCCGGATCTGGAACGGGACACTTGTTACCAACCTCTTTTTCATTGATCTTCATAGAGGTTTCCGTTGCCGGAGCAGAACCATGGCGCTGAGCCGGCTCGGAAATTCTCAGCTTCCAGCCGGATGATTCAGCGCATAGAGCATCGAAGGAGCTGAAAAGCGACATCATCTTGAGTAACAGAGATTGTGAAATCGCCAATTGAAAGAGAGAAAAATTAGGGAACGTGTGTTTTCGGCTTGGGTTGTTGGTGCTGGATGTGAGAATGGATGAGCCGGGGCTTTTATAGGGGGTGTGCGTCGAACGGTCGAGAAAGAACGGTTCAACTACGGGGGAATAATATATAATTTAAAGAAAAAGGGAAACTGAAAGGCGAAAGTTTGGAATGGATTGACGGGCAAGGAAGAATCAAGGGAAGGTCGGTTTGCGGTGAGAACGCGGTGTGCTACTTGAATTTTCGGGAAAGAAAGGATAAGCTTAGAAGCAGTACACGTTTACTAACTGGCTAACTGCCCCAGTTTCAAGATTCCAATCCAGATCGGGCTGTTCGGAATTTTTCCCCCCGCTTGTTCTAGGCTGAACTTGAACCTAACTTAATTTATTACCCAAACTAAATTTATTTTGGATGGAAATAAATGAAAAACTAGCATCTCATCAAATTTATTTTGAATAAAATAGTGTTTTAAAATTACCCGAACTAAATTTATGAACCAGGAAATATTTGACTGCGTATATACGGATTTCTCGAGGTTCGATAAGCTGGGAGGCTATTATTTTCTCCTCTCTATTATTTTGGTCAATATTTGGAATAGTCTCATTTGAATTGACTAGTTTTGCAGGTACAGGTATTCCTGATGCAAAGAGACCTGAACTATGGTCTATGGCAGCTTATGTTGATTTTTGTAGACAGATTTTGTTGTTGCCATCTGTAGAGCCAGTTTGCAAGGATTTTTAGACTTGAATATCGCAGAGTGTTGTGAGCTCAATTATCTATTCGAGTGTGTTTTCAGAAATGATGTTGGCATTGTTTACCAGTATTTCGATTTAATGTACTAGTCGCAAACTGTGTTCCCTAATTTGTGGTTTTTTGGTGCTTTCAAGCAGCCCTGGATTCTGTGCGTTGGAACTTTGATGTGCTACATGTCTCCCAAGATCCGCAGTTACTTATATATTACAGGTCTTACTGCACATATATGTAGGCGTGGGCATGTGCCTGTTATCGCAAAAGTACATGGTTATAACTCATATTGGTTGTTTAAGGTTTAAGCTGGTAGCAAAGCCATTGTACAAGTCCAAATAAACTATGGTCATTGGCCCACCATTCAAAAGTCATTTCATCATTTTTGGTCGCTGCACATCCAAAATTCAACTGCCAAAACGGAAAAGTCATTACTCAGTGCACAACTCATGTTTTACACGAGCAAGGGGGTGAACAAGTTGATCAACACAAACGGCAACTGAATTGATACTTTCATTCATCCAGCTCGGTTGCTTATGGCTTGATAAAGGGATTTGAGCTGAGTGTTCCATTTATCTACCGCAGCATACTTCTTCATCCCCTTGGACCTGCAAGATTAGAATTTTTCCATATCAGACATTTATCCCAACAAGCCGTAACTCGTTATGGACTTATGGTCAAACAAGTATAGAGAGATTTACCTGTCACTGCGCTCTAACAGTTTGTTCACTTGATCTATGTGACCTTGGATCCTGTTGTCCAAAATAAGTGAAACCAGAAGCTGTTCAACATCTGCTTCTGGCACATTCAGCTCCTGCATAAATCATTAAACCGCAGAAACCAAATCCTTGAGTCAAACAGACCTAGAGTGATTTGATACCTCAGACAAACCTATAGTAACGAGGGGCCAAGAAGGCTTATTGCTAGCCAACAGAACTGAAGGGATACCCTTTTATCATAGAGCCATATTCTTATACACCAATCAAAAGGGACAAGAACAAATAGCCAGCAGAAGCCACTACCTTTGATATAAAAGGAATTCTGATCCTTGTGTAGGGTTTGATCAGCTTGAGCAGTACTTGGGTTCTAATATTCTTCAAAAGATCCTCGATATAGTTTCTGATGAAGGGA
This sequence comes from Fagopyrum tataricum, assembly GCA_002319775.1. Lineage (NCBI taxonomy): Eukaryota > Viridiplantae > Streptophyta > Magnoliopsida > Caryophyllales > Polygonaceae > Fagopyrum > Fagopyrum tataricum. The sequence goes on from CM008279.1 coordinate 19,759,397, forward strand.
TCATCCATAATGGTTCTCCTATTACTCTAGATAATGCATATGATTGTTTAAGAAATAATGTAATAAGTAGAAATCATTTATTTTAACTGCGGACTCTAATATCAACAAAACATGCTCATGCTAACCTTGAGAATCTTTTCAAACTCCAATATCTCATTTCGTTGATACGCTGCTATCAGATTTGTCATGGCCAAAATTTCTGGATCATTTTTGTACCTGCAATTCAGATTTTCAAACTTAGTTTAATATATAGCAAACAGTTTTAGCAAGCATGACATATGTATAGAATGAAAAACATACGGCTTTGCCTCTTGACCATCAAATGGATTAACCTCCGACTCCATCAACATGTTGGCAAGAACCAAGTACCTATATGCCAGAAAAATACTTTTGAGTACACAACACTAATTACTATCACTAATCTCTGCTTTGATTGTGAAAACATGTTACTATCACAGACTATTGAAGCTCAACAACTGCTGCGGTCTAGGGGTGTGCAGCAGAAGGCAGGGCTTAAATGATACGCAGCAAAACTCCCAACATTAAACCACACATAACACACAGTCAAAAGTATCCCCTTACTACAAAGGCAAACAATATGACAGCAAAAGAATAGCTGGCTTATGTCTCAAAAAGGAATGGAATCTTAGTTAAAATTTCCCAGATATAAGAATTTAAATTGAAAAATATAGTGTCAATAAACTTTCTGAAGAACAAGCAAAAGATAGCATTTTTCATCACAAATATAGTTCACAAATGCTTCAAGAATAATGCCAATTGTCACGGTAAAAATAAGATAATAAGAAAGAAAGCATACTTCAAACACTGGATTCGACGTTGGTTGCCAGCTTCATCGTAGTTCTTGAAAGCTTCAAAGAAGTCAGTAGCTGCTTCAGCCCATTGACGCTCTGCCATATGCATTTTCCCACCACATTCATGAATTATTCCCATGATCCTTGGATGTGGTATCGCTGATTTAATCGTTAATGCTTTTTGGTATAGTTGCTGCAGTTAATAACAGTAAACTCAAACGCTAAACCATAGCACATATATAACCGCTTCAGAAGACACGTGAAGATGAATATTAACATTAACAAAGCATCAATCAGATCAGATATGGATATCTAATTCATATTACAAGAGATTAACAAAGAATTGACTGCCTGTATTCCAACCTTGAGTTTTTTGTTATTCTTAGTTTCAGTGTACATTTGAATCTCAATTGCATAGACCTCCAGCAGCTGCGTTCCTTTCTTTTGATCATCTGTACCATCTTCCTTTTGACAAGATTTGTGAAGTTCCTTCAAAATCTGTTTATTTCATGTTCAGTAACTTTCAAAATGTCCAAAACTACACTTTAGAAAGAGAAACGATGAATGACCATGAAGTACCTTGCTCATTCGCCCATATTCGCCCATGTCAAACCAGATATTGCAGAGCTTAAGATTGGTTTTGAACCACAATCTCTGAGACAGAGGGGAAACAAAGATGCAACGACTATGATGTGAATGTCCTAAGTGAGCAGGCAACTTATAACAACCTCAATTGATCTCTAACCTCATTTTTAGCCTCTTCAAGAGCTCTCAGAGTCGTTTGGTAGAACTCCTGCAGAAGCTCAAAATTCTGGCTGGCTGACCCAGAAACAAAATCCATGATATTGTTTATACACTTTTCACTATAGTTTCTTGTCACGGCAGACTTGATGTACGTCAACATCTCTCTGTAGGATTCCATCATGTCCTTGTATTTTCCCAGCCGATAATAAAGCTTGACAGTTTGCTTTAGAGCCTTAAATCCCCTGATAAATTAAATTAAATAATTAGAAGATTAGATGATGGAATGAAGAAAGCCCAATAATGACTCTTCTACCTTAGACAGGATGCTTCAGTTTCAGATAACTGCAATTCGTAAGTTACAAATTGAAAAAAATTATTCTACTACAAGATCGTCAATAGATAGTGCTTACTCACTCTGAAACTTTCCCTGCACTCTAAATTCAATTCCTTTGTATGGTCAAGACACTGCTAAAGGTAATATCCAAACCATGATTTTTTTTTTGTACAAGGACAAGTTTAAGAGCAATTGATAGAAAATAATAATACGTATCCTATTGTTCTCCAAACATTAAGATTTGCTATCTCACCATTCAGCTTTCTCAGGTTCCATTCGGACAACCTCAGCAAAACCTTCAAGTGCACCTTCTGGATCGGTTTCAACCAACCCTGTTCACAACACCAATATTTAGCATACACATTAACGAAACACCAGCAGATCTATTAGTCTCAAACACACCCCAAAATGTTGAACGGTAATAAAAAGATTGCTCACTCTCTACCGTCCTGCTTTTAACTATGTCATCAGTGTGTACACCTTTACTAATTAAAGTCATTGCAATTGCCAACATAAGAAAGCATAAAGCATGTATCCTAGCAATCTTGTTCCACTCATCACTAGAAGAGAAACTGAATTAGCATTTCATATTATAATAAAAGTTGGTATGACTTGACTCGTGACAAACAGAGAGACCTTCACTGCTCAATAAAATGCAAGAGTAGCTCCAACCTGTTAGTGCTTGCTATGAATATACACATCAAATACAGATACTCGGCAAGAAGGATACCTTTAGAGTTGTAATATTGGTTTTCAATGTCAACATCCTGCTCCTCAGGCTCCTCATCAGAATACTCAAAACCATAGTCTTCCATATCTGCATCTGAATATGGCGGAAACATAACATTTTTTTGGTAACTTCATAAAATACTTAATTACATATTGGAATGACCGATGCCCTCCAATTTATCAGTTGACGTTCTTACAGAAGCGAAACAAAAATGTTACTGAGCTCAAATCGACAAAGCAAAACTCGAAATGCAATTTCTGTTTGGATGTTAATATCACTAGCATGAAATATTCACTGTATGGTTGAAATTTTCAGGATATTCTTAACAGTGGAACAATCTCCTACTTCTATAAATGGACACATCTAGGAAAAAAGTTTGTCTGGATAACCCCTTGCATTATATTCACATTCTGAAACAAAAACATCAAGGGCATCCCAAGTACCCAGTTAATAGGGCTTAACAGCCCACACTTGTCCCCAACACAACAAATTACTTCCCCTGCAAGCGAATGAATAAGACAGTGCATTGCCATACAAGCAGAAACTGTCTACCTAGCTCAAAGATACAAACCTCAGCGTTACTCTACTGATCATACAAATCAACTATTACAATCTTTCAATTTAACATGAATCGCATGTCAGGAATTGTGTATGATTGTTTCTGGCAATTTAATCATAGTAGGCATCACTCCACAATACTATGGAGCGCAAATAGACTAACTAGTTAAGTTTCAAATAAGATTGGTAAGCAACCAAATGTTGAAATTGAAACTAGAAAATCGGTTCAAAAGAAGCAAAGAGCATAACCAAATGAATCACTATAAACCCTACCCATGGGGAAAAAACAGTGAAATCTGTCAATTGCTTGCAATTCATAAATTGTCAATCAACCTTATAGCTAAACCCTAGATGATTCAAGAATGACAAACAATAGAAAATAAGAGAATTCCGAAGCATTTACCGGAACCCATGATTGCTGACAGAGGAGAATTCAGAACCTTCTTGAAAGAAGTTTGAAATTTCGATAAGCAAAACCTGCAAATGAATAATTGAAGAAATGCACTACAATTAAAGCAGAAAGTCAGATGAATTTTCCAAAGCAAAGAAGAGGACAGTTGCATTTATGCTACCAAACCTGGGCAAACCTAGACGTGGGCCAGGCTTTATGTTTTTTTTTCCCTTTTCCCAGGCCGAGCCCAGGACACTCGGCCCGACTTTGCCCAGGTCTACTACCAGTCTACCAGGACTCACAACCAAATAACCGAAACAATCCATTCGGTGAAGGGGATGAAATGGGGTTTATTGGGTTGAATGGAATGAAATTTGCCCCAAAAGTTTCAACCTCCTAGTGTTAGCTTAAGGGGATGAAGTGAGGTCTATAACTCTTTCATGTTCATCCTCCTTGGTCACCGAACAGAGCCCTTACAACCCAAATAAAGATAAGTAAACTAATAGTTCAACATAAAGTGATAACCCAACACATCAAACAAAATCACAAACAAAGTCATAATAACAAGGTGTGAATCACATTTACACCAAGTCAAAAACAAAACAGAAACTGCACTTTATATCAAGAGGCGGTTGGCAAAATTCAAGTTCAAAAACAAAGCAGCAAGCCAGCAACTAAACCTGAAGTTTCCAAAATTTAACAATATAAATAGTATTACATACCAAGGAGAACCAAATCAAAACAAAATAAACAAGGATCACAGACAAACACAATCATCACATATTGTTCACATCTGGAAATTGCAAAAGAGAGGTACAAAAGAAACTAGGGTTTCAAATCCTGTGTCAAGCTCAGATAATGACTATTATAATTCAGAAGAAAAAGAAAAGAAAATTGGCAATTCGAAAACGATCACAGTGAACAATGAAATTATCATAACTCATAAGTACACTTAAAATCATTCAATTACTAATTTCATCGTAAATTCTAAACATGACGGCCTAAAGATGCGTCGCATCAAGAAGTTGAAGCAGAATATTTCCAAACCGGAAACTTCAAATTCGGAGAAAAAAAGGGAAAAAAAAGACTTCGCCCAAATCGAAACAATGATGTTTCAGGTGCGCCGAATTGAACGATGGAAGAAAGAAAATCCGGAAAAGGAGCGTAAAAAAATTCATTTATCACCTACCGCAATAGCTAGCAGATGAAAGAAGCCCGACAGTGGAGTGGTATGGACAAAGGATTCTTGACGTCAATCCGAGCACTAGTGAGGCGAAGAAGTCAAGCGCAGTGCAAGCAGACGAGAGAGGCAAAAAGCTTCAGTCCGGTTCTAGGTCTTCTTGTGTTGGCTAATAATGGTGTGTTTTTTTTTCCCTATTACTTCGGTGTACACGACTTCTCAGATTTTACTCTTTAGTGTTGAGACGTGTTAAATCGGATTTTCCCCAAATAATAAATAAAAATAATTTATTTTTTGTTTATACTAGGAATGTGGGACGAAAACTCTACTTGATATAACTATTTTCGTGATCGCATGTGTGCAGGTTTTAATAAGTAGAATTAAATTTGAGATAGATGGTCTTAGAAGACACGGAGGTAAGATCTAACTTCTTTTAGTAGAGTACTATTTAGTGCTCGCACCTTATGCATGAGCACCTCCAGACTTACCGCGCTTTAAAACCACAATTAAATCATGAAGCTAGAAGGTAAGGAGTGAAGAGCATTCTTAGAAGAGGAAAGGGAAATAATAAATTCATTTCTATGAGAGAAATGAATAACATTTTTAAAAAAGAAGTGAAAACCATTTCTAGCAAAGAGATGAAGACCATTTCCCACACACAGAGATGAAGACTATTTTCCAGAACATTTCTAGAAGGGAGATGAAGACCACTTCTCGGAAGTTGATGATCATCATTGAGAAGAAAATGAAGGTCATTTTTAATGAAGAAGTGAAGACTATTTACTGGAGATGGAATATGGCAAGGTCCATGCATGCATGGTAACCAGCTTTTCCATGCAAATATATGTGTGGAAGGAAGAGAGGATTAGATCACGAGTGCATACACACGCTTGGAGTTGGACGTTTCTCTTGACTGATTTCCGGTCTAATTAAGGTGTGTTATTTTCCAGCCCATAAGAACACGTTTAAATTATGGGTTAAGTTGTTTTTTTTTAAACTTTTAATTGTTATTTTTCAGCCCATGCTATTTAAATTATTTCTTGCATTTAATTTAAGTTTCTAATAGGAAAACTTAAAGATAAGCTTGAAATCATATTGTTTGATCATCAAGCTTTTGGAAATCCTACTGTTATAAGATCGATCTTATTTTATTAGTTTTCTTGGATCAAGATCATATCTTATTTTAGATAAAATATGATTCTTCGGGGCCAGACTACATGAAACCCTAGGTCAATCTCCACCCTATAAATAGGGAGATCGCTTCTCTTGTTTTCTTAACCTGGAATATATTTTGATTTTAACACATTGTGTTATCTTTTGCGGTTTCTAACGTTGTCTCCTTGCGCGGAGAGCATACCTGAAAAAGATACGTCTTGCTCGCAACTCGCTTGGACTTGTTTGAGTGTGTTATACTTGCCAAGTAGGGTGCTTCAACTAGCCACAAGCAATCCTCCAAGGGACGATCCTCTCGATCGTGTCCTTTTGTGCTTTCAGGTCATTACTTAGGGTTTGACCTTGATCTATCCATCTACCGATCCATTCCTACCATCGGATCATCTTCTTTCCAAATGTCCTTCCTTTTTTAAGTCTTTTCTACCGAGTCTTTTTGGTGTCAAAAGATCGGACCATCCACACGGGCGAATACCACGTATCAACACCTTATACAAGTTTTGATATCTAAAGTTAAAAGTATATTATTTCTATAATTTATTCTCTAAAATAAAAGAAATAAAACTTTTGATAAATTAAAAAAATAAAATAATTATAGGCAAGCAAACATTCATAATTGATGAACGACAAACTTAGTGAGTCAAACGTATGATATACAAACAATAGATTGAAATTTGGAATGAAATTGAGCTTCAATTAACTACAATAAATAATGGAACCATAAAAAAGATGAGATAAGAGAGTATTATTAAATAATAATTCATCGATAATACTAAACATCTATGTAAGACCTATAGCAAGCGCGAGGGGCGGATGATAACTAAGAAGCAAAGAAGAGCAATGCAAATACAATATGAATGAAAGGTCTTCAATAATTAACGACTATTTAAAGAGAGAAAGCGTGTCGTGACAGATTTTTTGAAACTAATAGATGAAGTTAGTAAACATGTCTCAGTACTTAACATCTATGTAAGACTAGTACCAAGCGCGAGAGACGGAGGATAAGCAAGAAACAAAGAAGAGCAATGCTTAATGCAAATACAATATGAATAAAAGGTCTTCAATAATTAACGACTATTTATAAAAAGAGAAAGTGTGTCGTGAAATATTTTTTGAAATTAATTAGATGAGGTTGGTAAACATATCTCAATACTAAACATCTATGTAAGAGCCGTAACAAGCACAAGAAGCAAAGAAGAGCAATGCAAATACAACATGAATGAAAGGTCTTCAATAATCATCGACTATTTAAAGAGATAAAGCGTGTCGTGAAAGACTTTCTTGAAATTAATTAGTTAATTAACTAGATGAAGTTGGTAAACCTATCTCAATAATTTGTTTTGTTTAATTGTTAGGGATTAAATGTTTGATCTTATCTACACTCTAAATAACCGTTAAAATATTACCTCAGATTTGTTATATATTAAAATATATATATATATATATATATATATATATATATATATATATATATATATAAGAAAGTGAATTTCGATAAAATAACAAACACAAAATCAATTTAACAAAGATAAAATTTTATCCGGCAATAATTAAAACTAAAAATCGATAATATATTGTGACGACATGATGCGGCAGGATGACTAGCTTGTAAAATATTTAGAAAATAAATTATTTTTATTATGAAATAATGGCAATACTGTAAATATCTTATGTCACATCTGTAATGTTTATTTAGAAAAATATCTTAAGTGGCATACCTAATGAGTTGACATGTGGACTAAGTGTACTATGTTTTAGTAAGATGTAATAGATTTCTTCTGGTTTCAATTTTGTCGTTTACATTTGTTTTAGTAAGATGTAGTAGATTTCTTCTGGTTTCAATTTTGTCGCTTACGTTTGTTTTTCATTCCATATATAGTTTATTCAGCTTCGTGGCTTCTTCCATTTTCAAACCCGATTCTTTATGTATGTTTCATGTAATTTTCTTTCATTTTTCATATTCGGTTTTGTGTGGCTTCTTTCATCTTCTTTCATTTTTAGATTCGGGTGTGACAAATTTACTTGGGATAGTGGTCATGTGGGCGACCGGTTTGTCCAAGAACGCTTGGATATGGGCTTCACTTTTACTTCATGGATGGGTAGGTTTTCTACGGCAGTTATTCATCATTTTCCCAAGGTTATGTTAGGTCACAAACCTATTTGGTTGGATACTTTCAACGGCAATTGTGGAGACGAGGAGCGTCGGGGGACTCACCCCTTTAGGTTCGAAGATACGTGATTGCAAAGTAATACATAATACGTGGTTGAATCTAGGGAGTCGTATTGTGATAGAGGGTGTTGTTGGAAAGATCTCTCGGTATGGAAGGGATTTGCGGGATTGGGCTGCTCATAATTTCGGTAATGTGGTGCTCAAATTGCGCATGATTTGGCAACATCTAAGGGGTCTGAGTAAGAGCAGTTTTAACAGGGATCAAAGTTGGAAGATCATGAGTGTGATTTGATGACCCAAAAGGAGATAATGTGGTTACAAGGTTGTGAGCCAACGAGTTCCGGTGGGATCGTAATACATTTTTTCTCCACAATAAGACCAGTGGAAGATGTTGTATGAATGAGATCTCGAAACTCTATGATGATCAAGGAAGAGTGTGGCATTCTTTATCGGGAATGGCGGTTGTTGCACTTGATTACTTCCAGACCATCTTTACTACGAAAGTCCATTCCTCTCATATCTCTTTCCATTCTTAGTATGTGGTGCTGAACTAGCTGTTGAGAATGAGAACATCTATAGGTCTTTTTTGGCGGACGAGATTAAGACTGCTTTTTTCAATATGAATCCTACAAAAGTCTCTATGACCGGATGGTAAGCCAACGTTGTTTTTTTCAGCACCATTAGTCTTTTGTGAGTTCTAATTTTACATATTTTGTTCTAGACCTCCAAAATGGTGCCTCTTTTCCAAATAACCATAATCGTACTTTCATTTCTCTAATACCAAAAGTTTTTACTCCGTCATGTATGAAGGACTTCCACCCGATTAACCTTTGTAATGTGTCGTATAAGGTTTATGTGAAGGTCTTGGTTAATAGACTGATGGTTCTCTAGATAAGCTAGTAACTCCAAATCAAAGTGTATATGTACATGGGTGTTTGATTACTAATAATGTTCTTGCGTCCTTTGAGCTTTTTCATTATATGAAGACTAGGGTTGGTAAGCAAGAGTATATGGCTCTTAAGCTGGATATGACCAAGGCCTATGAGCATGTGGAGTGGACGTATTTGGAGAATAGTATGAGGAACATGGACTTTGATGATCGATGGATACATTTGATGATGAGATGTGTGACCTCGATCTTATTTGATGGAATCCCGACAGCCGATTTTGTTCCAACCCAAGGCTTGCACCAAGGTGGCCCTTTATCTCCCTTTATTTTCCTTATGTGTTGAGGGACTTTCTGATATTATTCATGGTAGATATATGACAAGGAGTTTGGGTGGTATTAGAATCTCTCATGGGGCACCGATTATTTCTCATCTATTTTTCGCGGATGACAATGTTCTTTTTGCAAAAGTGACTTGGTAATTGTTAATATTCTTCATGAATATACAATGATTTCGGGACACCAAGTGAATCTTGCAAAGTTAGAATTATCTTTTAGTGCAAATGTAGGAGAACACATTCAAAATTATATTCAGATTTTGCTCGGTATTAGACAAGTGACCCGTCATAAGCGCTATCTAGATCTTCATATGTACCATGGTAGGTCGCTCTAAGAAGGATATATTCGACAATGTTTAGGATATGGTTGCTAAGAAGTTAAAAGGCTAAAAAAAAATTTTTGATTAGGGCGGGAAATGAGGTATTACTCAAATATGTGGTTTAGGCTAGTACTACGTAGAAGAGAAAAGTTCATTGGTTAGCTTGGAAGAAATTAAATTGTGTAGATCCATGGAGGAAGAGGGTTGAGTTTTCAGGACATGAAGGCATTTAATCCTTCCCTACTTGTAAAACAAGGATGGAGGCTTATGACTGATAATGATTCGTTGTTGTCGAGGTTGCTGAAGGCAAAATATAATCCTAATTCTACTTTCATGCATACAATTGTTGGTTTCCGTCCCAATTATACACGGAGTAGTTTGATTAAAGGTTGGGCTCTCTTGCAACGAGGAGTTTGCTGGAATTTGGGGACCGGTGCAAATATTTTTGTCTGGCGGGATAATTGAATACCTAGACCTGCTTATTTTCGCCCTATTTGCCACAAACCGGATTGATACCTCCCTTGATGACGGTGTCATCCGTGGCTCCGGATAAGACGACCCGACAAGCTTCATGCCTAGACATGTCGCTTGTCGGGTCGTCTTATCCTGATACACGGATGACACCACCATCCGGAGGCTATCACGTATACTAATATGACTTTACGTGTCTTGGACCTAATCGACTAGGGGTTGGGCTGCTAGCGTTGTTTGTGATGCTAAGGAGATCTTAAGGCTACATTTGATACACAATGAGGTCTTGGATGAACAAGTATGGTTCTGTGAAAGTAGTGGATGTTTTACATTATAGTTTGCATACCATTTAACATTGTCTATGGATGTTTTTTCTAGGGGAGGGAAGGACCTTTTGACCCGATTTCGGTAAAGTGTTTTTGGAAAACTTGTTGGAAGTTGAAGTTTGTACCTTAATTTAAATACTTTATTTGGTGTGCTTGTATGAATGTCTTGCGCTATAAGAGTAACTTGGTGGCAAAACGTTCGGTCTTGGATCCTTGGTGCAAGTTTTGTGGGAAAGAAGACACCCAACCAATGCATTATTGCATTCTCCTCGGGCTACGGCAATTTGGTCTCTTAATCGGGAATTGCATAATATAGGTCGGAATGTGATTGACTTCCAAGGTTTGTTGAGTAAGGTATTCACTCATGAGAATAATATTTTGGTATATATTTGGATGACTACAACTTGGGCGATTTGGCGGTCTCAAAATGGAGAGATCTTTGAAGGTAGGCAACTTGAACCACACAAAATAATGGAGGATGTTCTGGGGTGCTACAAGGTTTCATGGTTGCATAGGAGCATACAATTTCTCTTTCTTTATATGGGCTGACACAAATGTTTACTTGGAAGAAGTCACCATGGAGTGTGTTGAAGTTGAATAGCGATGCATCTGTTAAGGAGGTGACTAGAGCAGCAATCGGGGGTTATTGCTCGTGATTGGGATGACAAGGTAGTCTTTGCGGCACGGAAGACTCTGGTAGGTGTTACCACGGTGGTGGCTGAGGCTACTGCTATGATATAAGGCAATCAAGGGAACTATGTGGTTCACTGGTTGGCTTCCTCTTATTCTTCGTCCGGATTTGAGCTAGACTGTCATGGGTTCCTTCCTACTAAACTTTATGTAATTGTGGATCATGATCTTAATAAAGGTTAATAATGACTTTTCTCAAAAAAAAAATAAAAAAAAAAAAGAATCGGGACTTCTTCCTTTACATTTTCATGTAATATTTTAAAAAAACAATTTTCCTCCATATTCGGCACCCTGATTTGATTATTAAACGCAACTTCTTTCACTTTAGTTTCAGAATTTTCCATCCATATTTCGATACCACTTCTTTCATCTTTAGTCATATTGCTTGGAAACTCTCCAAAAGGAACCCTCAAAATCAACACCCATAGATCTCAGCGGTCGGATGGTCACACTATTACAACAGACGTCATCAAAAACGATGTAGGAGAGTGGCAACAAGGTTTCGTGGCAAATTAAGTGTTATGTACGGGAACCATATTTGGTCTTACGTTAGCTAGGTAGGCCAAGTACACAAACAATCACTAGCTGCTATTCACCCTCTTGCCAAGACATTACCTCTGTACCACCCTCTATCAAGTCTGATCGGTAAGTGCCAAAACTAAGAAGCTGTCATGCTTCTGCGGTTGATTATTTAGATAGTATATCTTTTTTCCCGAACTTATTTGCAATGTATTGAGTAACCCTACCAAATGTGTCATTGATTTGTTATTGTACAATGTGAGGAATCGGTCTATCCAATTGAATACTAATTAGCCTATTTGCATTTATAATAACCGGATGCGAGGAAGAAACCGTCTTACCAAAAACTTTCTTACCGAAAACAAAACCTGAATAATAATTTCAAAATTTTATCCGTTATAAATAGAGCTCAACTGGTTTATGTGCACCCAATGTGTTGAACATAGTGTATAAAAGCACTATGTAAAAGTGTGTAACAGAATCCTAACAAACTGAGTGTACTATAAAAGGATATCGATGATGGAGAAATCAATAACAAAAATTCATTCTTTGTTCGCATATTCTCTCTCAATCTCACATTCTCTCTCTTATCTCAAACACGAACAATAACATGGTATCAGAGGACTGGTAATTTCTTCGTTCTTCAATGGCGAATTCAGATCCCGCTACTTCTCTCTCTGATCAAAGTGATGAAGATTTTGCTTCAGCGCTGGTTCAGCAGATCCAACTTCATCACTTTGATGCGCCTTCGCTTAAGCTCGCTACAACCTTGCTCAACAACTCCAACTATTCACGTTGGAAACGATTTGTTGAGGTTTCGCTTTCTGCCAAGAATAAACTAGGTTTTGTCACTGGTGCTTGCAAACAACCTACGACTGATGCAAAATTGATTGCAAAATGGGATCAATGCAACAACACGTTGATTTCCTGGCTGTTGCATTCCATGGAGAAGGATATCGGTGAATCTGTTCTCTTTTGTGTTTCCGCTGCTCAAATATGGATGGAATTAGAGAATCGCTTTGCGAAATCTAATCGCACCAGTCTTTTTCAACTCCAGAAGGAGCTGACTCTAATGTCGCAAGGTAATCAATCGGTTACTACTTATTTCACTTCTATGAAGAAGATATGAGACGAATATGCTGTAGCTATGACTAATCAAGTTTGCAAGTGCGGTTCAAAAGCTATTGCACTTTCCATTATTCAGGATCAACAGATAATCCAATTTCTTGTCGGTCTCAATGAATCATTCTCCATGGTTCGTTCACACATATTGATGCTAGATCCAACACCTAATCTGAATGAGGTTTATAAGATTGTCCTTCAAGAAGAAGGTCAAAGAGGTCTCTCTAATACTCATACTGTTGATGATGCTTCCTCAACATTGTATTCTCAGCACAGATCCAACACTTCTGGTTATTCTCGCCAGCCACAGAGAACAAACTCTACTTCTGATCCTAAGTCTGGTGCAAGACCATTCTGTGATCATTGTAAAAACAAAGGTCATCTTGCTGAACGTTGTTGGAAGTTGATTGGATATCCAACATCTCCTATTCTTGGGGTTCCTTGGTGTACTAACTGCAAGATCGCCGGACATGACACTACAAAATGCTGGAAGATCATAAGATTTCCTCCAGGCCATAAATTGGCAGCCACGACTGTCTCCAATTCTTTCACACCTGAACAGATGTCTGATCTTCTTGCTCTTCTGCACAAACAATCGTCATTAGATGCTTCAAGTGATCAAGTTGCTTTACTTTCTGGTAAGTCTGCGTGTTTCTTTTCCTCTAAGCTCAATCCCAAATGGATTCTCGATAGCAGAGCCACATATCATATCTCCCCCAACCTTGATTTATTTTCATCATATGCTCGTATTTGTACTCGTTTCATAACCATGCCAAATGGAAAACGAGCTCCTGTGCTACATCATGGCACTGTTTTGTTAAGTGCATATATCAAACTCTCCAACGTCCTTCATGTTCCAGATTTTCAATTCAATCTCTTGTCCATACATAAGCTTTCTAATGAGTTATCATCTCATGTCACTTTCACTCCTAACTCTTGCATTCTGTAGGACCTTTTGATGAAGAATCAGTTGGTGATTGGTCGAGCCTATAAGGGACTATATGTTGTAGACACACCTTTGAATAGTGGATCTTCCATATCCAAAAGATGAAATAATTCTACACTCGACATTGTTTCATTGAGTGCCTCTAAAAATTGCAAACTCTTTGCTAAATTGTGGCATTGCCGCTTAGGTCATGTACCTTTTGATTTGATGCATCATTTTTCTCCCATTAATACCATTGCTAAGAAGCATTCCATTTGCACTATATGTCCACAAGCTAGACAACATCGTTTACCTTTTTAGTCATCAAGTACACGAGTTGCTAAATCTTTTGACCTTATCCACATAGACACTTGGGGTCCATATAAACATACCACATACAATGGATTCTCTTACTTCTTGACTATTGTTGATGACCACACGCGGTGCACATGGACCTATTTAATGGCTCATAAGAGCAATGCTTTGAGCATATTAAAGACCTTTGCCTCACTAGTCAAAACACAATTTCATTCCTCTATCAAACACATTCGCTCCGACAATGCTCTTGAATTTTCAAGTCAAGCTGCATCATTATTTTACTCTACTTAAGGCATTAATCACCAAACCACATGTGTTTACACCCCACAACAAAATGACATTGTTGAACGTAAGCACATACACCTCTTGAAGGTTGCTAGATCCCTTTACTTTCAATCCAAACTTCCTCCTTCCTATTGGGGAGAGTGTATATTGACAACCACATACTTATTAACCGAAGACCTGCCCCTATCTTAAACTACAAAACTCCCTTTGAACTACTCTTTCAAAAGCCTCCCACATATGACCACCTTAGAATATTTGGACGCCTTTGCTTTGTTCACACTCCCAATGTCCAGAGAGACAAGTTCGATCCTCGTGCTCAACCATGTATCTTCATTGGTTATCCCTATGGAAAGAAAGGATACAAGGTCCTTACCTTATATACTAGAGAAATTATCACATCCAGAGATGTGGTATTTCCTGAAAATTATCTTCCCTTTCACCACGTTTTTTCATTATTACCTTCTCTTCTTCTTATTCTTTCCACTGCTTCTTCTTTAGATTTTACCATATTTCTATCACCATCATCTTCACATTCTGAAACTAATATGTTCACTGATTCTGATCATAATGCATCACCTTCTGATTTTTCCAATGCTTCTTCTGATTTTTCCCATTCACCACCTTCTAATCATAATGCATCATCTTCTGATCCTATAATAGCACCTCCTAGACGCTCTAGTCGTGTGTCTAAAATACCTCCCTACTTGTCTGATTTTATCTGCACATATAGTTCCTGCTCACCTTCATGGTATGGTTCCTTCTAGTTCTTTACCTTCCACTCATTTCTCATTTCAATCTTCTTTAACCTCTTTTGTTGAACCTACAACATACCGAAGCTTCCATCCAAAATGGGTTGAGGCCATAAGTAAAGAATAACAGGCTCTCCAGAGTAATCATACTTGGGATCTTGTCCCATTACCTGTTGACAAGAAGTCATTGGTTGTAAGTGGGTGTTTAAAGTCAAACTCAAAGCCGATGGCTCTTTGGAGAGGTACAAGGCCCGTTTAGTTGCTAAGGGTTACAATCAAAGAGAGGGAATCGATTTTCATGAGACTTTTTTACCAGTTGTAAAGATGACAACTATACGCAGTATCATAGCCATTGCTGCCTCCAAAGCCTAGCCACTTCACCAAATGGACGTGAATAATGCTTTCTTGCATGGGGAGTTATTTGAAGATGTGTACATGAAACTCCCTCCTGACATCCCTAACCTTTTCTCTCTTGTATGCAAATTAAGGAAGTCTCTTTATGGCCTCAAGCAGGCTTCGAGGCAATGGTTTCACAGGTTAACCACAACTCTTATATATGGAGCAAGGTTTTCGGCAATCTAAATGTGATTACTCACTTTTTATTAAACACTCAGGAGAAGACATCACAGTTGTTGCCATTTATGTTGATGACTTATTAGTCACAAGTTCTAATCAAGCAGAGGTATCTTCTCTTAAGAACTATCTGGATGACCCTTTTAGCATCAAAGACCTCGACATTCTCCATTTTTTCTTAGGGATTGAAGTTGATCATGTTGCTTCTGGTATTGTTTTATCCTAACGAAAGTTCACACTTGAACTGCTCACTGAAGCCAATCTTCCTAATGGCAAGCCTACACCTACACCTTTGCCTCTCAATCTGAAGTTGCTTCCTGACGAAGGTGATGTGCTTCCCGATGCTTCAGTTTATCGTTCACTTGTTGGAAAACTCAATTTCCTCACACATACACGTCCAGACATATGTTACGTAGTTCAATGTCTGAGTCAATTCATGCAACTTCTACGAATGTCTCATATGAGTGCTCTTGTTCATACCATACCTTAAGATACATTCAAGGGACAATAGACGATGGTATACTCCTCAATGGTTGTGACAACCCTAGTCTTCTTGCTTATACAGACTCAAATTGGACTTCTTGTGCTTTTACACGTCGTAGTGTTGGTGGCTATATTGTTCTTCTCGGTTCATCCCCAATCAATTGGAGATCGAAAAAGCAAAGCACAGTTTCACGCAGTTCAGCTGAAGCTGAATATAGAGCCACGGCTCAAGCAACTGCTGAGATCACATGGTTAGTACGTTTACTTGAGGAATTAGGTTTATCTACACCAACGTGTTCGTTTGTACTACGATAACAGTTCAACAATCCAAATTGACAAGAATCCTGTTTTTCACGATCGGACTAAATACATTAAAATCAATTGCCACTTCCCTGTATAAAAGTACTCTATAATGTAACAGAATCTTAACAAACTTGAGTGTACTATAAAAAACCATATTGATGATGGAGAAATCAATAACAGAATTCATTCTTTGTTCACATATTCTCTCAATCTCACGTTCTCTCAATCTCAAACACGAACAATAACACAATGCGAGTGTGAAATTGAACGTCAGGATTCTGCACACGGCTTTTCACGCCATCCTCGATGTGAGGGGCGGAAGCACCACCTGCTCTACGCTTAGGGTTTTCAAGATTGCTCTCTACTCTCACTTTTTCCCCATTCAATCTTTCAAGTGTTTACAGTTGATCATTTACCTTTGCAAATCGCAGATTTTATTCTTCTTCAGTTGAGGATTCCGTTTTGGAGAGTTAGGGTCTCGGTCTAACCAAATTGCAGTTCCCGCGCAGATTTCGGACTCGAATTGCCATGGCTCATCCGAAGACACCTGGTTCAAAAGGTGCGTGGTCGTTGGCCATCATTGCCTTAGCAACTGCTCCAAACGTGGATTTTGGTACTCTTTATGGTTAGTGTTCATGTCACTTGTGCAATGGTCTTTTTAATTATAAATCCGGTGGTTATACTGCTGATTTTTGTGTGTTTTTAGGTTTAATTCGCTCAATACCAAATGTGTCTCAAAATCTGTGCGACGAAGCGGTAGAAGTGGTTGCTTTGAGATGCTTGGAGGGCGTATATGATCCTGTCAAGGTGTCTAAAGCTTTTCGGTTTGATTCCTGTGAACGATCCTTTCATGTTCTTCAACTTCTATTGGAACAGGTAATTGTGCTTGTTCTTTGTTTATTGGAATGTAGAAACCCTGTTATTGATTATTTGAGTACTCAAGGGTGATAGCACACTTAATCTATGTACTAGGCAAAGCTGAAAAATGTCGTCTCTAATGAACTAGATAGTCTGAGAAAGAGTGCTTCTGATCAGCTACTGAGAGAACTTCATGCTTTTATCAAGCATAGAAAAGCTAAGTTTCCTCGTTGTGCTCTGCAAGAGGTATGGTCTTTCTTATTTTTTTAGCTTAAATTTTGCAAACATGTCTGATCACTATTGAATTCTATTGTACTCTTTTGTCCATTGAATGTGTATAGTTGAGGAATAGCCTACATCACGGCGATGCCTCACTTGCAGCGAAACTGGATAAAACAAATGGAGCAGAGGTTCAGAATAGCCCTGACAAAACAAACAAATCATGGGAAGAAAAATCAGCGAGCTCTTTGCAATCTCAGAAAGGTGTGCTAGACTGCCCATTTGACGTGGAAAGAGATAAATGCATTCTAGAGCGATGCTTAAGCATGACAGAGATGGTTATATTGCTTCTACTGATTTGTATTCAGTTCCTTCTGATGATGTTGAGCTGTCTCTTGCAGGTTATACAATGCTAGATGTCTGCATTAAGTGTAAAGAAGGTGATGAAGTGTTGACGTGTAATACCTGTCAAATGGTAGTACATGAGAGGTGCTTGGGCGCTACAACAAGAATTTACAGCAAAGGTGATTTTATGTGCCCTGTTTGTACTCAACTTGATCAGTCCAAGGTATTATCAGATGTAAATGCACATTCTCCAAGACAGGGAGTGTATATGGATGGAAGTGTTAAAGTGACATCTGCCCCGACTTTGAATGACAAAAAATTAGCACAAGCTGTACCTTATGAATATGCAGCATCCAAGAAGGATCCAGATCCTGTTGACAGTGCTTCAAAAGATCAGCAGGAAGGCTTTTTGGTGGCAGGTAACGCAGACAGTATGTCTCATTCTTCGTCTACAGATGAAGGGGGCGGTGCAACAGTGAATGAAAACCAGCACTTGAAGGGGAAGCGGAAATTGCAATCTGAACATTTTGATGATGCTGGTTTATATAAAGGCACTCCAAAAAAGCAACTACTCCATGCCCCGTCAAAGATTGCTGCTACCTGCCCACCCCCTAAGCCCTCCAGAAGCTTCTCTATGCCTCAAAAATGGCCGAGGCTTGCTGATCAGGTGAAGGATGCTTTAAGTTCATCTTTTAGTGATCATGATAGAATTCCAAAAGAGGAACTTGGTAAGGCTGTTACTTCAAGCTACTCCTTAAAGCATCAACCAAAGCTGAAGCCTGCTCAACAGAAGGATGCTTCTAGAGCATCTCACTGTGATCCTGATGGGAATTTAGAAGGGGAAAGCTGTAGGGCTACTTCAAGCTACTCCCGGAGTAATCAAGGCAATGGAATTTCCAAGTAAGTTTATTACTTAATACAACTATAATCATTATTAATTATTCATCACTTTGATTCATCTTGTTTGCCTTTCTATTGATTATGAGTTTTACTTGACACGGAGAATTGTTCTAGATATGACATGAATACAGAGTTCCCGCGACTTAGGAGGCAAAGGGTTCTTTTCACGGCAGAGGAAGTGGATATGTTGAAGGTTTGTATTTTGTTAATAATGTTCCATATGTGCAGAGGTGACACATATGATACTTGAAAACATGCTTTAAAAAGCATGTTATCCCATTGTTAGAGTGGTGTAGTCTGCAGCAAGTGAACACTAAAGCTATAAAACCTTTAGAAAATGTAGATAAATCATCCATATGGTGGTAGTCAACAACAGAAGTAGAAAAAAAAATGAGAGCCTCAAGCTAATTATCTGATAAAAGGCCCACTTGTGATTAACTAGTCTATTAAAAGTCATATTGCACTATGAAGAAGATGGAACACTAGATAATTGAAGAAAGTGCTCACCCAGGATTTTCATTTACAAATCTAGTTAGGGAATATAATACAATATAGATATACGCTTGGTTTCAGTATTTCAAACTTAGTAATAAGCTATAGTACGTAGTATGTAGTTCTCGATAGCATCAGAATATTAAATTTCCTTTAGTTTCTCTCTATGTTAATTAGTCCTTTGTCTTTTTGAACTTGCACGAGGACATAGTAAAGTGAGCTTGTGCTGACATTAGATGTGGTGTGAGTGCAGGAAGGTGTGAAGAGATTTGGGCTTCAATGGACAGCTATATTCGACTTTGGATGCAAAGTGTTCGTCAAAGGTCGTAGACCAGAGGACCTCAGGATCAAGTGGAGGAACCTTGTTCTCCACAAGCATGTCTGAGTCAAGGTAAGTTCCATCTGCTACCTAGTTATTGATGTGTAGTGTATATGAACTCTGGAATATGATATGAAACAAGGCAGCAGAGTTTTGTATGTTTGCATTGGCGAAACCCGGCAGGAATCTGAATCTTTTGTTTCCTTTGGTTCCCTTCTGTTATCCTTCGTGTGCATGAGCGGCTGAGCGTATCCTTTTGTTAGTGATGCTGCTTCTGTTTAGACTGCAGTATCCTATCCTTCTCTCTAGGATGGAAAAACTGAATATTTCGTTAAAAACAACTGTCTTTTTTTTTAGTTGTTTGCTGGTCGTCCATGGTGTTTTTGAACGAAGATGATTTTTTTTAAAATTTTAATTTTTTGTTTGTAGAAGAGCTATGCATGTTATACTATGAGACTGAAGTCACCATTTACGGAAATAGAGTGAACAAAACTCCTTTCCATATTGTTCTGTTTTCAACACTTTTCACTTGTCATGCTTGCTGGTGTTGTTGCAAATGCAAAACCATCTTGCTTGCCGACAGGGTTTACTGTTGCCCATCTTGCTTGAAATTATGCGTAATCTCTGCCTGTATTTGTATTCCTGTAGTATTAGTTTGACTGCTTAGATGGAAAGCTTTTCTTCTCTTTTTCCTTTTTGTTTAAGGAAAAGTTAACCTATTTTTAGCTCTTAGACTATAATATCTCTAAGAATGCGGTCTATTTTATTTAATTTTCAAGAAAAAGAAACCCAATTGTTAGCTCAGGTCACTTTATACATTGCTATACAACCACCGGGCATATATGGCAAGATTCGTGAAATAAGTAGGACTTATAAATGGCAACCTTAAATCATGTCTTAGAAAAAACGTTGATTCGAAACATCCAGCTGTCTAAATCTTGCACAATGTTTTCAACTCACGAGGAATTGTCAAAATCGATATGAACCGTAGCTCGACCCTTTTATTTTAGACAAGCCGACTTGAAAATATTCAAATGTATAATCAAAATCACCTAGGCTGAAATTACCCAAACAACTCATTTCGAGTTCAAGCCCAATAACATAACCCCTTTTAAGATAGAGAAATTAAATTTTATTGGCTTGTCTAATTAAAGGCAATAAAATCGATATCTTTCCTAATCATTATTTATTTTTTAATTATTTTCTTTTACTAGTTATGATTGTGTTGATGCGTGGATTATTGTGTCCCACATCGACTATAATGAATAATGAGAACCTAGCATATAAACCCGAGGTTACTCCTCATATTGTCAATTGGTTTTAGGATGAAATCCCGAGGATTAATGTATAGAGGTTCACTTGTGGTGTATATCCCCTCCACGTTTGACTAAGGGTTCACTTGTGGTGTGCATCATTTAACAACTTGTCTAGTAAGTCTAATATAAATGTAGAAATGGTCATCATCCGAAGTGTGTCATTCCCACCATAGACTATCAAAGGGTATAATCATGATTAGTTATGAATTATGTTCATTTGATCTCCGAATTGGAGATAAGCGGTAGTTTTAGGAGGATGAGTAAACATGTTGAACATAATAATAGTGAATATATGGAAAATATATGAAGATGTCGGTCAAAAATAGAGAGGCAGGTAGTAGTTCAATCAGTTGAATCTTTGGGCAGGTACCTCAACTTTTTAGCATGGCGCTTTGTTGACCTACTAATGTCAGTCAGGGATGAACAATATCACCCTTAAATCTAGCAAATCATGTTGGGGGAAGAAAGTTATCTTTCAGAAAACCAGTCATGATTATACGTAAAGAACATCAACATTCAACAAGCATGTTTTACTTACATCATGTACCTACGATCTTCAATCTCAAACTTCCCATACATTTTCAATCTCATTATATTGCTACGTTAGGTGAACCCAAAACGATTTTTTCTAAACTATGTTCTAATAATATATAAGTTAAGCTCTTCGATTTCAAATATTATCGTATCAACAAAAGTACCAACTATAAAAAAAATAAAAATAAAAATAGATCTTTTTAAATCAAAATTTTTTAGCTATTATTTAAATAAAGATTATTATTGGTGAGTTAAATACCGAATAATAATAGTGATTAATTCAATATTAACTACGAGTTCAGATTACAAAAAGACATTATTCGGAGGACGAATCCCCGGCTCTATGATATCCAAGACTTAACACGTAACTTGGATAGGTTCAAAAAATGGAAATTTAATGTTTACGGGGATGGAGTGTGAAATGCAATAAATGTGAGGTATGATGGAAGTCATTGAATAAGTGATAATTTGAATGAATAAGTTAATATATTTGTGGTTCTTGAAATGGGTTTTTTCACCGAATAAACCGTTAGCGGTTAAATTAAGTAAATGACGCAAAGTAGGAGTTTCTTTAAAAGGCTGTGAAGTAGGGTAAAGATAAGACAGGATCATGAATCTCGACCTTTCAATGATCACATGGTATTGTATATTGAGACATGCACAAGACCCCACCTATGTAACCTCAAATACAAGCACTTGTCTTTAAGTCTCGTTTCAACTTCCACACATCAAAACTCACGCAATTTTACTGACCTACCACTCCCTTCAACATCAATACATCATTCTCCATCCACAAACAAATAAATATATATAGAAAGGGTTGGTATCCAGAGAAAATTAGTCTTACATTAAAAATTAATAATTGTTCAAATATAATTTATTTGTTCATCTATATTTAAAATTGTTTAATTATATTCAATTTTATTTAAATATTTGAATAATTGAACAATTTCAAATATAATTGAATAATTGGACAGTTTCAAATATAGTAGAATAATTGACTATGTTAGTTAATAATTTTGAATATAATTGATTAATTTCAAGTATAAATGAACAATTGGAAATATATTACACTTTATGTTTAGTTGAATATTGACTATAGTTGGACAATTTCAAATATACTACAACAATTAGTCACGATCCATGATTCAAAATAATATTTAAGTCGAATAAATAAATGTGATATTTAAAAAGTTGTTACTTTTTATCGTATAACTTTTTTTTTTACGATCCTAATCCTCGTTATATATATATATATATATGAAAGTGCCTCGTAAGTGGATGTACCTGAGACTGAAATAAACGAAAAAACAGGTCGGGTTTGTAGTTAAATTTGTTACAGTAAGATACAGGTTTGAAGTTAGTTTAGAGACACAAAAACAGTAGTAGTGAATTCACATAGTTTATTTCTTTAGTAACTGCACATGTCTTCTTTTGTATGTTTAAACTCCCTCGTAAATGTACAGTAAGATACCGTACATAAATCTTGATTGTTACTTTCACCGCCTTCGTTACTGTGGCCCCCTTAGTTTCCGCCTTCCATGTAACTTCCCTTGCCTTTATAAACACATTAATCTCACTCACTACTTCTAACAAGATCTATCGTCATCTTTCTGCTACAAATTAACTCCTTCTATTTCCTTACATCATATCAAACCAGAACCTTTACGAAAATGTCGAGCAGACGGTCGAGGCAACATCAATCCGCAGGAACTTCTCGGATATCCGACGACCAAATCATTCGTCTCGTCTCCAAGCTCCAACACCAGGTTCCCGAGCTTCGAAACCGCCGATCCGACAAAGTATGTAATCTTCTTCTTCTTGTTTCGTAATTCTTAGTTAATTACTTGCCTGCCAAGCTCAACATGCTACCATAGTGCAATGTCTGTTTGATTCAAGCAGATCGAAATCGAGTCGGTTTTGAGTTAGGCAAACTGTTGTTCGGGTTAAACCCCTCGTTTGCCCAAACAAGTCATGTTGATTCATTTATTTAGTACGTACATTTAGACTCATGGTTTGGTATATATATACATATAATAAACTTTTTTCTTGAATTATGTTAGCTAACAGTTGAGTTAAGTACGTCTTATCAGGCCCAAAGCTGCACTTGCCTCACAGTGTCCCCATGTGCAATATTTTCTCTAATTCCTTACTTATTTGTTATGTAGCTAGCATTAAGAATATTGTTTTTATTAAAATTTGTATGTACGGTGTGTAAGCATTAAATTTGGTATACAGTTGATACTGTAGATATTATATCGACAGATAACATATTTGTTTTTAGGTTCAGCATATCTAATGAAAAGTTTTTTTCACTTCGATCTCCTACTATAGGATCTTCTTCCTATATATATATGTATCTTGTAATGTCACATCCGAATTCAAATAGTAGGAAGACGTCATTGTCAAGATAAAAATTGATGTCCATTGAATAATTGTTATTATGTTTGAATTGGTTTAATGATGATATATAATTAATCTTTAGGTAGCAGCTTCGAAAGTTTTGCAAGAAACGTGCAACTACATCCGAAACCTCCATCGAGAAGTCGACGATCTCAGCGACCGTCTCTCCCGCCTCCTCGCCACCGTCGAGGCCGACAGCGAGGAGGCTGCCATTATCAGGAGTTTGATCGGCTGAAGCTCTCCATGCATCTGCATATTTATATCTATATATGTACTAATTAAGCTAGTATAGCCCGATGATGATGATCATCTGGGGCAATGATAATGGGCCCAGCTATATATTTTAAGCATGGGTTAATTGGGTTTGTTAAATTGATTAAGTGATTAATTAATGAGAGAGATAATATAATATTATTAAAGTCTTGTAAGTTTCTGCAATAGATTTAGGCTTTGTTTTTCTCTCTCTCTCTGTGTCTTTGTATGATCTCATTAAGGCTTTAATTCTAACAGTGAGAGGGCGGGAGAAAAAGATCATTCCCGTAATTAAGTGCACCAGTCAAGGTGGTTAACTGAAGTGGTTAAAGAATGCTCAAAAGGGAATGTAGGTGACTGCTATCAAGTTTTGACAGGTTTGCTAATTATCAGGACAACAATTTAATCTGGTAGTTGTGGGCTACTTATTGGTGTTGTTATCGACTTTAGGTACAACTGTGACGCTGTACCTTAATTAACAAGACTAAACAAAACAGAAATTAGGGTTCGTTTGGTGTATTCCGATATTTGGGTCGGATTTAATAAACAGTGTTTGTTATGTTATTTTTTGTTGGATCGTGGAGTTATATGTGTATTGTATCCTAGACCGGGTTATCTCTATTGGGAAAAAATTTCGGCCCGTGCATTAGACCGGATAGATTATATCTTTAAGAATTAGAGTAACTATCTTTTTAGATAGTTTTGGACTATTTATACCCACGTTGTATACTATAATCGTCATTATAGTGTAAAATTTTGGTTTGTCAGTGTCCCAACTTACAAACCGGGTACCCAATCTTCGTGTTTCGTTTCAATTTCTCCCTTGACTTTTTTTCTTCTAATCATAAAAACTAATATCAAAGCTTCATTCTTGCAATTGCGGTGGGAGATGAAAAATCACCAGAAGAACTCCATGGGACAAATTTTAGGTTCTGCAAGATGCAGGTAGAGAATGAGGTTGAAATCTAGAGTTTGATTAAAATTAATAAAGACATAACCGGGTTCCTAAGAAATAGTATTTGAAAGACATAACTCAGTTACTAATAAACGTGATTTTTAAATGTACCGGCGAGAATCGTTATATAACGTCAAAACTACCCACTTCGCGTCCATAGTTTTGCTTTTTTTTTTCCCCTCCGGATTCCAACTACGCGTTTGAAGTGAATAGTTGGAGCCGAGACGGAACCGGTACGAACCGATAAACTATATTTTTTGGACGCCTAGTTGAAATTCTTTTTAAAAAAAACAAACTCATATTACGCTTTTGGGAAGCGTAGCAGTAGTTCTTTTTTAAAAGCCAAAACTACCATTACACTTCCCAAAAGAGTTTTTTTTTTGTGTGTGGTAAGAGTAGTAGTTTTTTTTAAAATAACTTACTACTACGTATACAGTATGCGTAGTAGTATTTTTTTTCTTTTCGTTTTTTTGAAATGAATTCCGATTACGCTTTCCAGAAGCGTAGTTTGTCGGCTCATTCTGGCTTCACCTCGGCTTTAACTACGCATTCCAAACGCGTAGTTAGAATCCGGAGGGAAAAAACGAAACGACTCATGCGAAGTGCGTAGTTGTGGTTACAAATAGCAATTTTCGCTAATACGTCTATCAACGGCCTTATAAATAGTATTTGAGATGTTTTTGTAAACAATAGAAACCGGTTAAGGTGGATTACATTTGAAAAGTAGTACAACCTAAATCATCCTTACGAAGAACATGAATGTCTAACATATAGTCGGAAATTACCACACCTTTCTTTCAAGAGTAGTATTGTTACATTGGGGATTTTATACCCTTTTGATTGTAGTTTGTAATAGAAAATATTTATTACTTCCGCGTCCCACTTTATTCTCATATATACATATAAATGCCCGTATTATCTACATATGTATTATCCTATCCATACACCCCCTCAAGCTGAACATGTGAAAGCAAGACAAGCTTAATAGTAAGGAAATGATGTTGATGTTCTCCCAAAGCTTTAGTGAAGATATTAGTCGGTTGAAGGGAAGAGCTAACATGGAATGTCTGAATGAAGCCCTTATGCACTTCATCACGAACATAATGACAATCAAGACGCAAGTGTTTGGTTCTATCATGAAACACAGGGTTAGCAACAAGGTGTTGTGGAACCTTATTATCACAATGCATTGGAATGAGAAGAGAGACTGGAATATGAAGATTAGATAGATGACCTTCAAGCCACGCAATTTCACTGATGGTTGTTGACATTGCTCGATGTCACTCTCCGCAAAAGACTTGGAGACAGTCTTTTGCTTTTTTTATTTTTAATATATTTTCAGGACACCAAGGTTTTGCCAAAAAAGGCAATAACAAGTGATCGACAGGTGAAGGCATAAGAGCCCAACCAACATCATTATAAGATATAATGTTGTGAGAAATTTCAACAAGATAAAATAAGACATGATTGACCGTGCCTTTGAGATATCTAAGGGGGTATATAGCAACATGCCAATGAGAAAACCGAGAAGAGATAAAAATTGGCCTAATTGTTACACATAATATGAAAAATCATGCCTTGGGAGAGAGATATAACAACTTTTCCACTAATCTCCTATAAGCTTCAAGATCAGAGAAGACTTCACCACAATTAGGAGTCAAGTTAAGGTCCCTCGGCATGAGAAATGAAGTTGGCTTACAATCTTGTAAATGATCATCATGAAGGATGTAAGGATATACTTTCTATGGTTTAAATGAAGACCCGAAGAAGTCATTGAAATTTCCTTGCCAAAGAAAAATCGAGCTAGGTCCAAATCTTTGTTTGTAAAAGCATTGTCAAGAGTAGTCTTGACAAGTTGAGTTTCAGAAGGAAGATTACTAGAAATGAGCATATCATCAACATAAATTTAAGGCAATAGTAATTCCTGAAGAGTTATGCTTAGCAAAGAGGGATTAATCATGGTTGGATTGAAGAAATCTAAGGTATAATAAGGCCTTTGTGAGTTCAATGTTCCATTGCCGACTTGCTTGCTTTAAGCCATAAAGAGATCTCTTTAAATGACACACTTGACCTTGAACAACCCGAGATAACCTTGGGGAGGTGTCATATACACTTTTTCATCCAAGAAATTAAACCATGCAAAAAAGCATTATTGATATCAAGATGATGCAAAGGCCAAGATTGAGCTGCTGCAAGTGATAATATAACTCTTATAGTTGTGAACTTAACAAACTAGAGAAAAGTTATGTTTATTATATTTATCTTTGATGTGATTATAACCCTTGGCAATTAGCCTTGCTTTACACCTTTCAACAGAATCATCCGGGTTATATTTGACTTTATAAATCCATTTTGAACCATTGGTTTTATGACCGGGAAAAAGTATATATAGTAAGTATTTATGTATGATTGGCTTCAAGAGAAGAGAGTTCTTTCTGCATAGCTTCTATCTAAACTGGATGATATTTAGCCTGACCATAATGAGAAGGCTAAAGAACAGAAAGCATGTTGAATAAGAGTGAATGAATTTAAGATCATGATTGTAGTGTTGAAGAGAGGCAATGATTACGTTAGTAATAGGAGAGCGAGAGACAAAAGCACAAATATAGTCATGGAGTGTAGAAGGCTTTTGTGAAACACGAGTAGATCTTCTAGGTTCCACAAAAAAAAAAGAATTTCGAACTATAGGAATGAGAACATGATTGGGAGGAGAAGATGAATCTGAAGTGAAAGGGATAGGAATAGGGGAACCAAAAGAAGGAGATGGTGTAGGGGAGTTACAAGATTTCTCATACGTTATAATATGATTATCGGATAGAAAATTCCTCTAGCATTTAAATTGATTTATCTCATAATTATTCTCATTCTTAATTTAGATTTGTCAATTATAATATTTCTCTTGCATTTAAATTGATATATTTCATAATTATTCTCCTTCTTAATTTGAATTTGTCAATTATAATTTATAGATTTCATTTCTTATTCTTCAAACTGAAAAGGTAATTTAAGATATTATTATAAGGTCAAACTAGTGTATTACCCGTGCAGTGCACGGGGCGTGATTTAATATTTATTCTAAACATTTGAATAAAAATAATTTTTTTTAGAGCATAATATTAGTTATTCACTTATTCACTATAAGTTTAACTATCTTTTATTATACGTATAATACAGTAACAAATTCAAGTTATATTTATATAATATAAAACACATCTTGGCTAAAATTATAATTATAATATAATCGGTGCATATTATCTCAAAAGAAGCTTGTTTAAGAAGATTTACAAATTAAAATCCGTGAGATAATTAAGATCGGAATTATCAGATTTTATTTACGGATTAACAAATTATTAAGATTTGAATTTGTAAATATCAAAATTATTGATTTTTGAAGTACCAAATTTTATTTACGGAGTAACAAATTATTAAGATTTGAATTTGTAAATATTAAAATTATTGATTTTTTAAAAGTAACTTTTTAAAATATTTTTGGGAGCTGCGTGAATTGTAGCGTTGACACGTGACAAAAAAGGTCTCTCATTTGATACTTATAAGATAAGATATGTTATTATTTATTTAATTATACTATTTACCTAATAATTTATAGACCTAAGTTATTTACTGATTAAAATTAATCATTGAGTGTATTCCATCCAACTATCTATATATATATATATGTTTTATTTTGATTATGTTTTATTTTGGGTTGATACAAATTAAAAGAAGTTAAATGGACTACTACAATACAATAGATCTATTTACGTCGGTGTACGTATGCACGTAGTATTTGCAAGTTGCTTTGGGCTTATTTTGTCAGTTGACTTTCACGCATGCATGCATGCAAAAATTGACCATAATAACTTATTTGGCATAATAAGTTGACCATAATAGCTTCTGGTAATGAAAAATTGATAATCAACACAGATACCTTCCAAGCATGGTTTGACTTGGAAAATAATATCATTATGATGTTGTACACATTGGGCTCAATTTCAATTCTTTCAAGCTAACAATTACTCAATTCACCTACCCACCTAGCCTTCCTTTTTACGTCGCATTAAAATATACTTATCGTTCAAATATATGGAGAGAAGTTTGGTTCAATTGTCCCACCATTTGAAACATGCTTTTGAGGATACCTTAGGACGTTCATGCAGTTCAGTATTGTATTCGTTAATCGGGATAACTAATTAACGAATACAATATTGAGTCGGGAAGAACAAAACCCCAAGTGTCTCAAGCGATCAGAATCCTTAACACGAGTAGGTGCTTCCAAGCAGTAAACAATCATAGACCGGCCCAATGCTGATCCAACGCATTAGCATTGGGCAAAACCGGCAAAACCGTTAGCGTGATATGCAGTTCACACAATTACACCGACGATAGGTTATTCACACTAGAGTTATTTCGGAGATAAAATTGTTTCATGCCATACATTAATAAACAAACACACAACCCGATGTGGATATATATATAGAGAGAGATGTGTGGGGTTGGTTCGTTATTTTTTCTTTTGTCCATTTTATTTGACTTATGTGTTGAAATCGGTCCTAACATGTATGTACGTTCAGGAATCAATTTTAGAAGAACTTGCGCCGGAAGTTTTTCTGGGCAATTTTTCGGTGGGCTCCGGCCAATATCAACACCGGAAGACGGGAGCATTAGCTCCGCGGATCCGATTACTATAATTTGGTATATTTATACGTACAAATTGATGTCCAAATGAATAAGAATTTAATGCCCAAAGATGAGTGTTTGAAATGCATCTAGGGATAATTAATTGTGGAAGAACTTGTCCCACATCGACAATGTGGAAACTAGTGAGACACCATATATATGAGAATAATCCTAATATGATTAACTAAGTTGATGGAGAGGTAATCTAGCAGTGGCTAGAACACATGCCGAGCTGAGTCGTGGCTCGTGGACTCGTGGGAGTGACGTCGGGCTAAGAGCCTTATGTACCTGATGTTAGGCTGGCCCAAGACTTTCCCTAATCTAGTTGGATATAATCTCCATTTCTTAAACCTTTACTTTATAATTCCTTTTGAGGTCCTACAGTTCAAACAACAACGAAATGCTTTATTGTATTGTGACATAATGACTAGTAAAGACTAAAGACTCAACAACAATAATTTTTTAGGTTTGTGTTACTTAGCTCCTCGAAGCAATGGATCATTTGTGTTGATATTTTTTACGTAAAGAGTATGGTGTGAATTGGTGTCCAGCGTCCACCGTGGGCACCTAATTAGCGTTACCTAGATTGAATACGTGTCTTCTCCAAGAGACAACTTGAATGCCTCTTGATAACTTGTCACACGAGGTTAGGCCTAGTAGAATCTCGGCCCAGTTCCACCAAGAGAATGATAAGTCCATAATGACTAGTAAAGGCTAAAGACTCAACAACAATAAATTTTTAGGTTTGTGTTACTTAGCTCTTCGAAGCAATGGATCATTTGTGTTGGTATTTTTTACGTAAACAATATGGTGTGAATTGGTGTCCAGGTGTCCACCGTGGGCACCTAATTAGCGTTACCTAGATTGAATACGTGTCTTCTCCAAGAGACAACTTGAATGCCTCTTGATAACTTGTCACACGAGGTTAGGCCTAGTAGAATCACGGCCCAGTTCCACCAAGAGAATGATAAGTCCATAATGACTAGTAAAGACTAAAGACTCAACAACAATAAATTTTTAGGTTTGTGTTACTTAGCTCCTCGAAGCAACGGATCATTTGTGTTGGTATTTTTTACGTAAATAGTATGGTGTGAATTGGTGTCCAGGCGTCCACCGTGGGCACCTAATTAGCGTTACCTAGATTGAATGCGTGTCTTCTCCAAGAGACAATTTGAATGCCTCTTGATAACTTGTGACACGAGGTTAAGCCTAGTAGAATCTCGGCCCAGTTCCACCAAGAGAATGATAAGTCCATAATGACTAGTAAAGACTAAAGACTCAACAACAATAAATTTTTAGGTTTGTGTTACTTAGCTCCTCGAAGCAATGGATCATTTGTGTTGTATTTTTTACGTAAACAGTATGGTGTGAATTGGTGTCCAGGCGTCCACCGTGGGCACCTAATTAGCGTTACCTAGATTGAATACGTGTATTCTCCAAGAGACAACTTGAATGCCTCTTGATAACTTGTCACACGAGGTTAGGCCTAGAAGAATCTCGGCCCAGTTCCACCAAGAGAATGATAAGTCCGGAAAGACGAGATGTCGACTGTGAGGCCGCAAAGCAAGCGTGGCTGCCAACAATGTGAATTCTTAGTTAAGCAAGTGGGTCTACTAGTTAGAAAGAGGTTACAAGGGGGAAGAGATTTACGGATCAAGAAAGGTGGACATCTGACCACATGATCCGATTTTTTTAAAAAGTGAGTATTTGTTAAAAAGAGGGAGACGGGTAAAGCGGATGATGTCAGGTAGAATGCGGGTGAACATTTTCCTTCACCCATCATTCAACCAATCTATCAATCCGTGATTGTCACCGGTATCCGACTCGACTACTACTCTCATATCTAGATTGTTTTCTCTTGGTTCACCAATACTTGTTCGGATGTTCTAATTGTTAAATGCATGTCAGTCTTCCATAATCTTTTAGTCCGTAAACACCCAAAATCTCACCCGTTTCATCTAGTACTGAATCGGAGCGGAATGAATGCATGTGACAAGTCTAATTGGGAGATGATTTTTGTTGATGAATTGAGTTGCGGTTTGAGTTATCCACCCATCGTCTGACCAATTGTCCATCTCTACGGATATATATATATATATATATATATATATATATATATATATAATTAAGAAAGAGGCTATAAGTGAGGAAGGATGATCATGGGTGGGAGGATCGCTTTCCTAATTCTTTGTTAACCACTTGTACTAGCAAATACTTATGATTGAACAATACAAATTCGACCTTGATTTTAGTCGAAAGGTTGACGGCTCACTCACATTTTTAGTCAAAGTCGCCTCTTGGTAATTTTTTTACTAAAACAAAGAACGTAAGGATAAGCTCCCACACAAATTTTGACATATCGGATTGAAAAATACATGACTTTGAAACGCAATTTCTAGACGTACCGGCGAAAAACGCTAAATGTAACCTAAACTACGCACTTCGCGTGCGTCGTTTTGGTTTTTCACTACGGACTGAAACTACGCGTTTGGCGTGCGTAGTTGGAGCCGAGGTGAAGCCGAACGAGCCGATAAACTACGCTATTGGGGAGCGTAGTCGGAATTATTTTTTTTTTAAAAAATAAAAATAAACTACCACTACGCTTACCAAGTGCGTAGTAGTAGAGTTAAAAAAATAATAATACTACTACTACTACGTTCCTGGAGAGCGTAGTAGTAGTTGTTTTTAAAAAAAACAACAACGAAGTTTACGCCTACACTAAGTGAAGAACTACACATTTGGGCCCTTACTGCGTACTCTTCGTCTTCTTCCCCATCGTTCATCACTGTCTCCTTCCTCAGCGGCTTTGTCCCGTTTGATCGAAAGGTTAGCAACCCCTGTCCCTATTCAATTCAATTCAATCCCGTTTAAATATCGACCCAATCGATTGATTAATCATTGAAACCCTAATTGAAGCAGCGTAAGTCGGTTCCGTTCGATTTCGGCGGCTCGGTCTCCTTCACCAGTCCCGTTCCTCAGCGGCTCGGTCTCCTTCCTCAGCGGTTCGGTCTCCTTCACCAGTCCCGTTCGATTTCGTCACTTACCTTTCCAGTCCCGGTCGATTCCGGCTTCACCAGTCCCGGCCCGTTCGATTTCGGCCTTCACCTTTCCAGTCCGGATTTCGGCTTCACCTACCTTTCCAGTCTCGATTCCGGCTTCAGCGATTTGGACTCCAGTCCCGATTCCGGTTTCACCTACCTTTCTAGTCCAGATTCCGGCTTCAAACCTTCTACTATCTCGTCTTGTCAGACTCCAGTAAAATTACCATGTCATCACAGTTTATATCTGAGATCTCTGAGGATATTTCTTCTCAGCTACACCATGGGATTATGAAGGGAGCTCACCGTTTTGTGCTCGATGAGATTTTTTTTTAATCTACTACTACGCTTATGGCAAGCGTAGTAGTAGTGTGTTTTTTTTTAATCTACTACTACGCTTATGGCAAGCGTAGTAGTAGTATTTTTTTTTTAAAAAAATAAAAATCCACAACTACGCTTATGGTAAGCGTAGTAGTAGTAGTAGTAGTTTTTTTTTTCCTTTACGGCTACGCATATGACAAGCATAGTAGTAGTTTATTGGCTTGTTCGGCTTCACCTCGGCTCCAACTACGCACCCCGAACGCGTAGTTGGAGTCCGTAATGAAAAAACGAAACTACGCATGCGAAGTACCGTAGTTCAAGTGACGTTTAGCGTTTTTCGCCGGTACGTCTATTATAGCCTCTTTGAAAGGGTAGTTTTAGAAAGATTTCAAAGTTGTAGAAAAATGTCATATCGGACTTAGAGGAGGAACAAAGAGGGAAAAGAAGGCTAGAAAAGTGACACTTACTAATTGGTGGGGTTGTAAAATCTATTGAAATAAGGTTGTTGAATAGAGTGTCGGTTGTCAATTGTCATTGGCGGGCAAGGCGGCATTGTGTCCGGGAGATGAAACGAGTCCTCTACGTCTCTCCATATCAATTTACCAATCTAAGTCTTCCTCCATGAGGTCCATATATTGGTGGAAAAATAAATCGAACGTTATGTTTTATTTAGCCTTTGTTTAAATTATTTGTTTAATTAGTTCAGATTATATTGCACTTATAAATTTTATAAAATAATACATAAATTAGTAATATAAACTGTTTAAATTAATAGAATACTCGATTTTAGTAACCATAGTCATAAAAATATGAATTTTTATAATATTAGTTTAAAATTTGGGTATCGTTAATTTGAATATTGTGTACCGTTAATTCAAACATTGTGTTTTATTTGTTCAAACATGTACAATTAAACAAAATACATAAAAACATAACTACAAAATTATACGTGAATTAATTATCAAAAAATATCAAAACTGACCGTGTATATTTTTGAACGAATTGAACTAAAATCATGAACTGAGATAATTACGGTTATAGTTTTCTCATAAAATTTTTAAAAACTATCATTGCGTCCTCTCAAAAGAACAAAATAGATCTCGTACTTTCTAAAAATTGTAAAATTGTCACTATACTTCTTTTTAAATTATTAAATAACGTAGATAAATGTAGTCCATTGAATCATATGAATTAACGCTTAAATTACTCCCTCAGACCTTATCACAAATTCACTCCTTACCTTAACCATTCTCTTTCTTATTTATGTGCATTTTAATTGAGTTTTACATTAATGAGGCTAAATGTTTGTTAATGGGCCTTTATTTGCTATTCTAGACTTTTAAATTTTTTTTAATATAATTTGTATTTACAAATTTAGATTAGACCCATTTTTGGTCGCCCAGATTGCCATAACCTTGGTGCTCGGCCTGGTCAAACTATATTTTCTTTTAAATGGATCAAAGTGGTATTTTTCTCTCTTTTTTGTTATTATGCATCAATGTATCATATATGGCAAAATAAAACCCGATGATTCACCGAACTTAACAAAATTATCGCCAAAATAAAAAAGCTCATGTCATCCTACAAGAAATTAAAAACAAAATAGGAACAAAGAAATTTACGTGTCTTGCAACTGTATGGTGGAGTATATAATTCTTCAGGAACAAAATTATCTTTAGTAATGAACATATGGGCCTTGATAATAAGATTATTACTTTTATCAAAAACCAAATACATAACTGGAAAACTAACATAACTGATGAGGACGATTACGATATAAAACAACAACAAAAAAGTTATATCTCAAACAAACGGAAGAAACACAATATTAAATGGGAAAAACCAAAACCCGGTTTTTTTAAACTTAACTTTGATGGATCAAAACTCGATTCGGGAATCACATCTATTGGATATGTTATTCGGAACCACAATGGCGATATCGTTAGCCTTGAGGCTAAAAAAATAATTTCAATTCGGTCATAAAAGCCGAAGCATTTGCCCTCAAAACTGGGTTACAAGAGGCAATCAAACTACAAATTAAAAAGATCGAAATCGAAGGTGATAACTTGTGTGTAATCAAGGCATTCCAAGGTTTGTGGAGTTGTCCGTGGGAGGTCGAGATGATTATATCCTACTCCAGACTGGATCTTCGTTTCTTTGACGAGATCCATGTTAGACATATTTTCAGAGAGATAAATTGTGTTGCTGACCGATTGACCCATCTGAGAATTTCGACCCCCAACGCCAATTTTTCTGAAGATCCCGAACTTCGTGTTCTTATCCGCAAGGATGCTTTAGGTTAGACTACCTCTAGGATGTAGGCCAATCTAAACGCTTTCCATTGTAAAAAAAAAAAAAAAAAAACCGATGCTTCACTACACAAACCACTCTATACTTCATTGTTGAACCAGCGATACATAGAATCATAAAACTTTATACCAACTCAATACAACTTATATCATATCATATATATTATATATGGTTTATCATATATATATATATAGAGAGAGATTGCATTCCTAATTGCTTGCACAATTACTATGGCTTCTTCTCTCGCTGTCTTTCGTCCTGAACTCCGAAACACGGGAGGAAGCATCTAACGAAGCAACCAAATATACGATTTTCCCTTTGTGGAGGTGGACTTGTTTCGAGTATCATCACCAACTCCTCTTGTTGGGAGCTTAGCAGCAGATGCTCTTCCTCTTCCTCTTCCTCGGGGATCGGAGGAGCAGAAGGCTCGACCAGGTAATACGGTGGTGGAAATTGGCAGAAGTGGCAGAAGCAACGTGGCGGAGGTGGTGGCGGGTACGGAGGAGGAGGAGCCTGCGAGTAGACGAAGTTGTTCTCACATGGGAGAATTGTCTTCCTTTTCTTCTTCCTCGTTAAGAATTTCGTCAGCTTCTTCATCGCTTTCACCATCTTCATGCTGCCTTGAGTTTTTCACTTTAAGATCTAATTTGTTTTTGCTTTCTTCTGAATGTGTTTTCAAGTTGATTTGCCGAGACACTCGCAAAGTTTGTGACCGTTGTAGCTCCACTTCATTATTTGCCTTGTGGGGCCCTAGCCCCTACCCCTTTGTTGACCAAAATGTTTGAAACGGCAACCTAACACCCGGATCCTTATGAACATGAACTTGGACTGGGCCTCTAAATGGGCTTTTATGGGCCTTTTGTATTGGGCCTAAACCAATTGAACCTCATATGATACCTATAAATTCGAACACTCGACTCCAGTGAAATACGGTCTGCTCTTCATCTGGATCATTAAAACCGAACCAATTATGATGTAACTGATTTCGTCCAGTTTATTTTATTTATTTTTATCTTAATACTTTGGTTTGTAATTAGTCGAACTTATAACATTTGTCTAAATCATTTGACTAACTATGATGGGTTCAATGCTAATCAAGGTTGACTTGGTGAGCATGCACACACATGACCAAGCATTTCTTACCTTGGAGTATAAGGCGTCAATTATTTCACTCGTTATTTTCACCCTTCTAGGGTTTCATTTCAGAGAAAACTCAGATAATTTTTAATTAAAGTGAACCTAATATATAAGTACGAAGTTACTCGTCCTATTGTCAATAGGTTTTAGGATGAAATCCGAGTGCTTTCGTGCATAACTCTCCACACAAGCATTCGGGGTGCTATTCTAAAACAAATTGGCAATACGAGGAGTATCCCTAGTACTTATATGTTAGGTTCATGGATTTCATATTGTCGGGGTGAGACATATTTTCCACACTCAACACTCCCTTTCGAGTACAACTATACTGTGCTCTGAAAAAGCATGATAATTTATCGGACTAATTGACACTTGATACAAAGCCTTAAGCCTACTCTAATACCATGATAATTTATCTTTTTATATTCGTCGGGTTTAAGACGTGAAGGGTTATGCACGTCAAAGTGAACATTCGGGTTCCATTCTAAAATCAATTGACAATAGAAAGAGTATCTCTTATACTAACACGGGTTTGATAGAGTGAGAGAGAAAAGTGAGATTATATTCTTCTTTTTTACGAACATTTTGTATAGTTTACTTTTTTTAGTAGGTAGAAAGATCTTCGATGTTTTGTTCCAAAACATTATAATATCGAGATCATGGATACCCTCGCTAATCAAGAAATTATGGCTGAATTGGAATTATGACAGTTTCAACTCTAAGTATACTGTATATAGGTATGTGTTTATAGCCTTAATTGTCAATTCCCACCTTTATGATTGGGTTTAGGAAATAACAAAGAGATGGACCATCAACATGAAAGACGAAAGTCGGGGTTAGAACTTAGAAGGGTCCACTAACACGTTAGAAAGACTATGGACTGTAGAAAGCTATCATGAAATACAAAGAATCATAAAATCATGATCACGTGTGTAGCCCTTTATACACATATCCCTTCCATACTTTATCACTTTCTTTACAGCTGTACCTGGGTTTCTTCTCATACATATGTACTGTATTTTTCTTTATTTAAGTCATTAATTAAAACTGTAACTTTGACATGATAACATGTCTGTAAAATAGTTTTTCTGATAGTCTCGGGGATGAGTTTTTTCAGAGTGTGAATGAGTGTAAAATGTATACTTAATAAGTGTAAAATGGATTGT
The DNA here is from genome assembly GCA_002319775.1 of Fagopyrum tataricum. Taxonomy (NCBI): domain Eukaryota; kingdom Viridiplantae; phylum Streptophyta; class Magnoliopsida; order Caryophyllales; family Polygonaceae; genus Fagopyrum; species Fagopyrum tataricum. Next base: position 19,797,036 of record CM008279.1, read on the forward strand.
AAATATATATTTTTTTTCATAATTTTTGTGCATTGTCGTCAAATGTAAATTTGATTGTCAACTAGAAATTAAATGTCACCAAAGTTATATTTTTCATTGAATAATTTTATCATACATATCATGTACATTACAAATCAAAACTCTTTGTACCTATTATTATAACATCTTTCACCAATGACTACCTTTACATTATCTTCTAACCACTACTCTCAAGTCTGAAAAAGTCATCTGAAACTATTGATTCTCAATAAAACTAGAATATCAAATTTCAGAAGTGAACCTTTCTTTTCTCATGTCTCCGAGAAAGAGAAAGAAAGAAAGGAGGAGGAGGAAATGATTTTTTAAAAAAAAATAGGCTTATAAATTGGTCACTTTCCAAAATCCTAAAATTTTTCAATTAGCATTATTAGATTGGTTATCCTACCAATTTTTTTCTTTTTATTCTTTTTAGTATCCGTGTAAAGTTGTGGTAGTTTTTATTTTGATGATTTTATAAAATGGACAAAAAAAAAACTATGAGGGAGTAATTCATGTAAGGTCACTTGTTATAGTAGAGAATTATGGAGTAATCGGGACCATTGATTGTCTTGATCTAATGGTTTATATCTTTTCACCAATTAAGCAATTTATAAGAGATGTAGTAGCAGTTTTGTAAATTCAAAAATGTGTTGTGACAACTTTGTAATATTAGGAAGACCAATGACATTTTTTTCTCTTTCTTTTTTGACATTTTTTTTTTTCGTTTAAAATTTTTGTAAGATTGGTTCAAAACTTTTTTGTTTTATTAGTTCAAACTAGTTGTAGTAATGGTCCATACATTTTTATGAAAAAAAATTGGGTTGTTAAACGGTTCCTAAACAAATATTTTTTCAGGAACCAGGAACCAAAACGTTTTAGGTATGCGGTTCGGTTCCTGTACTTTTAAGAGGTGTAACCGTTTGGAACTGAACCACATGAGGTAGGCATGGGCTGCAAACCTAAACCGTCGGTTTAGGTTTGCCGGTTTAGCACGGTTTATAAAAAAATTAAAAAAATTAAAAAAATTAAAAAAATTAAAAATTAAAGAGAAAGTATTATGTTAAAAAAAAATTTAATATTACATAAAAAAAAATTAGTATATAAAAACTAGTAATTAAAATTTATACCAATTGAAAAAAAAAACTCGGAAAAATTAAAGGGCTTGAACCGGTTCCCGGTTGCCTACGTATCCTCTCGGGATTAAGAGGAATCAAAGCCCACGTAGTTCTCTTACCTTGACTTACCTTTTTTCGGACTTTCGAGTTTTTTTTAATCCCGCTTACCTTTCGATGTCGGACTCGGAAGTAGTGCCGGCGTCTTCGGAGTTGGAATCCGATTTGGAGTCGTACACCGATGCATTCCTTTGTTTCCACTTAGCCGCCCTTATCCAATCTTGAATACAAACTTGCATCTCCAACTTCTCGGGCTTCAATTGAGTTCGGTTGTGACCGAGAATGTTCTCGCCTCGGCTAAATGCTTGCTTAACCGCAACCGTTGATGCGGGCATGACCATGATTTGTTGTACAATTTTAACTAAGGTTGGATATTTGGGAGCTAATCTCTTCCACCAATCCAAAATATCAAATTCAACATTATCATCAAAACTAAAACAAGTGTTAAGATAATCTTGATATTCCGCATTTGAAGATGAATGTCTAGGTGTTTTTGTTCTTCTAGCAAAAACTTGTTGTGCAAGTGAAAGAGAAGAAGATGAACTAGTAGAAGAGGGAGATGGACTAGGTGCGGTAGAAGAAGAGCTAGCACTAGATTGAAATGTACTAAGTAATTTTTAAATTTCGGTATTAACTTCTTGCACAATGTTATGAACATTATAGTCTTCTTGTGTTAAGTTTACACACAAACAATCATAATAAATAGTCAATAAATCGGAAAGACCATCTAGTTTAAGTCTAGGATCAAAAACGGCGGTTACAAGATAAATCATGAGAATGTTTTTATAATATTTAAGCCATTTTTCTTTCATATCAAGCATACATTCTAGAAGGCAAGGTATGTTAAAACATTTTACAAAAGCTTCGGAAACATTAACGGCAATTTCTAAAAATCTATGAGATGTTGGAGTGTAAACACAACTCATGGTATTAGTTGCATCATTAAAAGTTTTTAAAACATTATGGGCACAAGTTTCCCAAACATTTTCATCATCTAAAATTGACCAAGGAACATGAATTGAAGCAAATTCTTGTAACAAAACTTTATAACGTACGGCTTCACAAAGTAGTTTGTAAGTCGAGTTCCAACGAGTTCCAACATCTTTTGAAAAAACAATAGGATAAACATTTTTGTTTAAACATAAATTTCTCCATTTTCTTCTTAAATCGGAGTCATGCCAAATATGATCAATAACAAGTTTGATTGGGGTTAGCATATCTCCTAAAACCTTAAGTCCATCTTGAACACATAAGTTTAAAATATGACATGCACATCTTTGATGAGTATAAGGAGTTTTTATATATTGTCCCGCATTCTCAACCAAATGGTTTACGGCGGCGGTATTTGCGGATGCATTATCAAAAAATATGAAAAAATTCGATGTTGTAAATTATATTCTTGTAAAACCGTTTTAAACATGCTTGCAATGCCTAGTGCATTATGTCTTTGATTAAAATGCCGAAAACCAATAACATATTTATGCAAAAACATAGCGTTATCAATAAAATGTAAAGTAATGCCCATGTAAAAATGTTGTTGTGATTGTGTACTCCAAATATCACTACAAATTGAAACTTGATGTTCAAAACTAGCCAAATTCGATAAAAAAATTTCTTTCTTTTTTAAGTAAGATTTATTAACTAATTTTGAAACGGATTTCCTAGAAGTTGGTTTAAAAGAAGGTTGAAGATATCTAGTGTTATATTCCCTAACTTCTTCATATTCGGCATAAGAAAACGGTAATGAATGTGAACAAATAACATCGGTTAATCCTAAACTTTCTTCACTATGATTATATGTAAATAAAGGAGAATGAGAGGTAGAAGATGCAAACCCGTGGGACAATTGTGTTTGTCCCCGTGAAATCCCGAGCTTCTCCGGATGGACGTTTTCCATGTGACAATACTCGTTCGGGCAATGTCCCGTAGCCGCCCTTCACCTTCCACTTGTACACCTTCGGGCAATAGTTGCATGCTACTTGACAATACTCGTTCACCGGCTCCCCCCTAGTGTAATGCTTCGTAAATATTTCGGATGTAAGCATTTTCGGAGGGGGGAGACTTCTTCGTGGAACTTCGGTAACATCGGGATTGTCGGGCATTTGTGTTTCGCTCTCTTGGGTGCTAGGAAAGTATTGGGAAGAGGGAATTTGATCACTTGGGTTTGCCATTACGAGATATCGAGAATACGAGGAATCGAGAATTTGAGAATAAGAGATTAGGAGAGTAGAGAAGATGAGTTGTAGATGGTGTGATTTGTGGAGAAAGAGAGTATGGGTATTTATAGGAAATTAGGATTAAATGTGGGGGAATTTATTATTATTATTATTATTATTATTTTAATATTAAACCCCCAACGGCTATTTTAAAAAATAGCCGTTGGGGTTTTTTTTTATAAAAAAATGGCTGTTGGGCCTGCCGGTTTGGGCCGGTTCAAACCGCCGGGTTAGGTTTTCGGAAAAGCCAAACCGAAACCTAAACCTTGAACCGGCGGAAACCTAAACCGGCCAAACCTAAACCGCCGGTTTGAAAACCGCCGGTTCGGCGGTTTGAACCAAACCGAGCCCATACCTAACATGAGGTACCAAACCGTTATTGGTATACAGTTCGGTTCCTATATTTTAAAAGAGTGGAACCGTTTGGAATCGAATCACAAAGGAATCGTTTTGAACCAAACTTGAATTATTTAATGACTTTCATTTGCATATAAATTGTAGTAGTTCAGTCCAAATACTTTAATTTTGTTAAGTATATATATTGATATTTTTAACTTTTACATAATTTGTCTTAATTTTCTCTAATTCTCGATAACTTAACCGTGTCTTAGAATAAGTAATTAAGCATTGCTACAATGGAATATAAAATTGAAGCCTCAATACTCAATTGAAAGCAAAACAACGAATTGTACCCATTGTCCTATAAGCACGAGAATTGAACTTTTTTATAGTCTAATAAAGAAACTTAGAAACAAAGGTTGTAGAAAAAGAAATTTCAGATTAAAGACAAACTTATTAAAGAAGAAGTTGAAGAACTAGAGAAGACGATTTAGTGAGAAACAAATAAATGATAAAAAGAAACATAAACAATGTTAGAGTCATTATATTAAAAAAAGAGCCCATAACTTTTTTTAATTTTTTTTATATATTATGTTATTTTATTTGTACTAATAGGCCTAAAATATACAAACAATTCCTATCTATTTTTGTTCTAAGAAGCCGAACCAAACTGTTTTATAACTTTTCGGTTTGAAAAAAATTTCAGCAAATAATCTAGAGGAACCGGACCGAACCGTAAAAATACGGTCCGATTCTAACGGTTCCGTTAGGAATCAGAATAAATTAACAACCCTAGAGAAAATTGAAAAAGTTACTTTGTTAGTTTAAAAATACGGTTCTAAGGAACCGAACCAAAACCGTTTTTTAGCTTGTATAAACGTGTGTTTTTGTAAATTTATAATAACCTTATTTGTTGGAGTGAGGTTTTATGTCAGTGTATAACAATGTCAGTAGTGATTTTTTTCTTGTGTGAACATTTTTTTCCCACTAAAATCTCACTTAATAGCAATTTTTTTTTTCTAAAACAAAACCTTTAACTTCAAAAAAAACTCAAGATTTAGATTTTTTCTCATATTATTTTTGAAGGTTTGGGATCCACTTTTAGTTTTACACGATAAAATGTGATGGGATAGGTGAAAATAAAAAATGAGAGAAAGTTTTGATATAATTTTTAAATTAGTTGTCGGCGGGAAAAAAAATGGTAAAAAAGATGATGTGTAGGAAAGTTAAATGAAGAGGGACATTGGGGAGATTTTTTTTTTTTATCATGGAAAAATGACCGAAAATAATACAAACTATCACTTGTGAACCAAAAATAATATGAACTTTCAAAATTACTATCTCGTATACAAACTATGGACTAATAAACCAATTTTGATATGGTCAATATTTTTGGTCAAAATTATAGTGAATGTGCTAATGTTAAAATTGAAAATAAGCTTTGGGTTCAAAATGTAATTTATAAAAAAATTGGAAAAAAGTGTAAAAAATAAAAGAGAACGTTCTTCTTCCCTGTGACTTCTGTGGAATGTCCCTGCAACTTCAAAACAAATTTTTTTTGAATGGAACGAATTTGATTTCACTAGTTTAGATGACGAATAAACGAATATTTCATTAGAATACCATTGTTATTGTTTTGTTTGATATTTGTATGGTCAATTTTGGAGAAAATCGTTTAATTTCTGCTTTCGATAATTAGGGTTTGAATCAAAAACCTTATTTCGTTAAATTGAATGGAATTGGTGGAAAACATGAGTCTAATCATGTGCTTACGACAATATATGATATAGATTTGCAAAATCACTTATTCAAATTTGATGATTAATTCTCAATACCTCAATACCTCTTATCTTCACATTTCTTCTATTTAAGATAATCATGGAGAAACAAAAGTATATCATCTCGAAATGACCCATTCATGCCTCATTTTGGTGCATTAGATTAGCAAATAATTAGATCGGTTTTATTTTAAGAAGGTTGAATCTGATGAGTATGAAAAAAAAACTTTGAATGATAATGAAAGCAATAGGAGTAGCAGAGATTCAGAGAACGGGAGGAAGAAGAAAATATTTTCTTTTATTATTACAATTTTTCTCAAACTTAATATAAATTACGTTTGTGGTCTAAAACTTTTGTTTGGTTGTAAGGCTAACACATTTACAGAAAAATTTGGATAAAAATATTGACCATATTAAAATTGATTTATTAATTCATAGTATGAATTGGTAATTTATAAAGTTCGTATTATTTTTAGTTCACACGTGATAGTTTGTATTATTTTTAGTCATTTTTCCTTTTATCATTGGTAGTGTAAGGTATATTCCTTCGATGGTTTTAGTACGATGTTTTAAGAATTATGAGATAATTACAAATAAAGTGTAAGTAGAGTATTCCAAATAATGTATATTCTTGTTTTGGATGAAGAGTACATTAATTGGATGTAATGCCTCTGCAGATGTTACCTACCTACCACCTTCCTCGGACGCATTTGTTGGAAGAGGGAGGTCAATCTCACTAAATTTGTACGTTCTGTTTGATTTTACCTTAGGTTCTCAAGGGACAGGATGTTTGAAAGGATCTTAGAGATCTTACAAAAATAAAAGAAATAGTAATAATTTAAAATAGAATGAAGTATCCAAATTTAAATATTTCGTTTTTCTAAGCCTTTCAAAAAGAGCTGTTCTAATGAGCACGATTTGAAGTATCTTAATCCATTTCATAAAATAAAAACTATGTTACAAATTTGAAAGTATAAAAAGTAATAAGTGGACATAATTAATGTTAATTGAAAGATGAAATCAATATCTTTTCTTATGTCCAAACGAATTCTTAGATACCTTACGTTATTTTATAAAAACTACTAAACTAGATAATATTTAGAGACGGATGAAACCGATATCCGGTGATGGATCAAATAAAAGTGAAGTTACATGTGAGATATGATATCTATTTATCTACTCAATCGGTTTAATTATCAACATGTCTAAATAAAATATTAATCTATATAACTTTTTTGGGTTTATAAGTGGAAAATTACAATGGAGACAACACATTCCGAGGATGTTCAATATTTTCAACTACAACGTGTTGCAGTGACGTTGAAATTCAGATCATACATATATATTAAGTTAGAAGAGAAAATATTAAAAAAGTAGATTGACTGCCGGAATGCTAGAAGTTACAAATATATATATTTTTTAATTTTTAATTGGACGGAATTAGACTTTGTTATACCGTGCACTTTACAAGGTGAACAACGTTGTACGACTACACTTAATTTTAAAAACAAATTGTACAGCTATATTTATATATTATATATTTTGAGTAATATGTTATGTCTGAATATGTATGAGCAAATGACATATTTAGTTAACGTTAAAATTGTCATTTTCCCTTTAATTAATCTCATAATGATAAAATATTCTCATGCAAAAAATTATATCATAGTTTTCGACTTAAATTTAAATGTTATACTACAGACCTTTGTGTTAAGGCTTATAAATAAAATACATATATATTGATATGTGTAAACCGATCAAATATTCATTTAGTTTTCGACTTAAATTTAATTGTTATACTACATACCTTTAGGTAACTAAATAAGTAGGGTGAGTAAAGTTTCTAGAGAAAATTTAATTTTTAAATGTGTTAAATTTTTCAAAATCTTCTAAATATAATAATTAATATGTGTAAACCGATCAAATATTCATTTCCTTAAAAAAAATGACTAAATTCTTTATAACGCTTAAATTCTCAAATATGTAAGAACTAATATTCAAAGAGACATGTTGGAGCTATTAATACTTTCACCGCATAATTATTAGCTATCAGATGGACGATGTCCATTGCTCAAAATGTTGGATATCTTCGCATAGTGATAGAATCTGACTGCAAGGCAGCTATTGAAGATCTGAACAAGCCTTCCAGTGTTTTATCTCCGGACGGACTTATTATTGAAGATATCATTTTCATGGCTTCTTCTTTCTCTCAGTGATTTTTGTTATACTAGTCGTGTTTGTAATAGGGTAGCCGATGCCTTGGCTAAGTTTAGAAATTCTCCAGGCACTGAGTGTTTTATGGGTGATAATTGTCCACCGCTCATTGTAAACCTTGCTCACAACGATGCTGTTTAATAATAGTTCTTCTTTTTAAAAAAAAATAAAATATTCAAAGAGACATACCAAAAAACTATTACCACAAGAATGAGCCCTTCATGTATACAAACACAATGGAAAGTAAGTAATATTTTATCCATTTATAGAAACTGAAATTTAATTGGATCACCAATCAAGATCGTTATTTTTTAATTGGAATTGGTGTGTAAGTATCTACATAATTACAAATTCAAGGATTTATAAGATAGTGTTGCACCGGAAATTAATTCTTCTCTTCTGTTACAGCCTACTCGAGAAGAAATTCATCATGCCCTCTTCTAGATGTTGCCTCACAAATTTTCCGGGGTCAACGGTTTATCAACAGTTCTGACATGTTTTGGGACTTGATGTTGTGCAATTTATCCTCGACTGGTGGAACTCTAATATCTTTGTGGAGGAAGTTAATTACACAACTGTTACCTTGATGCAAAGGTACAAAACCCTTCAACTATTGTTGACTACCGAACAATTAGCTTATGTACGATTTTGTATAAACCGATCTCTAAGGTTTTAGTGAACCGGCTCAAGCCTCACATGTATTCTATAATATCTCCTTCCCATAGTACTTTTGTTGTTGACAGGTCTATCATTGATAACGCTTTGGTGGCTTTGGAGGTGTTTCATTACATGAAGCTTATAACAATTGGGAGAAAAAGCGTGATGACTCTTAAGTTGGATATGAGCAAGGCCTTTGATCACCTTGAATGGAACTATCTGGAATTGTTGCTCTCCCACTTGGCTTTTGCTGATTCATGGGTCTGACGAATCATGAGTTGTGTTAGAGGCGCAACCTATGCTTTCATGATTAATGGTCAGATTGATGGGTTTGTAAGGCCTAAGTGTGGCCTCCGTCAGGGCGATCCTCTATCCCCAATTCTCTTCATTCTTGGTGTTGAGGGACTTTCTTCGCTTATGAACAGGGCATTCAAAATTTACGGTGTCTCCATTTGTCAAAATTCTCCTACTATATCTCATTTGTTCTTTGCAGATGACAATCTTTTGTTTGCAAGGGCAACCTCACAAGAGTGCTCTACTATAACTGATATACTTAGCTAATATGAAAGAGTCTAAGGCCAGAATATCAATTTACAAAAAAGTGAGGTATCTTTCAATAAGAACTTATCTCAAGCACAATGTCTTTCCCTTGCATCGGCATTTCAAGTTAATTTGGTCTTTCGACACGTTAAGTACCTAGACATCCCAACTATTGCTTCTCGGTCAAAGTCAACAATTTTTCCCTTTATTAAGGAACGTATCTAGAAGAAGGTTTAAGGCTGGAAAGGGAAATTGCTTTATCGCGCAGGAAGAGAGGTCATGATCAAGTCAGTTCTCCAAAGCATCCCGGCTTATGTTATGAGCGTTTATTGCTTGCCCGATGGCCTCATTGCTGACATTCATGCCTTACTTGCAAAATTCTGGTGGGGTTCTACTGAGTGCGCACGCAAGATACATTGTTGCACTTGGGATGCTTTATGCCTTCCAAAAATACATGTTGGTATGGATTTTCGGGATATGAAGACATTAAATCAAGCATTGTTGGCACGTCAAGGTTGGTACCTAGTTTTGGATTCATCGACGCTTCTCCATCGTGTCCTTCAGGCAAAGTATTTTCGAAGGTTAGACTTTCTCTCTTCCAATCTTGGGCACCTACCGAGCTATTCTTGAAATAGTCTTGGGGAGCAAAATCTCTGCTTATTGAGGGTCTTGCTTGGAGAATCGGAAATGGCACCAAGGTTGTTATTAATGATCGATGGATTCCAAATGGTAGTTTTACCTTCATAGTGTCGGATGTACTTCCCAATGTATGCCCCACTATCCTTGTGTCGGACTTGATTGATCATGAGACTACTGCATGGGATGTAAATTTACTACACTCTCTATTTACTCAAGACACAATCGTACGTATTCAGGTCATTCCTTTGAGTATCTGTGTACCACCACCTATCGATCTCCGCACTTGGCCATCAACTACTACGGGAACGTTTACATGTAGATCGGCTTATTGGTTGGAGAAGATGGGTCTCGAGCAAATCCCGGTTGATCCTGGTTGCGCAGTCCTTTGGTCGCAACAACTCCCTCCGAAGGTACCGTCGTTTGGATGGTTTTTCTGCTCCCACTACCTTAGTGTTAACCATACCCTCTACTAAAAGCACGTCACCGAATCTAGCTTGTGCTCACGTTGTTTGCAGGGTCCTGAAACTATATATATATGACACGCCATGCATGACTGTTCGGATTCAATTTTTGCATGGACTGATCCATTTTCCCCGCTCTATTGCTTGTTGCACAACATCTATCATCGAAGCTTCCTTTTCAATCCATTGTAGCAGTGCATTCGGCGCTTGGTTCACGAAGACTGGCGGAGTTCCTTACTAATGGTTGGGTCGCATGGACTTATCGTAACAAAGTCTTATTCTCTGATGACGTGGTAGATCCTATTACACTTAGAGAATATTTCCGTTCTTTGGATTTGGAGTACATTTCTCTTGCGCCCTCCCCTTCTCCGGGTTTGGTTAACCTACAATTGCCTTCATCTTGGCCAAGGCCACATGTTGGAACTTTCAAGCTTAACATAGATGGAGGAGTCTTCTTGGGTGAGCGGCGCAGTGATGTGGTTCTTCGAGATTCATTGGGTAATGTGCTCATGGTTGCTACAGGCTGCTGGTATGGACATACTAATGTTGTTCTCGTTGAGGTATCAACACTTCTTATGGGCGCATGCTATACCAATGTTCAGTCTTGTTGTTGAATCTGATTCACTTTGCCTTGTCTAAAAACTATTGTCAGGATCATGAGAACATGCCTACATTGACCTCTTCTGTGATGATATTGTGGCTTCTATCCCTTTATATGTCTCTATTTCTTTTCAGCATATTCGCCCGATCTGCTAATACCGTTGCACATTTAGCTAGTCGTTTATCTATTTCTACTAACAATTCATGTATTTGACTTGATGATTTCCCGCAATCAATCATTGATATTGCGAAAATCGACTTAATATAATATACTCGGTTTCCTTTCAAAAAAAACATAGAATCGAATATGCTACACCAATAACCCCAATTTAGCATTTTTATTCTTATCTTACACAACCAGTCCCTTGAACAAACCGAACTACTACTAAGACCCTAGATAGATGCCTCTTGTACTTGTGGAGCCGATGACATATGAACTCCATAGTTATCTTTTTTCACTATCCATTAATCATTCAATGATCTCTGAAACCATTTTCCGATCGTGCAATTAGAGATCGAAGTCTTCTCACATACTTTGCATTTCGGAAATCAAATAATGTATATCCTCTCACTTGGCAAAGGCGTCCGGTGTGGTGGCCAATTTGTCTGCGGTTGAAGTAGAACAAGACTGTTATTGATTCCTTCATTTGAAGTTTGAACGCTTGATTTAGATCGGAAGAAGCGGTTATAACATTTACGACTATGAAGAATGTTGATGCCTCCTCCATAAATTCTTTTTTTTAAGCTTCAATTCTAGTGGTGGAGGGAGGTTGTGGTGTTGATGTCGACGCTTTTGTATCTTGTATCAATAGTAATCTATCTACAAAAAATAGATGAATTATTGAATTGATTAAAAACAAAGTTGCACGAGTAGAAAGAATATCAACCGAATTAATAATTAGTACCAAAAATCAACACTACTCCTAAACCAATTAGACAACAAACCTGGAAGGAAAAAAACTGGAAGCTAGAACAAATAAAGAATGAAACAAAAACAAAAAGAATGACGTTAGAAAAAAAAAGAATAACACGGGGAGAAATTCCGGAATCAATACCTATCTCAAAATCAAAGATGAATGAGATTTGATCCGGTATAAACAATATTTATAGAGGTTAAAATTGTGCAAATATGAAGCTTATCAAGCAAGATATATTTGATATATTTTTTTGCATAATAGATATGAAGCTTTCTCCGCAAGAATAATCGTCTGATTTAATTCTCGGAATCGAATTTGAACGTAAATTATGTGATGATATCTAAGATTTTCCGTCAAACAAACTGGTTTTCGGTTTAGTAAAAAAAATTGATGGCTTAATTATAAATTTATTTTTAAAAAAAATTGTGATAATAAACGTGAAGTTGTCACGTCAACATTAGTGTCGCTTGTTTTAGTATAGGTATATGGATGAGAAAAAAACTACTAGAAGCGTAGTTGTAGTTCTTATTAAAAATAAATTGTGAGAATAAACGTGAAGTTGTCACGTCAATATTAGTGTCGCTTGTCGCAATAGTAGTTTTTTTCTTGTTTTTAAATGAATGTCGACTACGCTTTCCAGAATCGTAGTTTATCGACTCGTTCCGGCTTAATCTCGGCTCCAACTTTGCACTCCAAACACGTAGTTAGAATCCGGATGATAAAAACGAAACTATCCACGTAAAGTACGTAATTTTAATTACAAATAGCAACTTTTGCCAATACGTCTATCAGGGACCATTATTTTTTCCATTTGAGAGGACTATCAACAATTAATTGATGCAATGAATGAGGTCCGACGAATGATAAATGAATTGAATATGGTATAAAAACAAAGGGTTTATTATAGATGGATCGGGTGCGGTATGATGTTACAACTCCACTTATCCATCACTATGTTCATTTCCGCCCATGCTTTTGATCCTTAATCAAGAACTATTTCTAATTCATACGTCGAACATATATGAATCATCTCAAAATAATCCAAGAAGTTGTTGAACAAGTTTGTAGTTGCATACATATATACATATATAAATTGAATGCTAGACCTAAGCTTCCCGTGCAATGGAATGGCAAGCAAATGGATGCCTCATCCTTCCAGCGATGTTTCTCGACCACTGCATTTTTTCACCCTATCTAATATCTATAGAACCTGCTTTTTGGTGGCTATGAAGTAGAAGCAAGCTAACATCATCATGTGACACCACTTTCTCTTTCTTTTTTCTTCTTTTCTATTCACATTCGTCGTCCAGTTGAGATCTCCTGTATCAGTGATACATGTATTCCTAACATGTGATTGGCTGATGCTAAATAAATAGGATTCAAAGTTATACTGTTTTACGAGAAAAATAATAAACAATATAAATTCAACCAATCACGTGACAGGATATTAGAATATACAAAGGGAGGGATACAGAAAATCTTAACCTTACATCGATCAGATGTTCAATTATGTCCCCTTTTTAGATCAAACTGCTCTTCTTTATCTTAGTATAGTGGGTCAACTATTGGAAAATCAAATGATGTACACTTCACAATGAACCGAGGAAAGACTCCATCTAAAATAATTAATTCTTTTATTATATTATCTTAATTATATTATAATTATAATAATATCGGTCCATCTAAAACCTAACTTATCTATATTATGGAATTTTATTTAAAAAATTACGTAAAAAGTAAACTTGATGTTATGAGTTTAGAAATTCAAACATATAGAAGCTTATGCCAGCTTATGAAAGTTTAACTTTCTAATTTCATAAGTTACAAGTTAAAATTTACGGAATTTATAATAACTTGTTGAATGATATACTATAAATATAACTCTATAAAATACTTTTAAATAAAAAACACTTCTTTTTTAAAAATTTTTACACTTATTTCAACTCCAATAAACCCCGTTTCCCTTGAACTATCATATTTATAATAAAAATATTTTTTTTTTCAATCAACTACTTATTTCAACTATCAAATAAACTTCAATTTAATCTTTTATTAATAAACTTCGACTTCATCTTCAACTCCGATAAGTTATTGTTTTTTATGTTAGAGTATAGGCCTAATATATTGAGTTGTATAATGAGTTATTTTTCTTATTGGACTTATCTTTTATTTGTTACTTTACCGTTTTCCCCCTTCATAGTTGTCTATATAAACAATAATTAATAATGAAATCAACAAGCGTTCGGTTCACAAATCCCTATATGATATCAGAGTCTATGATCTCTAAACACGCTATGGTGGCGACGGCTATCACGTTAGCCTACAAGCACCCTAGAGCTAGAGCCAAATCTATGGCGTGTTGTTATCGTTAACCAAACTAAATAAAGACCAAAGAAGGGAGGAGGGTCCATCAAGTCTTCATTTTATCTCTTCAACTCCCTAGGATGTCAGCCTACTTGTGTCCTAGGTAGACTGAGCTCTAGAACTGCTAATCTACATGAATCCTAAGTCCAACCTACTCTAGGACGCTAATCTTTTACATGTGTTTGCGTTTAGGGTACAACCTACCCTAGGACGCTATCTACCTGCATCCTAGGGTCTAATCTACCCAAAAACGCTAACCTACCTATGTCCCAAGATTCAACCTACCCTATTGACACTAATCTCCATACGTCCTAAGGTCCAACCTACCCTAGGACGCTAACTTACCTACGGCTTAGGGTCCAACCTAATGCCGTCATATCGACGTCAATAAAACAAAGACCAATAAAGGGAGAAAGGTCAATTGGAGTCCTTTCGTCTCTTCGTCCGATTTTTGCGCTAAAGACTTAAATGCCAGTGACGATGAACGTCAAAACTTTTTTTAAAAAACAACCCTTCAACTTTCTACAAGTTTGGAGTAAAATTTTATATTGAACTTATTCTTTATTGGATTTATTTTTTATTTATTTGTTTACCATTTGTCTTTTTATATTTGTCTATAAACAATACTTGATTAACGAAATAAATATATTTTTAGTTCATAATCTTCACGGTTTTCAAACCGTACTCATCATACATAGCTAACTATAAATTACACAACTTATGTGAAAGTTCGATCGACTATAGCCCGAGGCATGCGTACAAATTGGAGTAATGTAGAGTTTTAGTTCAATAATTCCATACTACTTACTCAAGTTTGAATGTTTGGACAGTTGCAGCTTATTAGCTTAGTAAGTGATCAAGGACAAGTATAGCACAAATTCTATCATATAATAATAGTATGAGCTCCTTTTGGGAAAATAATACTTTATAAGGTTTCACGTACAAGCTTGTATCATCATTGCAAAATAAAAAATAAAAAATAAAAAAATACAAGTGCATGTATGATTAAAGGGTGTGGTGGTACCTCAGAATATAAATGAGAGATTATGATTTCCAACCGACAAGAATTTGCCATTAAATTTTGACATAATTTACATGATGGGAAAAATATGGCAATCAAAGTAGATGCTTGGTCATTTATATCATATTTAACACTAAATGGGCCAAACAAAACTATATGTAAAAGAAATACTATGAGTTGTTAATCCAAAGCAATGCAAAAAAGAACATATACAAGCACTTACATAATGAAGCCTCTTGTGTATTACCAAGAAGTCTTTCCACAAATATTAACAAGAGGGTGGAAAGACTCTTGCTTTATGAAGTAACCATGCTTAGTAACATCTCTATCTCTACTACCAACACCCTAAAACATGTAAATAACACTTCCATTTGCACCAAACTTGAACCAAAACTTGCCAAAGACAAAAACCAATATGGCAAAAGAAACAACATGGTAAGTGAAGCTAGTGGCAACAAACCGGGCATCGGATTAGCCCGTTCTCGTTACAATCCGGACATCTTTGGAACCCGAGTTCACAATCTTCGTCAAGTTCTTCTTCCTCTTCTTCTTCCTCGTCGACTTCATAGTAAACTTTACAACTCCCCGAGCATGTCTCACACGGAACAAACCTTACATCGCCACAAGCCTCACATCCACCGCCAATTGAGCCATACCCTTCATCCTCTATGAACTCGCACCGTTGTAGAGCCTTCTCGAGGCTTCCTTCCTCGTGCATTTTTCGTATGTCGTCTGCTCCTCCAATGTACTTCTCCCCTACGAACACTCTCGGCAGCGCCCCGCCTTTGTGAGTTTCTCCTAGAAGCTCTCTTAGCTCGTCTCGGAAAGCCAAATGCATTGACACATCCCTATCATCAACCCTTACACCCATTCCTTTTAAAATGAGTTTCACATCACAACAATCTTCATATGTTTTCCTTATCCCTCTAAGGCTTGTGAAGTACAATATTAATCTCTCTTTTGCATAACCTTTGTCCTTGAACGAGAAGCCATCAACGGAACCATTGAGCTTTGAGTCGTCTCCAATGGCTGAATGGGCTTCCAATGCACCATTAACCTTCTTCAAAACTTCCTCTACATCATCATCATCATCGGAATCATTGTTTAAATGTTTCGGATGCTTTGAAAGGTGAAATGGATTTGTAGGGGAAAGCTCATCAAGTGCCTTTCTAAAGGCTGAGATAACTTCATTGTCGAATTCAGATGCAGTTGTTTTTGGAGTCTCGTCGCCATTCGAAACACAATCATCATCATTGTCGTCATCATTATCATCCAAACTCGACCCATTTTCGCCTTTCCTCCTAGAAGGCGAAAACTCAGTGGATTCATCAATGAATGAAGAGATTCTAAGATGATGATGATGAGGCCTAAGAGGGCTAGTATCCTCCAAACCCTCCATCATCTCCCAAGCATTGATGGTCTCCAGCTCATCGGGAGGCGTTGCAACCGGTGATGGAGGGGCGGTTTTGGCTATCTTCTCGTCCATCATCTTTGACCATGCCTTCGCCTCAATCATACCAACCTCAAACTCAGCTTTCTTCTTGTTTTTCTTTTCATCATCTTCCTGCTTAACAAGACGGGCATTGATGCTATCTAAATGGGGCAGAGGATTGCGGTAAGAAGATGAGTGGTCAAGCCGAAGAGAGCCCAGGGTAGTTGAGGTGAGGGCTACTACATGGTAACTATCCCCTTCCTTTGAAGGTGGGTGGTGTACAAACATGGAATAGCTTCTTGATACAGAGGAGTATTGCCCAGTGACATTATTGCATTTTGATCGCTTGGATTTGGAGTTGGCACAACCCATTTACCCTCACACATCCAATTCCAAAACCCAGATTTTATAAAGGAAAACGAGGTACAAAATCTGAATGAAATTGGAGGTGGAAAAGTATGCATAAAAAGGAGGGATTTTTGTTGCAAATTGGGTATTGAGATGGGAGAATGGAACAGATTTTAGAACATTCCCAATGGAAATGAGCTGTGTTTCTTCCTCCTTTTTAAATCAACAAAAAGGGATACTAGAGCTTTTTGTTGGGCATAAAACAAATGCAATAGAAAAACAAAACAAAACGAGAGGATCGAGAATCGAACAGAGCAAAATGGATAATACTACAGGATGACAATGATGAAGATCAAGAAATAGAGTCATACGATTCTCAAAGCTGCATTATTTGCCTCTTCTTCTGAAGCAGATCAGATTCACAGGCTCAAAAAATCAAATACGGACCAGACAAAATGAAGAGAGAGAGAAAATGGAAATCGACAAATAAAACAAACCCGGATTGATGGTGACATAAACAAGCTCTGTATCGGTGAAGTTTTGTCCTGAAATCGGGTGAAAATGGTAGGAGCTACAAAGGAAAAACAATGGGTGATTTGTGTGGGATATAGAACAAGCCCCCTTCTGAAAGAATAGAAGGGAGGTTGTTCTGATTGTGATACGTAGAGAAGATGCAGAAACAGAGGGTGAGAATTATGGGTGGGAATTAGGGCGAAAATGATAGAATGGATTGGGGAAGAAGAAGATCGGAGGAGGTGTTCCTAAAACGTCCAAGCATGAATGGAGGGTCAGAATGGGAACACCTTTCTTCTTTCCATGTAGTTCTGTAAAAGAGACTTATCGTGTAAATAAGGAAGGTTTACAGAGGAGTTTTATTTCAGTTCCAGGCATTTCCATTTGCAGGAGATTTTTAATATTTATTTTAATACTTTTCTTTGAAAGGTTGGTACTTTGATGCTAACCTCGAGAAAGTAGGATCCCGATCGCATCGAAGATAACCTCAACATTTTAATTATGTGATGTTTTATTATTTTTTTAAATCATTTTTACTGTTTTTTTTTACAAAAATCAAATCGACGATAAATTTTAAAACTGTGAAACAAATTCAAAATCAAGAAATTCATGTTAACAATAATAACAGAAAATTTAACTCAAAAAATAGTAACTGCCGAGATAATATCAAATTTAAAATTTACTAAAATATATACCAAATACAATAAGATCTTATTTTCGGTAAAAATTCTAATTCTCACAATTATATTGCTAATTTATTCATGTCATCAAAAAAGTAGATTTAGTTGTATGATGTGAATTTTTTCTTAAAAAGTAAATAAATATTAATTAGTATGTTAAAGATCCTAAATTAAGTAAAATATTTTTTATTTTTATTAAAAATTAAAAATGAAATTTTGTTTGAATGAAAACTATTTATTTTAAAAAATAATTAATTTTTTTACAAAAATTTCATCTTTTATTTTTTTATTTTTTTCACTAGCTAAAAAAAATATTTTTTTAAAAATATTTTTTTTTACGTCCAGGTAGAAGGTATGCGGGAAACAAGTTGCGTCGTTATCCCCTTTTTAGATAGCAAATCGATCTTCCTACAAACTACATCTGAAGATGATCTGGGAGTCACAACAACATCTGGCGCAAAAAGCTCAAATGTTTTAAAAATGAACGAAAGATATGTTGGTTTTCAATACACATCTTTTAATTATTTTTTAAAAGTCTTTTTTAAAGAAAAATTCTTGATTGTGTCCTAATACTTTATTTTTTCAAATTATGCCTAAGAATTTTTCAAGACTTCCGGACATTCTCTACCATTCATAAATTAATTTATTAACATATTAATGCTTATAAAGGTATAAGTTATTCATTTTAATATATTACGTCGACCTTTAAAATGACTATTACATTAACTAACAAATATAATAATAATAATATATTTTTGTCCTCAAAATCACGTCTTAAAAAATACTAAGCATAATTTTATTTTTATTTTTTTTGACAGATATGCCACATTACGTATCGAATCTTAAAAATAAAAAAATATATATTAAAAAACTAAACAAATCTTCAAAATTTTAACAAATAAGATTTGAAATCTTCTACACATTTTTAAAATTTTGTTTTTAATTTTCTTTTGAAAAAAGTAATATTCTCACATTGTTTTTTTTTTTCATTTTCCTCTTCTTATTTTTTATTTTCGAAAATTTTTAAGTTAAATTTTGAATTTAATTTTAAATTTTATATCATATTTTGTTTTCTTACTTATTATTTTCAAACTTAATTTTTAAATCAAATTTGTTTTTTCATTTTTAATTTTAACTTTTATAAATCATGTTTGTTTTTCTTATTTAAAATTTAAAATTATTTTTCTTTAAACAATAAGAATAAAAACATCATTTATTTAATTAAAATTCATTTTAAAGTATTTATTATAAATATAAATTAAACTATAATCCCAAGGTGCAGAGAATATACTAGTTGAGTTTTTTTAAAAAATTGATAAATTTTGAGTTATTGTTTAAAAGTTATTATAAATTCGTTTGGTTATACAAACTAGTTTAAATATTATTTACAATACTATTTGCCTCAAATATCATATTTCATTTTTTTAAATGAAAAAAGAAAGGATAAATTAATATTTTTATTATAAAACAAAACTAGTTCATTATACATACATCCATCCATTTAAACAATAAAAATAGTTTATTTTATTATAACAAACACTGCTATATGATATTTTAACATATCCTAATCTATAAACTATTATTTTTTACAATCAAACACACCCTTTTTAACATCTAACTGTTATCATTTTTATATCATTTCGTAAAATTAAAATATACCTATGATATTTTATACATACTAGTTAATAGTACAAACTGGTTTATTTAAACGTTTACTAGATTTGGATAAATATACATTTTTGTAAACTATTTAATAGGATTTATGATTATATATGTGATTCGATTCTGCAATTCAGGCCATAAAATACCTAATGATCCGAAATTAGTACCGGACATAACGACCTTAAATAAAGATTTTCACTTGATTTCATTCATACTGAAATAGGTTTCATTATACAGATTAGAAATAGAATTTTTCGATCAGGGTTTAAACAGTATTTTATCGAGTGACTCTACGAGTCTCTCCAAGTCCAACGACCGACATCTTTGCTGGGAGATCCAAGTCGTGTGACAGAAATCTATTTAGAGACGATCACGACCTCGACTCACTTGTACCC
Organism: Fagopyrum tataricum; assembly: GCA_002319775.1. Classification (NCBI taxonomy): domain Eukaryota; kingdom Viridiplantae; phylum Streptophyta; class Magnoliopsida; order Caryophyllales; family Polygonaceae; genus Fagopyrum; species Fagopyrum tataricum. Next base: position 19,817,002 of record CM008279.1, read on the forward strand.
GGTTCAATTATTATCCTGTAATTTTCATATCATATTAGTTGTGAAGCTTACCGGTTCGATTTTAACCGATTGTTAAAAAACTATATTTATTAATTTTAACCGATTTTTATTTAACATTTAGTGACCCTTGAAAATTTCAAAATCTAAAATCTTTACATTTCTCCTGACATATTGGTTGTATGGTTTGTTTATTAAAATTTGAAAATTAAATAATTACTATTATAATTTATTGACCGTGTTATCATCAAATATATTTGTAATTTTGTGAACTTAATTCACCACCCTTAAATTACTCGTAAACTGAACCATGATATAAATTACTTTATTTTTTTATATTTATAGATTAATTGATCAAAATATTCATGCTTAATCAATTTGACATGAGTATTTTTGTTATTATTTATAAAATATCTTGTTTTAGTAAATAGTTTTAAAAAATTATTTATATAAACACCTCATTTTAAAATTTATATTTTTCAGAGTATAATTATTTTTGTTGGTTTATATAAAAAAATTAAAAGATGTTTTTTTAAAAAAAAAAACTTTAAAATATATTACTAAAACTAATAAATAAATAAAATTGAATTGAATTTAACCGTTAAAAAAACAAAACGGGTGAAATAAGTATTCACTGATATTTAACATTTTGACCCAACGGATTGGTCTTAGTGGGTTTGTTTCCATTGCTTAAGCTAACTCTTAACTCCATACCGAAAATAATTATGTTGTTTTGAGAAATCAAGTTAGTTTGTGTTGCTTGAGGATTATTGCAGGTTTAGAGGCGTTTGTGGTTAAGTGTGTAGGAACGAAAACAGCTGAGGTGAAATAAATAAATCAAATGATTAATATTTTATTTTAGTCGTAAAACAAGTATGATTTTTTTAATTAATACGATAATATTTTATTTCCGAGGGCAAAAAGCAAACAAAATTCATCCAAGAAGCTGAACAAAAAGAAAAGATTGTTAATGGGCCACAGGAAACGTGGGATGGTCACGTCTACGGCCCATTAAGATCTCAGTTGATTCAGTGAGACCAGATCTTGTCCTCCAGGCTCCAGTGGTTGGTGTAATAATGTGAGAGGAAGAAGTGGGGATGGGATTAGTGCTGGGATTTACCAGCGGGTCATTAACGTACCAGATTCAACTATACGGGTGAAATCCAAATAATCCGGGTGATGTACAATCCACCATCCATCTGACCGACCCATTTCACCCTACCCTGAATTCAGACGAGAGGATTATCATATTTGGTACCTTATCACGTTTTCACCTTATAAAGTCTTGTATACGGTAGAACCCTATAACTGACCTTATAAAGGCAGCATAAGGCAACTTTCTTCAGGAAATTCCTTTTGTTCGTTACGTTAGAACTAGAAGAAGACCCGGGCAAACTCGGACTCAGCCGGATACGGACCGGACTTATATATATATATAAGGGAGAAAAAAAAGTTGTCCATTTTCCGGGCAGGACTTGGGCTAAGCTTCAAATTCAAGTTTAAGGTCTTATCCATGCCCGTCTGTGCCAGTAGGGACCCGAATTTTATTATTTTTTTTCAAAAAAAGAAAAGAAAATATTACTCCTAAATATTAAACAAATAAATCAATATATTGCAAAAATAAAATAAAATAGTCCAATGGTTGTATCACTTTCATCAATAGATCCATAATACAAAACCCTTCACTCGGACCATCGCCTACCCAAGCTCCCTTTCACCCTAAACCATAACCGTTGGATTATAGTTCGGGTGAAAGTCGGGTCGGGCGATGACTCGAGTGGTAGATCAGGTGATGACTCAGGTGGTAGATCAGGTTATGAGTTTTAATATTCTCACCCTAAATCATAACCGGACCATTAACCGATCAACCATCACCCGCGTGCCAACCGCGTTTTATGGATTTTCAATCATTCGATTAGTTCGGATTTTCGGATAGCCATCGGTTGCGGGTAGATTGCGTATTGTATGCAACCATCACCCACGTTCCAACCGAGTTAACAGGGTTGTATTGTGTACTGTATGCAGACACTTTTAGAAAAGTGTTTGAAGTTATTAGAGCAAAAACTGGCACTTGCGCTTCTAATAAGGGAACGATGATTTGGATTTGGTGTGCTAACAACTTCATATTCATTCCAGAACATCTGGCTCCCACATTTCTGGTTCAGTGCTCTTTCTAACTTAGCTGCAATATTACCAATTGATCATTTCTAATTTTATTAGTGTAATGTTAATAAACCAATATCGTAGAATTTAACCTTGTATTACCAACTGATCATTTCTAATTTTATTACCAAATGATCTTATGCATTACTAGGAGTAAGAGCATGCACATCGGTATCACTTTTTCATGGTCTTAAGTGTCCTTTAAATGTCGCCTAGAAAAGATGTGATTTACTTTTGTTAGAACCCATGTAAAAACAGAAAAGATTAAGATCAATCTGGTAAATTCTCCCAGTTGATACATGTATCCCTAACATGAGGCTAAATAAATAGGAATTAAAATTTTACTGTTTTACGTAGAAAAATAATAAGCTATATAAATTCAACCAAATCACGTGATGGGGATACAAGGATATACAAGGAGAGGGATACAGAAGATCTTGACCGAAATTCTCCAATATGGATGCTGTAAGGAGCATGTAACTTAATTTTATTACATCAGTTTTTTTTTTTATTACATCTCCACCTTTTGAGTTAGTAGAGCTGTATTGTATTGTATGCAGACACATAGGAAAATGTTTGAAGTTAGAGCAAAAAGGAAGCCAGAAGTTAAGGAGCAAAAACAGGCACTCCCACAATTCTGGTTCAGTGGACTTTTTTAACTTATATAGCTGCAACATTTATCTACCAATTGATCATTTCTAATTTTATTAGCAAATATAACATTTGAAACTGAACCCAAGAAATCCACTTTTAGGACCCTTTCATCCTTGGTTTTCACAACCTGCATATCCAAGCAATCACAACACAGTGCTTTCAAAGCAAGCAAAGGGCATAAAAAAGGCTATTCATAAATGCTGATGCTTAAGGTTGCAATTTCATTCTACCAGAAGGATCGATCATGCACACATTCAGAAGGATCAGTATATGTAGGGCTTATGATGAAATTTGAAATGTAAATCTCCCAAATATTGATCAAAGTTAACAAATAAATCAATCTTTAGGTTAACAGACACAAGTCACACAACATTTCCAGATCTGTCTATCAGGCAGGTGTTACCCTCTCCTAACTAGATCAGCACATTTTCCCATTTGATAACACTAATGAACCAAACGGGCCAAAAGGAAAAGGAAAATGCTAGTACAGAGAAGAAAATTACACAAAAACCAAGCAGCCTTATATATATAGAACAAGGAAAAAGAAGAAAAGATATTAAATTACATCACACAAACCTAATTTAGTTATGAACAGCAATTGCTTGGGGTCAGCTATCAGTGTAGGGAATCAATGCTTTTGCTAAGCTCCTCCAGCTTCTTCATCCTCATCTTCTCACTTTCACCCACAAGCTGTTCATCATCACACACATCGAATGCATCAGAATATGGTAAGACCAACTGCAATGGAAACTGCAATCATTATGGACCAAGGAATGGAAATTTTACCTCGACCAATTTGTTGATGAGCTGTACTTTCTCCTTGTTTTTATCATTGAATACATCAAGGGCTTCTCTGTATTCCTTTTCCTGTTACAGATTTGATTGTTTTTTTTCCAATTAGCGATCTCAATGCCAGTGACCGCTTTACATAAGGTTACATACATATGTACATAATGCATCAACAAAATGGGAACATGCAATTGGGACAACAGGGTAAGATTATACCTTCTTCTGAACTGTCTGGCCAAGTGGTTTGAGTTCTTTATTGACTGAATCGATCCTCTTTCGTACCTGTGATACTTCCTTTCTCATCGGATCCGCCAATGCTTCAAGCTCCTGAGTAATCAGACAAGAAGATTCATTGAGACAATTGGAATTTTATCGAACAAAAAATGGAAAGACACAACAGGAAATCAAACCCCAAAGAGACGTTGAATCCGGAATAAGCCATTCAAGATACAATTATGCAGGTCCAAATCCCTCGAAATCACTTGTTTATCGACCAATATTCAACAAAAAAGGAAATAAGATCATTGCATAATGGTGGATTCCAGAAAGTTCATTCTAGAAAGTTCTAGATGTAGCATGGACAAGGAAAAACATGTCCAGGTAAACTTTGTGATTTGGATCTTGGGGGGTTTTAAGTGAAATGGTTGATAAACAAAGCTTACTAATTCATATATCGAAACAAACTGCTAATTTAAAGAGAAAAATAAAACCGAGAAAAGGGATTTTTTGAGCTCCTATTTCCGGATTGAACCATAAACCCCCAAAATTGAGATACGAATCAGACAAAATTAAACTGAATCTTACAGATCAACTCATAATATCTCCCAAATCTGCGGAAGAGAGTAAATAACAAGAAAAAAAAAAGGTTTGAATACCTCACGAATCAAAGCCAAACGTTTAGTCTCCTCCTCAACACGGCCGAGCTGTGCCTGAACTCTCTCACGGATCTCCATCTTCTTCCTCTCGATCTCTTCCTCTTTGGCCTTGAAGCTGGAAAGAGCAGACTTGGAGATATCGTCTTCTCCACCAGAAGAAGAGACGACGCCATTGAAACTCAGACTGGAGCTCGAAAGCACCTGCTGAAGCTGCTGTGACTGCGGGTGAGGGTGGTCAGCTTCCTGAGGAGTCTGCGCCGTCAACATATTCTTCTTGGCCGTCGATATCTTCACTGAGTCGAATGCTGTCGACAACTTTTTTGGTCTGCCGGTGGAGTGTTGTGAACGGTCCTAGAGTGAAAGTGGGAGTAAACCCTCAGCCTTGCCTACAATCTCCACTTTATCTTCTCTCTTTCTTTCTTTCTTTTTTTTTTTCCTTTTTTTTTAATTGTCATTTTGTATTTTTCTACTGCTTTCATTTTCTTTATTCGGATACAGAATTATGGATGATTGATAGGTGTTTCTGTGAGCTTTCCAACCGTTGAGCATTCCGCTTAATCCCCTCGTAGTTTTGTAAGGTAGTATTGTAAGGTAGAATGATTAAAAATAAGGTAACAGGATAAATATTATTTTACGTTCATGGTTTTAGTATTTGTTTATGTTTTTTTTTCCCCCAACTTTTAGTAAAGAAAATTGATATATAAAAAATTCAAGATTTATATAATATGTAAGATACATTTAAAAAAATACGAAAAATTCTTTAATGATCATTTACACATAAGTTTGTGTACAAAAATTGTAAGAATAAGAGAGACGATTATTTAAACAACATTATAATTGGACAAACACTCACATACTTAAGAATGAGTGACAATACCTCCGATGATCTCTTACGTCGGAATTGATAATGTATAATTGATGTGCATCGAGCTTGTATGTCAGTTATGTTTTTGGACGCGATGTCTCTGGTAAAATGATTAAAAAAATACAAAGTATCAGAGTTAATAGTGCGCGCATTTAGACTACGAGCCAATAGCTGAATGGGAAAGAATGAAATTTACTTCAATTTACTTCAAAAATTAGGATCTTGTGGATTATCCACATGATGTTGGTACATTCTACTCTATTATTCTATAGCTTCGTGATTTTTTTATTTTTATTTTTTACCACCGAGAGACAATAGTTGAATGGACTTGTTTCATGGAAGCAACGAAGAAAGATGCCGATCTTGATATCGAGATATCACCTAGAAAAGTTCACAAAATCGAAGAAAGACGAGTGTCTATTTGAACTTAACGGGATGCAAAGTGACGCAGAAAAATGGACGTTGACTACAATTTGTAGAGTGCACAACCACACACTTCCTGAGAGCTTAAAGGAACATTCATATGTTGGTCGTTTGATGCCAGTACAATATTGGAAGGTGGGGCATGAACTCGGGTTTAGTTTCAAGCTGAGAAATATTTTGAAGTCATTATAGTTGGATGGTCCGCACAATGTCATATCCATAAGTCAAGTGCACCATGTTAGTTTGAAGATTTGGATGGAACAAGCCAAAGGAAGAGGTTCATTCCAACCAACACTCTACATACTGATTTACGTAGTTACTTATGAGTGTTAGAAGATGTTCAGACTCATATGAAATTTCAAACATATTCATGACCCGCATTCTAGGCATTTGCTTAACTTATTTTCGTGTGTTATCATCATGGACACTACATACAAGATCAATGAGTTGGCATTATTTTTCTTGATTAAGTCTTCATTATTTGTTTAATGTCCAGTTTTTGAACTAGTTTCCATAATTGTTTGTGTTGTATAGGTACAAGATGTCGTTACTAGAGATTGTCGGAATCACTAGCACAAAGATGAGTTCACAACTGCATTTGTTTATATGTTCAAGGAAAACTTGAATAACTACGAGTGGGCATCATGGAGGCTCCAAACTGTGTGCAACATATGATTTTCACATTTCATATAAAGTGCAACATACAAATCAAATCACGGGCAATGACACACTCAAAAGAAATACAAGCGCTTTTCGTAGAACATTAGCATGCTTTGTTCGAGTTTAGATATTATGAGAGCTATTAGCAACGTTTGACTAGGATGAAGGTACATTGACAACAATATCCAAGGTTGATGGAATATGTAGAAGTGATGTCGCTAATCCCGTACAAGGAGATAATTGTCCGAGCAAGTGAAACTTGTATCAACAATTTGGTACGAGGCCAACAAACACGTAAGAACTCCTTTTATATTTCCTTCAATCCCTTTCTCGATATGTACTTATTGTACATTTAATTATATATATAAAAAAATTGATTCGCTTTGTGACCTCAATTGTGAGTCTGCACACAAGTTATTGAAATCTACACTAGGCTCAAGCGTACGATATTGTGTTACGTGTGCACGATCGTGCATCTCAAACCTACGCGTAAGACAAGTGAAAAAATCAAGAATGTTGTTTTTTAGAACGAATACTTCTTAGACCGTATGGTTTGGTTTTCAGTCCTCCCGTAAAAAAAGTTATGACACTATCTCTCTCACACGTACACATACATACATACACATATAGAGATATTAACGTACCTTGATTAACCATGTAAATAATATCAGTAGTATACATTTCATACTCAATTGAACAAAAAATTTCGGCTTCCTCTATAATTGCATCTGCTTCAAAGACAAAGTTTTTGGATCGTAGCATCGTTTTTGTATTTTGAGCATTACATAGTTATTTCGGTCGTTACTAAATAGAGATAGAGTAGTCGAATTGAATAATTTTCAACTATTTCGGTCGAAATACACAGTAGCATAAATCCTTTTTGTATTTCAAGCGGTACATAGTTATTTCCGTAGTTAATAAATAGAGATAGAGTAGTCGAATTGAACAATTTTCAACTATTTCGATCAAAATAGTATAATTTTGATCTAAATAGTACAATTTCGACCGAAATACCTTACCGATATAATAGAAATAGCATAATTTGAGCGGTACATAGTTACTTCGGTCGTAATGTCTTATAGTATACTATTTTTTATACATCGTAGCATCGTTTTTATATATCGAGCGGTATGTTGTTATTTTCAGTCGTTACTAAATAGAGATATAGTAGTCGAATTCAAGAATGTTCAATTAGTTCGATCGAAGCATCCATTTTGTATTTCGAGTATTACATTCGGTCGTTATTAAATAGAGATAGAGTAGTCGAATTGAACAATATTCAACTATTTAGATCGAAATAGTATAATTTCGATCAAAATAAAAGATTTATTCAGAATTTACGAGCTTTATATTAGCAAAACCAGTTCAATCGTACTCTATATACAACAAAACTACATGATAATCAAATTAGGGATAATACTTTTGTATACCGTACTAACCTTAGATTAACAAGAATCTCCTTCCAAATTAGAGAATCGGAATATTAATGCATCTTTGTTTGAACAATCATCAAACGATTACTAGAGGTTACAATACATTTTATAACCGATGAACAATTTATATCGTCAATATCCTAAATTAACATTAAAATATATAATTCTATTACTATGAATGCTATTCTATTTAGTGAAAATGTATTCATCAATTTTAATCTAGTGTTCACATCCATGAACACTTACCGTGGAAAAATATCTTGAACGTTAATTTATTAATCGGACGACTATAAAAAGTTTGTACCTCTTCTGTAGAAGAAATTTTTACTTAAACCTGACCGATATATATATATATATATATATATATATATATATATATATATATACGCGCCTTAGAAAACGCGCATGCACGCGTGCACATATATAACCTCTATGTTCGTCGTTGGGTCTGACGCATTCGACAACTAAAATACGTTTTTTTTACCTCACCACAAATTTCGTTCTTACTTAATTGTTCTAATATATACTTAGGAAACTAGAAGGTAATAAAAGTTAGGGGGAACTTAACGACTTTGTAAACAATATTACATTACGTTGATAGGTTTTAAATTTATTTCTAAGAGGGGTGTATAGTGTTTATATACGATGACACATGTAAAAGAGCAAGTGTAAGTTAGACGAAAGGGATGGAAGAAGTTGGTAAATGCTTTTAATAAATAGTACCGATTGCTCTTTCCCAGTTTCCCCTTCCATTTACAACTCAGTTTTTGTGTCCCTCACATGGATAGGATAGGATATCACATATATGATATGAATACACGATACTTATGAACCTAAAATTGATATTTTTATTAATTTTTATTTTTTTTGAAATCTCCTACAATTGATACTCAAGTGGGGCACATATTTTTTTCATAAAGTTTTTGTTCTTAAAAAGAGGAAAAAAAGCCTATTTCTTCTTGGCTCTTTGTAAAGTTAACCTACTACAAATGTCGTGTAGTTACTAAATACTCCCAAGTGTCATTTCTATAGTGCAAGTATTTGCAATTTTGCACCGTACCGGAGGATAAATCTTATATGTATTAAATGAGAGACCTTCTTTGTCACGGGAAACACCACAATTTACGCAGCTCTTAAAAATACTTTAAAAAGTTATTTTAAAAAATTAATAATTTTGATATTTACAAATTCAAATCTTAATAATTTGTTAATCAGTAAATAAAACCTGATATTTCAAAGATCAATAATTTTGATATTCAAATTTTAATAATTTGTTAATCCGTAAATAAAATCTGATGATCTTTTCCGTCACTATTTAAATTATAATTATAATTTTTGGCAAGATTTGTTTTATATTATATGAATATAACTTGAATTTGTTACCGTATTATATGTATAATAAAAGATAATTAAGTTTATAGTGAATAAGTAATATTATGCTTAAAAAAGTCATTTTTATTCAAATATTTAGAATAAATATTAAATCACACCCCGTGCAGTGCACGGGGTAATACACTAGTTTTAAGTTTATAGGTGTATTTACGCTAGAAAAGATATGTGATTAATCTTAATTCATTTTGTAGGGGTTTTTTTTCTACTTAAGGTATACAATCCAAATTTCATCCACGACAATAAAAAAACATATAAATTGTTTTTATAAATCATATTATATATTATATGTATTATTTAATTATATTGTTCATAAAATATTAAAAATAATAAAATTATATATATATATATATATATATATATATATATATATATATATATATATATATATATATATATATATATATATATATATATATATATATATATATGGTCAGGATCCGGTAGGAACCATCCTTAGAGTAGGGAATAAAAACCCCTAAGATCTGTTGGATTAAAATTTGAACGGACATGATGGAAGGTACATAATAAGCTTCCATAGGTGAGATTCATATGATTGTTCAATTTTCACAAATAAAGCATTAAATAATATACATATTAGGAAAACAAATATACTATTTTTGGGCTATTCCAAAATTAAACGTTGAGTGAATTGATTCCCATTTACCAATAAAATAATTGTTGAACATTAACATCGTTAAGAAACTCTCTCTGCCATCTTCTTCTGGAAACTAAAAATTATTGAGGTTTTTTTGAACAAGATTAAGGTTAGTAATTTTTATTCTCAATTTCAATCGTTAATTTTTAATTAATAATATTAGTCGTTAAAAATGCTGCTACATTTGGTTAATCTTCGTTATTTATTTTCAGTCGTTAAAAATGAACAATTCGCTCGTTAACATTCTAAGGGTCGTTAAAAATGATTTTTAGTGTAGTCGTTAAACTCATAAAATTTTTGATGTTCTGTCGTTAAAATTTTAGTTTCATAAGAATATCATTCAGTCGTTAATTTTAGTTTCATAAGATTTTCATTCAGTCGTTAATTTTAGTTTCATACGATTTTTCATTCAGTCGTTAAATTTTTTTTCAATTTATACTCGTTAAAATTTTTTATCTGTATTGTCCAGTCGTTAAAATATTTTTTAAGTTTCAGTCGTTAAAATATGATTTTAAGGTTCATTCGTCAAAATATGATTTTAATCGGTCGTTAAAAATTGATTTTAAGTAGTTGTTAATTTTTAACATTATTTTGGACTTAGTCGTTAATTTGATCGTTAAATTTGTTTTGGTAGTTAAAATATGAAAAAAGACATTTTAACCACCAATTTTTCTCTATAAAATTTTAACGACCCACAAAATTTTAACGATGACTATATTAATTATATAAAAATCATTTTAACGACAAAATTTTTTCGATAAAATATAATAACGACCCAATATGAAAATAATGTATTACCATAATATGGTCGTTATTATATTTTATAGAGAAATTTTGGTCGTTAAAATATTTTTATCATAATTCTATATATATATATATATATATATTAATGTAACACCCCAAATTCTAGGAACTCGGGGGTTACGAACTATGACCTCACAGTGGGTCCCGATCCTAATTTGACAACAATCTTACCGGATTTTTTACGAGGCACAAATGATGAAAAACCAAAATAAAGTCTAAAACATGCATGATGGTCATAAAAGGATAGAAACAAAAGTCAGGCCGACACTACAAGTGCTAGAATCCAAAGAAACGGAAATGAGTCTAGTCACAAAGTAAAAACGAAAACCCGACCTCCCGACTACCACGTACGGAAACCTGGTTGTCTACCTTACTCCGGATCACTCTGCAGCTGCCCTACCCTACGAAGTGTCCATCAACATAACAATAAAACCGTTAGCTAGCAATTCTAAGTATCAGACATACTATTATGGCAAAAACACACATCATTGCGGAAAGTAAACAAATCAACATGCTGCACTCAAAACCGTGTTATTATCTTTTATTAGGTAATTCACTTCTAAGTTCAACTTCTTTTGTGGCACGAGGGTCTCCCGACCCTCGCCTCCGTCCACGTATACCAAAAGGAGTGATTCGATGCATCTCGCGCATATACACTGTATGGGCTAGTCACGGAGAGCCTCTCAGTCGCGGTTCAACGCTGGGCAGTGATGCCACGACCCGTTATACATACACTTGGGTCTAAACTAAAAGTACGTCGTCCTAGTCATGTTATGATTAATTATTCCACATAAAATACACACCACCATAAAGATGCACTTAATATCAAGAAACTAGCTATGTAAGTCCATAGGACTTACTTGAACCGATCGAAATTCCGAATACCGCTAAAACTCGATCTGCACGTATATGACCTCAACAACTTGGTCATAACGGAAAACGTCGCAAAATCAAAGTACTAACATATAGGAAGCTCTAAGAAGCTTCTAGACCGATAAGGAAGGTTTTGGAAAGGAAGAACAAGAAAGTCCGAACTTTTAAGGAAATTATAGTTTTAACCCCAAATTTCCTTAAACTCTAAAAACAGTTAAACAAGTCTCTAAACTTCCAAATATAGTCCAACCACTTATTATGAATGTTAAACGATCCCAAACGAGCTACAAAGCTTCCCAAACTTTCGACTCACGAAGAACACCCTAAAGAACACCTTACAAAACGACTAGCTAAACTTGCTACTTTTAACTTAGCTTTATATCACCAAACGATCCTCAAAAATTACGAAATAAAATCCTATGTATACTAGGCCATGAATATTCCGAGATAGAAGAATCGGAAAGAATAAAATCCAATTCATCAAACCTACACAAAATTCCAAAGGTCACTATCCTAACATCCCTTTTTCGAAACTGGTTTTTATCCCAACTTTGGAAGATCATAAAACTCGATCCAACCGTTGGATCTTTCTAAACTTTTAACATGATAAACTGCCATGTACATATTATCATTTTAATTTCACGGTTTAGGATTTAAGTTGCACGTCAAAACACGTATTTGAGAGCGATAAGACACATAAAAAAAACACAACATGTAGTATGTCGTGCATTTGATCATCATGATTTGACATTTATGACGTATTTAAAATTTTCTCAAGGGTGTTATCCTCATATGATCGAAAACCAAATTAATATAGGTTAACATTAGCGTAATTTACACATATAATTATCAAATAAATATTTAAAATTAAAATACATTTTGTGTAAATAGGAATGAGTATGATACTAAAGTACAGAAGTGTATATAGTTTTAAATTTTAGTAAGAATCGGCAAATTTTGAATTAAATTTGAAACTACAATGAAAGTCTAATATAAATCCTATTTGTTGATTTATGTATCCCTAATGGGATCCTCATCGGGTTCCCCAACGAGGATTCTCATCGGGCCTCCCAACGAGGATCCCATCGAGCTCCCCGGCGGGTTCGGGTACGGATCAGGGAGCGGGGCAAATACCCATATCTTCATCTTCGTCCCCATCCCCAAGCGGGTAATAAAAAATTTCCCCATCCCTATCCCTATTCCCATTTAAAATCCCCATCTCCGTCCCCATGACGGGTAATACCCATGAATTTCGGGAAATCCCCGCGCCATTTACACCCCTCGTTGAAATGAACCGAAGTTATATTTATTTTTAACTTCAACACATTTCGGCGGCTCTCAATCTACTTTTCTTTAAACCAAACGAAGCTAGAATACGCTACATTGTGCACTTTGTAATTTCGTACATGTTCCCTAAAAACTATGTATTAGTTTTAATACCCGTATATTGAGCGGAATTGAGTTTTAATTAACTAATTAAAACTTAAAATTTAATATCTATATTTTGGATGATAATGTATGGAATTGTATTACTCATTATTCCAACTTAACTTTCAAAAATATTTTACTAGTACAACAATTTTTGTTTTCAAAATGAAATGGTTAGTCATGTGATAATGAATATTTTTATAGCTCCAAAATATTAAAAATAATAAAATTATGATAATATTCTTTCATTTATAGCCATACCATTCATGCACTTATAGGTTTTTGTATAATATTTTGCTAAACGTATTACCATTTGGTTTTTCGATCTCAAATAGAGTTAGAATATTATGATTGTTGATCTCCAAAGTGTATATATATAATTACTAATGAAACATTGTTGGATAATTTTCTCAAGTGTATAGTCGACTACATAAATAAGTTTTTCAGTCATTTATAAAAAAACTGATAATAACTACGAAAAAAAAAACACTAACATGTACAATAACTTTAAATTGAAATAATCAAGTAACAAAGAAACCTTTTAGAATAGAATATGTTGAAAATCACAATGTTGTTTTTGAAGTATTAAAACTGCAAATGTATATTTTAAAAACAAGTTTTACCTGATAAAACTTTAACCATATGAATTAATTATATATATAGTTAACTTGCAAATACTTTATGGAACACATACTATATCGACATGTAAAACTAAACAACATCAACTTTGCCCTAAATTTTCAACTGTATCCATGCTTCTGCTTCATCCACTTGATGCTTTATGGTAGGAAGCATCCACTTCATGGTAGACGAAGGATAACAAAAGTCATCGATGGTTATACCAATAACAAAAATAAACTCAGTTAGGACAATGATACAAATTTTGGTTAGAATTTTAATAACAATATAATTCATTTGGAGAAGGATGCATGGGTAATAACATTGATGAATTTATGTATAGTGAATGTTGATTTCAATACCTGATTAGTAAAGGTAATCATACCTTCATCCAATTTCGAAAATGATTTATTCAACCCAAAGAAAAAAGGTGACATGCAATACAATTAACTAACATATGTCATCAAGAAAACTAAAGAAAAAAGTGAACGATCTCACTGACTATTTTTAGATGAATATATAAATTTTCCTTGTATTACAAGATTGAACATTATATCAAATCTATTAAAATATATTCAACGTAATATTATTCTGAAATTTAATATAATTCATAATACAAAAAATTACGACCATTAGTGTGCAACCATGAGCGTTAGTGGAACATTAGCTTGAACTAAGCGTGAGTTATTTGCTAAGTTGATATTATTTTAAATTTAATGTTGATGATTGATCTTTTTATATTTTATTTTAAATTTATTATTGATAGAAGGATAATATTATTTTGGTACTTTTATATCATTTTCAGTACAATAAATTAAAGATAATCAAATGGAGGAGAAGCAGACAACTGACAACCTACTTCCAACGGTAAAATGTAAAATGGAAACGGTGGGCCACCCCCACCAAATAAAAAACGAGATCGGCATAGAGCCGTTGGGATGAAACGGCCAGGCCAGAGAGAAGCCAGCTGCTTCTTTAAAAGCTACAGATTCTTCCTCTTTCTTTTTATTTTATAGAGTTTTTAACCATTTCGAAAGAAAGATCACGCCGACCCACTCACTCCTCATAATTTCATAATAACCCATAATAATCCATCGGCGACTCGGAGTTACAATAATGAGTCTTAACCAATCATATATTTACAAAAATTAATAACATTAGACCCATCTGGCATTCCCTAATCTAAATTTTCATCCATTAAAAAATAATATCAACTAAATATTCATTAAAATCCTATTTATAAGACCATATATTCATATTAGGATAGTTAAAATAGTGACATGAAGTTATACATAGTAATGAAGGGGTGTATATTGTGAATTAGTATTGTCCTTGTCCCTACGTATGAGTGAAAAATTCCACTCATCCGCTTTAATGCATATCTAGTGTTTGACCACTCTTGATATCACCTTTAGAGAACATAATCATAGGGACCATTCATCAAACATATCATGGGCAGCTCAACAGCCAACACAGATCCCCTATGTTTCCTCCTCCTTACGGACAAAGTAGGACAGGCTCCATTTTTATACCCTTTCTCACGGAAAAGATGAGCAAATGCTTTAAAACAAAACAGCCGAATCCAATATACTTGCTACGATGACAATTTTCTAAACAACTTAAAGCCTCGCTATTAATGCTATGGGGGGTAGGGATTTTATTCACTGGTCAGATCCTATCTATGACAATAGACTCATTTCCATACTTACAAATTCAAACCTACAAAAAGCAAGAGTTATGAAGGCAATTGTAGAGAACATAGCTACAAGCATATGCAGCAGTTCATTCTCTTCCCGCTTCTTGGATGCCAACATAGCAAGGCCTTGTTTATGCTTCCTCCTCTACTCTAAACTTCAAGTTCGACACGCTTTGTTTCACCACTTGCTAGCTGGGGCTGGGGCAGGGGCTGTTCATTTCCCACGAAAGCATACACAACTGCTGTTCTTGAAGGTGTATAGACCAAGAATGAATTAGGCCTGTTATCGTGAAATCCTTCCTGCATATATCACAACATATCATGTTATTACTTCCTTACTACCCTCTGCCAAACCCCAAAATAAGAGATCCTTCTACTCTAGACTAAGATACTTACAGTACTGAAGTGGTCCGAGGAGTGATCTATTCTATTGAATCCTCCAAAGGACGTATCATCCGAATCCAACACAATCTGGAGTAACCATTAAAACCACCATGTAAGACTAAGCATAATACCTATTTAACGAATAATGGTAGCTCTCCAGTTCAACACACCTTGTATTTTCCTGGCTTTAAGCAGCCAACTCTGTAGTCAGAGTAGCTGTTGGTCCAATGAAAGTTGAAAACAAATACCAGGTCCCCTCTCTCAAAGACGACAATCCTGTCAGCTTCATCTTTGCGCGAAATGTATCGGTGATCTGAAGTCATGTACTGCACAATATTCAACCACAAGAAAGGATAAACTTCAACATTTTGTTTTAATGTAGTAACAATCAGGAAAACGAATCAAGGGAAACTAAAAACATACGCCATAATTTTCTTCCAGATGATGCATGGCTCGATCAAATTCTTGCAAACCATGATACCTCAGATACTCAGCATCTCCCTGTAAAGTAACAACCATATATTTAAGCAATAAAAACTGTATTACTACAATTGGGTGAAAACATGCACATGGTTATGTCAACATTATCTACTAACTAGCAGCAGGTGACCAACTGATTGGTTGATTTGTAAACCTCATGACCTATATTTTTCCCGAGGTCACTCAACCTGTCAATATATTTTGAAATAAATCCACGCCTAAAATGAATGATAGTCCAATAATGCATGATACTGTGATCAGTAATCACAAGAAAATTCAATATGGATAGAGTACTTGCTTCAACCATTCATTTTGACTAAAAGCTACCCATTTTTGGACAAATTCTATTTATTTTTGATGTTTTGTTTATTTCAGCAGGATTGAAAATTTTTACATCTAATGGCTCATCCAATCAAGTGTGTCACCTGGAAGTGTGCTAAAATAGTAATGACATGAAGGCAACAAGTAATATCACAGGGACTTACCAGATCAAACCTGCGTCTACATTTGTCATAACTGTTGTTGTTTCCAGAGATAAACGTGCCATCAGGTTCAAACCATTCACTACGAGGAAAATCAATCCATTCTGATGCAAAATATAGAAATTACATAATTTAAGTTATATTATTATAAGTAACAGCTGTTTTTCACTCTAAAAGATCTCTGATGAAATTAAAAGCTGCCATGGCCAACACGTACCAGGATGGCCAAATTCGTTTCCCATGAAATTCAGGTACCCTTCTCCACCTAATCCCATTGTTATAAGTCGAATCATTTTGTGCAATGCGATTCCACGCTCTATTGTGGGAGTGGGTGGTGTCTCTAAAGCCATGAAGTCATACATGTCCTGAAATATCAGGAAAGTAAACTAACTGTATAATTATAAATACTTTTGCAAAACCAAAATTGTAGGGAATCAACTATCGATAAAGTGACATCCATTGACTAGGTAACAGTCACCAGCTTTCTGAACCGCCAGATATTGTAGAAATAAACAAGAGAGAATGGCTCTTACCTTGTCCATCAACCAAAAAGCAAGTGTTTTATCACCAACCAGAGCTTGGTCATGACTTTCAGCATATCCAACACAGTTTTCACCCCATCTTCTGTTGGTGAGAGTGTGTACAATGTCACCCATTGACCAATCTTCATCCCTCTTCCTGCACCAGCGACAAGAAAGACAATTTTTTTTTTCACATATCCATATGTTACTAATTTTAGAGGGGGAAAAGGTAGTTCATCATAGAAGGTACTCTTGTATACAAAGATATACTACAGTAATTCACATTTTCACAATAAAAAAGTCAATTCATATTTTGATCCAAAAATTTATTTCTATGCCTGTAACATTTACATCAATCATAAACTAATGCTTATTAGATGTTTATCAATGTTTGCTGAATAGTAGGGAAAAACATACCTTTTTTTTTTAAAGAAAGAAAGGGGAAAACAAACCTTAATCTTGGGTAACAGGGATAACAACAGAAACTCTATCAAGAAACATACCCTTTAGTGTCTAAGGTGTGGCGAAGTTATCGCCAGGATATATTAAAGTGGACATCCTAATGATCTAGTCTCTTACAAGCCTAAATGTGTTTAGGTTTTGTTTGCTGAATGTGGGTATCTGCCTTTAGTGCCAATGTTATTTTATATGTAGATATGCATATGTATAGAGGAAGAAAACTTGACAGATGGCCATGAAGAATTCTAGTTATCACATACTGAAGCATTTCTATCCATTTATCAGCAATAGCCATATGAAGACGGTAGTCAAATCCAACACCACCATCAGCAACAGGTACACAAAACGCCGGCATTCCACTGACCTGTGGTATCAATAATGCATGATGATGTTAGCACATATCTGTGACCGAAACTGTTGGAAGGAAAGTAGTGTGTGTGTGGGTGGGGGGGAGGGGGTGTTCAACTAACGTTAGCATCCCAGTTTTTGCAACAAGAGTGACTTACATCTTCACCTATGGTGATAGCCTCGGGGAACAAACCATGTATCATGTCATTTAGCAGCATCAGATAAACTACAGCATCAACATCTGTAGCAAGACCAAAATACTCGCTGTAGTTTCCAGTGAATACCATCTGCATAAGAATATACATTCATTGTTAGTACAATTAATACCTAAAACAGAAAGAACATAGATATGAAGCATGTCATTGTTCCACTACAAATTTGCAGGCCGGCAATCACCACAATGAGTTTTCCTAGAGGCATCATGATAAACAAATAACTTCGTAACCTTAGAGATGGGGAATATAATATAAATCTCCCATTTTACATATTATAAATGGTGTATACTTCCCTTTTGAAGCAAAGGAAGGAGTGAGGCAAGTTGGCCACCTTCCCTTGTTCTATCATATCAATATGCAATAGCCTAATTTAATTACAGAAAGATTCAATAATAGTCCTGATTTATATCCTATAAAAAAACTATAAAACAGATGCGCAGGTGAAGGCAGTGTGCACTCTATTCCATAAATATATTAGGGCCTGATGTGACTGAGATTCTCTTTTTCGAGCTTGTATAATTGTATACTTGCACTAATATCTGAACAGAATCACTAAAACTGTCAGATAGCGACTTTAAGGGATACCTGTAGACCATGATGTGTATACATCATTGAAGTCACACCATCAAATCGAAATCCATCAAACTTGTACTCATCCAACCACCATCTTGCATTTGAGAGGAGATAACGGAGTACCTAAAACAAATATAATTAATGCACATGTCCAGCAAACAAAAAGAAGATGCAATCACTTTGATTGGGCTCTAGCGTGAAAGTAAAACATACTTCCCAGTTTCCATAATTGAAAAGGCGAGAGTCCCACATCCAATGATAACCACGTTCCCCAGAGTGGAAGTAGTGCGAATCCGTCCCATCAAACATGTTTAAACCATCCAACGTATTTTTGGATGCATGGCTGTATCATCAATATTTGCAAACAGTTAAAATTTGCAATTCAAAGCTCAAATTTTAAGAAAAAGAATTAAGATAGCAGCTGGACAGCAAGACAACGTTGGGTTGAATAGTTGATTCACTGATGGGTTTTGTACATTCCAACCAAAATGTATTTTTATAGTTGTTAAAATTTCCGGTGGTTCAATAATGTGGCACATCAGAACCTAATACATATAATAGACTCGATCTTTCTGTAGAATCTATGTAGATATACCCCAAACACACATGCACAACAAACCCAACATATGAGCCAGGTGGGAAAGGAAAATCTTTATTCTCTAACTCATCAATGAGAGCATCTTTCAATCATAAGCAAAACGTAGATTCTTACCTATGAACAATATCCATGAGTACAACGAGACCAAGCTCATGAGCTTTGTCTATCAAAGATTTCAGATCATCAGGAGTACCAAAACGGCTGCTTGGTGCAAAAAAATTTGTGACATGATACCTGTTATGCAAGAGTGCAACAGTTCAGCTGATTAATCATACAATGAAGGCAACACAAACACTAGAATAACACTCTGAGACAGAGCAAGTCATTTGAAAGAAAGGTAAACTGTAGAATACCACCCCTTATTTTGCAAATAATGAGTGGTTTTATGTGACAGAGGCACTACAAGGAGTGTTTTTATGTTGTTTACCCAATCAAAAAATGAAGAAGCCTGTACAGCATGATAAAAAAGAAGCTCTTATTTTAATGAGAACGAGACCTACCCAAAGCTGCCATAATATGAATGTTCCTGAATAGCCATGATCTGAATCGCATTATAACCAAGCTTTTTTATACGAGGGAGCACATCATCTCTGAAGTTAGCATACGAGTTAATGATTGGTTCCTGCAAATCGAAGTAGCCAGACAGTGAGAATGTTAGAAATTTAATTACTATGGAGGACAAGATAAGTAGCATACGAGTCTTGCAAAACATTGTTCCTTTCTAGTAATGAGGAAAGAATATCCATTTCCTCTTCTCGTTAGCAGTCATTCCGTTCTTTCAGTTTTTGATGGGCCCACTAGGAGGGATGAACGATTTCCGTGGAGGTGAGAGAGGATATTCGATTGGGTATGCAAGGATCGATTACTTATCAGTTATCTCCTATATTTTTTCAGATGAAAGTTTGGAAAGCGGTTTCAACTTGTAGTTGACAGGGTTCCTAAGGTTAGACATGTTTTTGCACATTTGTATCTTGATTATGCAGATAATTGAATGAGAATAACACAAATCCTAATCAATTTCAAAAAGTACAAGGAGAAGAAATTCAGGTTCTGGTTCTTGAAAATTTCAAACTTGGAAATCATCATACAAGAAGTGCGTTTGATCAGAAGGAAGTCAACTAGAAATATATTTCACCTACTATAATGCTATATAAGAAGATTTTATATCATATAAAGACAAAATGACGTACTAGTTAATGATAACTAGTAACTAATGTATATATAAGATCAAGCAATTAGGCAAACATTAAGAAAATCAAACTGTAATACTGTATCACAAAGAGATGTGTACCGTGCTACTCATGCCAATATGTGCCTCATAAATCCTTAGTGATTTTGGCTTCTTTGGCTGAGGGTGTTTGAACACATACTTCTCCTATAAAGAATCAAATAAGAAATGTCAGAAGCAGAAACTATAGTCAAATTCTTGGAAATCAGTTAGACAGCATACCTCCTCTGGTGGATCATAATAAATTCCATGAAATGGAATTTCTCCAGGGGGTTGAACAGAGTACTTTATCCAAGCAGGAATAGAGTCTTTAGTGCCAGATGGAGTTTCCATTCGGATCTAGCATTGAACAATTAAGTGCATTGAGAGAAGAAAAAAAAAAAGAAGGCAAATCATCAAATTCGAAGCAATGTTGGAAAGACTAGTAAAAAACAATAACAAATTGTAATGTTCCTTCTAAAAAGTAGTACAGTCAACCAAATGATAGGGAAAATTAACAGATAGCTACACATGAATGCTAAAACAAGGAGTATATACATGAATATCTGCTAGTTATCAGTTCTCTCAATCAAATTAATACTTCAGATAATTTTATTAGCAGTCATAGTCCGTCCAGACAGGAGAAGAGGCAGAAGACAACATCTTCACATTTCAATCATTGTAAAAATATGTTTCATTAATAGACTCAAAACTCCATCTTCACGGTCAATTTTATTGGGTTTTACCTTCACTCGAGTACCATGAGGAATTGGTGATGAGCCATCTTCATTTATTGGCAAAAAGATCTCCCAAACTCCATATTCATTCTGCAAAACACATGACAAACTTCTATTAAACTGCAATGAAACAGTCACTTTAAAATAAAATAAGGATGCTAATTTACAGAAATAATGGGCATAAAAAATGTGATGAATTCTACATCAACAAGTTATGAAGAAAACAAGTAACTAAAATTAGTTCCTTGATAAAGTTGGCTCACGCATTAATAAAACTCTTAAATGGGAAATATAGTGTCTCTAATAATTCAGTTAAAGCGATGAAGAAGCCGTCCAAAAAAGGCTCCTGCATCAACTATATACCTATCAGTCAACAAGGCTTAGCCTAAGCAAACCATAACGGAATTCCAGGATGCATAAATAGATGTCAAACAGAGAGGGTGAGATGCAGTGGATAAAACGTATTTTTTGAACTGGAAACATATATCATTTAAGGATTGGAGTATGACAATCAAGAGTAAGATAAAATGAATTTAGTTACTGGTAAACAGCCTTGTTTAAAATAAATAAAAGGAATAAACAAGAAAAATGTGAAGGAAAAAAAAAAGCAAAAGAAGTAACAAAAAAAAAAAGGCACTGAATATACCATACCTGACAGGAGAGATGGTTTTGTTTAAAATAAATAAATGCATAAAACATAAAAAAAATCTTTGTCCATACATTGGACTGGAGAGATGGTTTTGATGTTAACAAAAGTTATATTTGTCAAGAAAATGAAACAACAAAGAAGCATAAATATCACAATGTGAGAACCTGTCAGGTGATGATCTACCATCACAAGAAAAAAGGCACTGAATATACCATACCTGACACATAACATTAGCATTAGGATCCCACTTGTTGAAGTCTCCAATCAAACATGCCCGCTGTAACAAATCAAACAGTCAGTTTAGTTACTATAAGAATATAACCATGGGAAATCTCAGGAAGGTACAAGTATAGGCATTCAAAAGATCAGAATTAATCCACAAAATAAACATAGATAAATTCCACCAAAAAAAAAGATCGGATATTAAACTGAAAACATCATTTCTGTTTCAAATGGTAAGTTGCGAAAAGGACAGACAAAATTTTGCAATTTTTGGCAATATTGTACACTACCAGTAGGATCAAAAGAACAATGAATAGAAGCCTTTAATAATTAAAAGTGCACTTGTGTAATCTAGATTAGATTGTTAGCATCTAATTGAATCCAGGTGTGTGGCATAAACTATAGGGTGTGACTAAGGGAAAAACCAACCATTGCTCCAGGTGCCCACTCTCTGTAAGTCACACCTTTCTCACTGAAAAAAAAATTTTCAACAAAAACATTAGTCATGGGAAGATCTTGTGAGAGTTAGGCACATAGTAGCTATGAAATGAGAAAATAGCCTCATGATACTAGCAACCACACCACTTGTAAAATTTATTCTTGGATGCAAACTCAAAGTTTACAACATCTTTTTCCTATTCATCCAAAATGCATGCTTTAGATTTGATAATATAGCCACTTAATCTCTTTGTATCCTTCTTTGGCATTCTACTTTCAAAGCAAATCAAAGACGAATTAGAAGAAATCCTGAGATAGGGATCTCAAGATCTTGATGCACCTGCGAGTAAATCCTAGCTTTTCATATCCACGGGAAAATGCCTCCAGACCACCTTCATTGAAGTCGATAGCTTCACGCATTCTTCTGTATTGTTCAAAGCTGCATATTAAAGTTCTCATCAGTATATATCAAGCAATAATTACAATGCAGACCTCACGTGACAAAAAATCAAGCTGGACATCACTCAGAGGAAAGAGATGCTGCAAATACTAGAAAAAGTAATACAAGCAGTGATACAGGATAGAAGAAACAATGAACATTGTCATCTTTCATCGACACTTAACACAAAGCGTTTCACAGGTCCTAAGTGAAATTATTCCAGTGGCTGTGTCCTGCACAAACTGTTACACCCAATACATGGACAGATACACAAACATGCAGATTTGAGCCCTGTAAGTCGTGCTTCATGCATTGTATTAAAAGATAAACCTAGAACAAGAATGGATTGCCAAAAACAAGAGGAAATATGATCACCAACTCAAAATGAAGCCAGTTCCCAGGTCCTAAGTGAAACCCTGAACCCTTAGCCTTAAAGCTGCTAAAAACAAAGCCAATTCGCACTTCCAATTTGGGTAGTTTATCCAAACAAGCCAGTTCTCATGGATTCTGCCCAAAAAAGTAAAAAACAGACATGAGAAACTCACCGATAGTCGAGATGTCCACGGTGATCATGCAGATTTGAGTCGTATTCATATATTTTCTGCCCATATCCAGGTTGAGGAATTGTCTTTGTTGCTCCATGTGAAATACCAGGAGCAGTAACTAGCTTGTCAGATATCTTTAGCTCAACCTTGATCATTGGCCCCATAAAACCAACAAATTCATCAGCAAAAATTCCTCTAAAATTGGCAACTTCCTAGATAGGAAGCATGTATACACATGGCAACATTTAAGAAACCAAATGCATTCCCTCAAATTATGTACAAAGAACCATAGAAATTGGACACATGTATATCAACAATCCCCTTTGTGTTTTATTCTAGCTTTCTCCCTCCTTTGACCTGAGTGAGTTGGGGTAAAGAGGCCAAATGTAAGCTACACTTGCTTACACAGAACTTTGGTCTCAACTTATCCGGTTATATATCAATCTTAAATTCAGAAGCATCGATCTATGCAGCTATCCTCAAAAGTCAGATAAGTCATTACAGTAAAGAATCATTATCTCAGTAAGCTTGCTACATTTGGGCCATTTGGCTCACAAACTACTACTGAAAAAGTATGCCAATACAAGCCTATACTTCCTTTTTTCCAGCTTCAGTAATAAGTAGTCACATAATTACAGCTGTCTAATAAAAATGATCGTTTAAAAAAATATGCTTAGACTAGACTCAAAAGTTCGTATTCATAAAAGGATAACAAAGTCAATACCTCAGAATCTTTGGAAATACAATCAGAAATTTCCAACTGATCAAGTGAGGAAGATGAGCCACCACTTTCATTTCCTGGAACAAGTACTTTACCGGAAGCAGCTACTCTTGTGGACGGAAAGTCAGAATCATGGGTAGAGCTTTGAGCAAAGATCTTCCCTAAAATTTAAACAGCAAAGCATTACTCAATTAGGAGAGTTAAAGGCTACATAATCATAATTATGAATCCATTATACTTGTAACCCGAGACAAATGAGTATGTTGTCACAGGAAAAGAAGAGAAAATGTCACTGAAGTAAAAGTACAAGAGAAAATGAGACTGAATTAAGGAGATACGTTTGACGAAGCTTCTGGTTCATACTCTCACAACCATATTGCCTTACACAACTTTTATTACTTTAATTAAATTCATAAATTAGCCTATTCTTGGTATATCCTAGTATTCCAACATCAGACCCTTCATCTAAAGTGGACATTAGGCTTATTCCTCAAAACCTTATTGCACCATTAGAAACCATACAGTCCGAACTAAAATTAACATGGAAGATTAGAAAATTATCTTTTACCTTCCACATTCAAATTTAATAGGTACACAACTCCTAAAAAAATGATAAGAACACTCATACACTTTTAAAACCTCGCAGTAGCCACCGTAAAAAATCAAATCAAACTCCGATAAGAGCGTGGAACATCGATCATAGCAAACCACGGCCGATTAAAAACAAATAGCAAAACAGCCAGTAAACTCGCTCGTCCGGACAAAAAACATACATATGATCCGTAGACTACCAGAAAGAAAGGAAGTTCAATAATCCAGTAGCAAACAACAATGAAACCAGGATGAGATTGATCATCAGTGAAAGTCGCTCGACTAAAACGCATTATGAAACAAGGAACCAGAGAAAAAAAAAGAAAGAAAAAAAGCATTCGTACACTTAAAAATCACAACCACCGCGAAATATTAAATCAAATTCTGATAATAGGAGGAAAAATGTCGATCAAAGCAAACCACTGTCGATCAAACTTATATAGAAAAACATTCAGGAAAACTCGATAACACCAAAAAATATGAGCTATAGAGTGAAGACTACTAAAAATAAGTACATAAATTGAATCAAGTTGATCAGCAAGTAAAACTCGTTCAGAAAACAAACAAAATAAAAAAGAAACCAGAGGCACACAGATAAGGAAAAAGAGAAATTATACTGGAAACAGAGCTCTTTCTGGCAAGGATGGCGAGGTTGGAGGATCTCCGATCAACAGGAAAGATCGAACCAGACGACTTGGACGGTGGGAAGAGTAGGTAGATTGATCCCGTAGATAGTGTACGCCATTTTTGCTAGGGTTTCCAAAGATTCGATCACTCTGCAGAGGAGAGTAGAGTGGACTGGACAGATATAATCTCGAGGAAAGAAAGAATTATGGGGAAGGGAGAAGAGAGGGGGGATTTCACGACGTTAGTGGGGTGTGCAGTTGCGCTAGTAGCCAAGTGATAGCGACACGTGTACGATCCTCAATTGCTTCCTCCCTCCCTCCGTTCAATTTTCTCTGATCTATGATCTGACGTGTCGGATTGTTGAATTGTGGACCCGGGCCCCACGTATCACATTGGTTGTGTGGCCCCTGCCACGTGTAACGTTCAGTTTCCGGCTTTTCACATTAGGACCTCTGTGCCCCCCTTCTAATACTTTTTTCTGTTAGGATTTGTAATCTTCTGCATGATCGCTTGCGCAGTAAAATCTGCCTGATTTGGAGGCACTTCTTTGGATCAGTCATCATCACTCATGTTACGTATGGATTTCAGTCATTTTATATTGCAAACAATGACTCGTTTGAAATAAAATTATATAAAATCACCCCTAGATATATTTTTGAGAAAATAAAATAACACTTCTCTCTCAAATTCTATTAGTTGTTTTTTTCAAAATCATCAAAAACACCATTCATTGTTTCATTGTTGGATCATTTTTGGGTGATTATCATTTAATAAAATGCTTTCTTTCTTCAGTAAATTAAGTCATGAAAAGGGTCAAATCAAGAACTAAAAT
Organism: Fagopyrum tataricum; assembly: GCA_002319775.1. NCBI lineage: Eukaryota > Viridiplantae > Streptophyta > Magnoliopsida > Caryophyllales > Polygonaceae > Fagopyrum > Fagopyrum tataricum. The sequence goes on from CM008279.1 coordinate 19,843,395, forward strand.
AAACACCAAAACAACAAATTATTCATATGTAATGGGCATTCTTAAACATATTGCCTATTTGGATATTTATGCAAATAATCTGAATTTACTGCCATTTAAAATTTGTTTTACGAAACAAAACTCAACTGAAAAACTGATTACAGTATCAATAATTCTGCACCTTTCATCCTTCCAACTATTGCACAAAACACAAGGTTGATCATCCTACTTACGTAAGTACATACACACAGCTGGATGTATATAGAATTGAAACTCCCATAAAGTTGAGATTAAATTTTACTGGAAAGACAATATAATCAATTTATGAATTATATCATTCATTTATACTTATTTTATCAACATTGAGGTGAATTTTAATTTTAATCTTGTCCACGCCAAATCTAAAATTGGAATATTCTATTGCTGTGAGCAAGACATGCCATTCTGAAACTTGAGACAAGAAGGCAATATTGATTGGAAAATAAAAGTGCAATCCCAACATGGGCAACGCGGACTTCTGTTTACAAAGTTGAAAGTTATTATTCAAGGACTATCTTCTTTGAAAGTTGAGAAACTTGATTTCATAAACAAACACAAACAAAAAGATAAGGACAAATCCAGCATGGGCAACAAACACAGCAGGAAGAAAGTCATTTTGGAACCCAAAGTAGTCCATAAGAGGAATGCCTTAACCATGACGTTCTGTTCAACTCCAAGGAGCGAGTCATTGTCATCGACTTGATACATTACAATGTCTGTTTTGGACCTAATACGCACGTGCGTTCGTATGGACACGATGGTCTGATCCAATACTTACATCAATAACACACTAGCTTACGGATTACTCCTATTACCAATCAAATTTAACATATTTGTAGTCCAGGCCACTGGGGAAGCCCAGTAGAACTCACCTCCACTAGATTGGTATTTGCTGTCAAACAAAAGATAAATGTTTTCATTAAGTGTGCATCCGAGCGCATATGAACGTTAGGTCCAAACCCAACACATAATCACGATTATCGGTTGGCAATAGGAAGATAACCCACCATCTTTATATACTAGCGGGCAATGTCCAATTTTTTTTATGTGAGAACTTCTTAATTCCAATACGCCATGTTGGAGATAATAAGCCTAACGTACATGTGTGCAGACGACCCCGCAATGTCATATGTTTAATCTTGGGTAATGAAAAGAAAAAGCAAGTGAGATTGACATACAGATGGGTGTTTGTCTGATATATGTATGTACCGGATAAGGAATCAGAAATCTGAGGTACCACTGTACAAGTAACATATCGTACAAGGTAAAGTATATGAAGCTCATAAATAGTAAAGCAGTAGAAGTAGAAGAAATTGGCAATTGTCCACTGATGGAGTAGAGAATCATGCAGTAAGTAGAAGTCTGCATCAGGCTGTAAATCATCTCTACGTACAACCAAACAAGTCGGATATAAAAACTGTTTAAAAATCTGGTGGCATAATAAGGCCGGGATCCACCTTTATAAAAGGTGATTCCGGGGCCATACTACAGACAACAGTGATTTAGCTAAAGTTACAAGTCATAACATGACATTGTATCCGAGTCTGATGGGAAAGAAAATCTAGGGTTCAATTCTATGGTATAACTGAGCTTATAAAAATTCCGTTGACCAAAATCTAGAGTTCAATTCTAGATGAATGAGCATTTGACTTTCTGGTCTTGAACACTACATTAATGAACATCTATTGTGCTTATAGATTGAAGATAAGTTCTTCAAATTGCATGTAACAAGATTATCTCCAAGGAGATAAGTGATTTTGTCAACTTAAGAGCAAATCAAATTCCGTGCATACATACAAAGGCCTGTATTGTTACAGTAAACAAATTATCTTGTTGTGCCTGGCTCATTGAAGACTTCCATATGATATGCATATCTTAATACACCAAACAAATGTGTATTTGATATATTATACCCATATTCAGATATCCTGATATGGATGCCAAACATATAGAGATATAGAAGACTGAGTTATATATTAATCATGAATGACAAACGATACTTATACTGAGATACTGGAGAGATAGGGAAAGATATAAGATCCTAACTAACCCTAGGTATTCTCTAACAGTAGTCAAGTAATATCTTTACTAACATGCCCCTCAAGTGAGGCGAATTTGTGAGATGTAACTTGCTAATTAACAAATGAAACCGAGACCGTAATAAAGGTTTAGTGAGAATGTCAGCTAGCTGTTCTTCTGTAGATACATGGCATACATGCAGGTTTTCTCTTTGGACTTGTTCTCGAACGAAATGGTAAGCTAAGGCAATGTGCTTCATCCTCGAGTGGAACACAGGATTCGCACTAAGGCTCGTAGCTCCTAAATTATCACAATACACCACCGGTGTTGAAACAACTGGTATGTGAAGTTCTTTTAGCAGATTTTGCACCCAGAGAAGCTCGGAGCATGTGTCAGCAATGGCCTTGTACTCGGCCTCTGTTGAAGATCGAGCTACTGAACGCTGTTTTCTTGAACTCCAAGAAATGGGATTGCGGCCAAAATACAAAATGTAACCTGTTGTTGAGATGAAGTCAGATTTGTCCCCAGACCAATCAGCACAGAAAATGCATGAAGAGATGAGGTTTGTGATGCAGTAATATTAATCCCTAAAGCTTTTGTCCCATATAGGTATTTGAGGAGTCGTTTTAAGGCATTCCAATGAGCTGTAGATGGCCTGTGCATAAACTGAGACAATTTATTCACTGAATATCCAACATCAGGCCTTGTTAAACCCAGATACTGAAGACTTCCAACTAGCATTTGATAGTCCTGAGGAGCAGGCAAATCTAAGTTTGTGATTTCATGTAGATGATCATAAGGCCCCATAGGAGTTGGCACCGAATTTGCATCAGACAAGCCTGCTTTGTGAAGGAGGTCATCTATGTATTTTTGTTGAGACAAGAAAATACCACCTGCTACAGGTAACGCTTCAACACCTAGAAAATATGACAGAGTCCCTAGATCCTTAAGAGAGAATTTGTTGGCCAATGCTTCAATGAGTGTAGCCACAAGAGAGTTTGAGCTTCCGGTGACAATAATGTCATCAACGTAGACCAGTAAATAAACTAAGTGATCATGCTTGGAGTAGACAAACAAAGATGCATCTGACACAAAATTTCGAAATCCAAGTTGTAGAAGAAACACCTTAAGCGTAGTGTACCAGGCTCTTGGAGCCTGTTTAAGGCCATAAATAGCCTTATTCAGTTTGCAGACATGATTTGGAAGTGTGGCATATACAAATCCTGGAGGTTGAACCATAAACACGTCTTCTTGGAGTACTCCATTTAAGAAGGCATTGTTAATATCTAATTGCCGGAGGGACCAACCTTTATTGACTGCAATTGATAGAAGAACTCGTATTGTGACCGGTTTTACCACTGGGGAGAAAGTCTCCTTGTAATCCCAACCAGGGCGTTGATGGAACCCCTTGGCTACTAACCTTGCTTTATATTTATCAACAGATCTATCAGGGTGATATTTTACTCGAAACATCCATTTGTTTCGAACTAGATTGTCAACTGAACTAGGTGGAACAAGCTCCCAAGTTTTATTCACAATAAGAGCATCATATTCTCGTTGCATAGCCAGTCTCCACTCTTGTGATTTTAGTGCCTGGGAGATGGTTCGAGGTTCAGAAATGGAGGCAGGCGAGGTGGGGGCTAGTAGGTTTAGTTTTCTGATTGGCTTGGTAACGTTATTTCTGGAGCGAGTTACCACTCCATGCCTTGGTGGTGGAGGAGGCTGTTGTTGGGTTATGGTGGGAAGGATAGCAGGCAGTGGTGGTGGATTGATTTGGCCAACGTTGAGCCTTGCGTCGGTATTGTTTTGTGGGCTTTGTGATTGCAGATTGTTTGCGGTGGAATCTGTTGACAATGTATGGGCTGGATTAATGAAGGTCAAGCTGAAGCTTGACCATTCATCAGAGGGTGGTGAAGTACTGATATTTGGAACTAAATTGCGGTAGGGCATCTCACTTTCAATGAACCGTACATGGCGTGAGGTGTGAATCTTTCTTGTAACCGGGTCCAAACACTGATATGCACTTTGGTTGGGAGAGTAACCTATGAAAACACAAGAACTGATTTTGATTGAAGATTATGTTTGTTGTATGGCCTTAGCCAAGGAAAGCAGAGACAACCAAAACCTCTCAACTTGGAATAATTTGGAGCTGTGTTTGTGAGATGGAAGTATGGTGAGTCATTCTGTAGAGATATAGAAGACTGAGTTGTATATTAATCATGAATGACACATGATACTTATACTGAGATACAGAAAAGATAGGGAAAAATATAAGATCCTAAGACCCTCCACAACGGAGGGCCGTGGGGCTACAAACCCCCAGCCATGTCATCAAATTTGATGACATGGAGGAGAGTGGGGGTTGTAGCCCCGGGGTTCGACGCCAAAATTGGCGTCGAACCCAAACTCAAAAACATTTTTTTTTCTTCTTTTTTTTAAAAAGTAAAACGACGTCGTTTTGGTGCTTTGACCTGCAACTGGCGCGCCACATGGCGCGCCCTCACTGGCCGAAATCCGGCTAGTGACAGCTCGCCATGTGACAGGGGGTTTTAATTAAATTTAAAATCCCCTTTTCCCGTATAAATATTAATTTTTTAAAAAAATAATTATTATTTTTGAATAGGATTTAATTTTATCTATCCAATGACACCCACTTTGCATATATTTCGATAAAAAAAAAATTCACTTCTTGTAACGTATATAGAACTTTACGTATTGAATATTTAGCGTTTTTAAAATCTATGTTAGATAAGGAGTTACTTTTATCACTATGATATGATATTTATTTATATATGCATTTTTTAATATTAAAATTAAAAAAATACAAGTTAAAATAGATCTTAGACATAAAATGAGACATTATCTTACAAATAAAATCCAATTTAAACAAAAAAAAACAACTTCAAGTGATACATTAACAACATTACATAGATCATAGACTTACAATGAGAAATCAACTTCAACATACACGTAACTTATAACATAAGATTGAAGTGAAACACAAACGATAGATCTAAGCATACAATACCAACCTTAAATGGACCCTAAACTTAAACATAAATTCAAGTACTAAGCTCCTTGAGCAACTGATCAAACATTTTATGTTGGTCGGGAGTCAAGGGATTACCATCTCCGTCAAAGTAGTAAGAATGGCCATCTTCCTTTTGTACTCTAGCTCTTTGACCTTCCTCTCCTTGATTTCCACCATTTTGTTCTTTAACCTCAATGATTCCTTCTGTAGTTCCATTTCTTGGAGGCGAACCTCAAGTTGTCTAGCCACCATGTCATCCAAAAGTTGAACTGATTTTAAACTATCGGATGACTCTGTTGTACTAACCGGTCTCTTCCCCGCCCTCTTCGAACTAGTTCGTCCTAGAGGACGGACAAATGAGCTATTTGGGGTTCCACCTTCACTGGATGGAGTTCCAACATTCGAGCTTGATGTGTATGCTCCAGACTCATTTACCTTTGTTCTCTTGGAGCTATCCCCTTGTTTTGATGATGTTGGTTGAATACCGCTTTGCCATTTTGGGAGATTCTTAAGCATTCTCCAAATGTTCTCATGATTGAACTTTGATTTATATTGTTCCGTATACAAAACATGAGCCCTTGCAAGGACATCATCGTGAGATTCCCCACTCACTCTCCCCCTTTCTGATATTGCATAAACACCTGTAAATTTAGAAACAAGTGCATTAAGCTTTTGGAAGCGATTCTTACATTGTTTCCATGAGCGAGATGGTAAATCTTCTCTCCTTTCGTTGTAATAGGAAGAAACTCGATTCCAATAGGTGTTGCTACACTGGTTGGTTCCTCGAATGGCATCTTTGCTCGTGTTCATCCATCCACTAATAAGTAAACTGTCTTCGACTCCCCCCCAACGCAACCTTCTAGCAACTTCTTCGGTTGTCTCTTGAACTTCATCTTCATCGTCATTGTTTAGATCAACTGTTGGTTCATGAGTCCCAAAAGGCGGGATGGTAATAGGTGGAGACGTTGGGATCGAGTGTTCATTTGGGTTTTGAGTTTGGTGGTAGGAGTCTGGAACATTTGTGCATTGTGAGTTTTGAGTTTGGTGGTAGTGCACATAATTCATGAATTGTTGGTTTTGAGGGTGTTGCGGATAACTCATGTATTGTGGGTTTTGAGTGTGGGGGTGTTGCGGATAACTCATGTATTGTGGGTTTTGAGTATGGGGGTGTTGCGGATAACTCATGTATTGTGGGTTTTGAGAATTAGGGTCTTGCGGATAACTCATGTGTGGTGGGTTTTGATTGAAATACAAAGGATTTGGAAGGGGATTTCCGTTCTGATCCATTATGGTGAACAATAGAGAAGGACAGAAGTTGTGTTAGTTGATTGAGATGAGAGTAGAAAATGAAGTGTTGGTGTGATAGTATTTTGCTCTTTAACCCTTTTATAGAATGTAGATTGAACATATGTCTCCTTTACACAATAACCGAGCATGAAATGACAAGTCAGTCACGGGTCCACTGTACACAATAAGTAACATCTGACATTGCATTTAAATTTCGAATCTAAGAAACACAATAATCGAGCATGAAATGACAACTCAGTCACGGGTCCATTATACATAATAAATGACATCTGACATTGCATTTAAATTTTGAATCTAAGAAACACAATAATCGAGCATGAAATGACAACTCAGTCACGGGTCCACTATACACAATAAATGACATCTGACATTATATTTAAATTTCGAATCTAAGAAACACAATAATCGAGCATGATAAATGAAATCTGAAATTACATTTAATTATATTAATTTTTAAAAATATTTATATATTAATTTTTATGTCTTATATTTATTTATAATAGTATTAGTAATATTTTGTAATAATAAAATAAAATTAGTAGTCCCGAAACTCTCTGTTGTAGGTGAAAATAAGTAAAAGTTGTGTAGGTGAAAATAAGTAAAAGTTGGGATGAGACTACTACGCTGACGTGGCAGGAAAAAATTGGTAGCCCCCGACACTACCTGTTGCACGTGGTCTAACTAACCCTGATATTCTCTAACAGTAGTCAAGTAATATCTCTACTAACAAAACATGCCCTAACCGATCAAAGTAGAGCATTAAGCAAGGTGGGAACTGCTCAAACCGGATTTCCGCCTTCGGAACATCGATCCCAACTCTGCATAATCACAAAACAATCTTCAATAATCAATACAACTATGTCCAAATAGGGAATTGAGTCTTTGCTGCTAATCGATCAATCCCGTCTCTCAGTTTTCTAAGTATGAGTATCCCTCCATTGTCTTCCTCTATAACTTCAAGTACACTGTCAATCAGTACCTTCATTTCCCGTCCACTGGTACAAGATCAACTACGCTCACAACAACCTTGCCATTATCAAGCATTCTACTGAGAATTCCATTTCTCATCCTCACAAAACAGGGTAGCATCTCTATTGCCGCCATCCGGAGTTCTTCTTCCTCCTCCGCTTCCTCCAACCTCCGATTATCCCGGTTGAAAACATCGGGCGGAGCCACCCAAGTTTACCTGAAGCTTCTAGTCCTGCTTCCGGTCGACCCTACCGCCAAATCATCCCTGGAAAAAGCAGATGACATGCGTTAACACATCCCCTGGTAAATTTGGTTTTATGCTCGATCCCTGTTTGTGAAAATTCCCCAGAGAGAAACAGGACAATTAGACCTAGTTTTTTTTTAATCAAAGGTATTCAGTACGGAGTAGCTTACAAGCGTCATTCGCCGGAGAAAATCAAATCATGGAGAATTTGCAGGGGAAGGATGTCTCAGTGGCAAAAAATCCATGCAAGTAAGTTGAGCATTGGAGTGCATTGATAGCAGAGACAGAGACGAACAACTGCACAGTTGGATTTTATTATGGAAAGATATGGTTCATACTTCATACGTCATACCCGGTGGCCAGTGCCGTGAGAATGGTTGAAACATTAATATCAGTGAGACAGTGACTCCTAAAAGAAGTGAATTGGGGATATCTTTCAGGTAATCCTCGTAGTCTTGTTAACAACTTTCTTAATTATTTGTCACTGCAGCAACAAATGCTCACCTAATCCAAGGCCAAATTTCGACAGGAAAGCAAACACCAACATATATTCATATAATACATCCACTTGAGAACAAATACTAATTGTGTCTATTTACTGTGAGAGTGAGATACAAAAAGTTTTGAATTATACCAATGCTGAGAGAACAAATACTAATGATTACATGCCTATCTTCTTTGAAAATTGAGAAACTTGATACCATAAGCAAACACAAACAGAAAGAGGAGAACAAATCCAATATGGGCAACAACCACAGCAGGGAGAAAGTCATAGTGGAACCCAAAGTACTGCTCAAGGAATGCCTTGACCGGGACGTTTTGTTCAACTCCAGGAACCACCAGAAGCGTGTCTTTGTCACCCACTTGAGACGTCACAAGCCCGTATATTGTCCAGGCCACCGGGGAAGCCCAGTAGTACCATCTCCACCAGATTGGAATTTGCTGTCAAACAAAACAGTTATGTTTCATTTAGCATATGCATGTCACAACTTGCATAACTTAATTTACTGTCAACACAATTATGTTTCTCCAATATACTTACCGGGTAAGGAATCAGAAACCCGGAAAAGAGATTCCAGAAGGAGATAAAGAAGGACATCAAAATGGCGGCAATTTGTTCTCCAGGGGTGAGAGCCACCAGCATCATACCATACAAGGTAAAGCAGATGAAGCTCATAGAGATGAAGTAGTAGAAGTATAAGAATTTTATAACCGTCCACTCATATCCAATCATAGAGTAGAGAATAATGCAGTAAGTAAAAGTTTGAATCAGAATGTAGATTATCTCTACAGCCACCTGCAAACAAGTCAGGTTCCAAAATAATGTAAGTATTATCACCAAAAATTTCAAAAGGAATACATATTACATTTTCATTATTTCCCTCCCAAATTTCATCCTTTTCTTTCCAACTGATATACATGTAGGAATTTAAGCACATGTATATTTATACTATATTCACACTAAATGCTAAGTTTTATTTCAATATCTGATACTACATAACTTTGTAATGCTGTATGACAACTAAACAGACCGGCGTTCAAGTTAAAAGCCATTACATGACAAACTATGACATGGCATCATATCTGAGTCTAATGGAAAAGAAAATCTAGAATTCAATTCTGTGGTGTGGCTGAACTTCTATAAAATCATTTGAGGAAACATACTGTATTATTACCTGGGCAATTGCGTAAGGCAATGCTGAATACATTCCAGCTGCCCTTTCGCGATAAAAGACCGTTCTTTCCACTGCTACGATTGGTTGGACTGTAGTAGTATTTGTGGCTCCAAGGAAAAACACAGATGTATATATGGCTCCTACCAAATTCATTAGGTTTTGCATGTCATTTCTGTCATGAAAATCACACATGCTTCGAGTTATCATTTGCCAAAAGAGAAACGAAAATAAATCACAAGTTAGCAACTGACTTGACACTTACAGTTTACCGCCCTGTTTCCAAAATATAAGACCAAACAATAGACCAATGACTATAGTTATAAAGAAACGAATGGCATTATACGGCGGATTCTTCCAGTAAGACTTGTACTGCTTCCAAAAGCAAGCCTTGAACTGTGAAATGAATGTCTGGGAATATTTAGTTGGGAAATAGAGATCCTTCGACCCTGAAGCTGGAGTGCTGAGCTCTGCAATGTGTTGCTGGTTTAACCTGAAAATGCAGAAAAGACTTCAATGAAACTGCAGGAGGTAAGATGAGATGGTAAGTGTATTTTCTGTGTTGCAAATACGAAGGGAGTATCCTTACTGAAACAGGGAAGAAGTGACAAAGATATCTGCAAAATCTACACCTAATTGAGATTCAACTTGTGGAGTACTGATTTCAAGCATCCATGTAGCAGGATTGTAACCGTCTTGAATTTTAGGAACTCCTGGAATGGCCTACAGTGAGGTACAGTTTTAGATATACTTCACTTATTATAACAAAGTAAACTCGACAAAAGCAGTGGTGCAACTTACTTCAAAATACTCGATGAGTTTGCTAGAATGGTGACCTAGGGGTCCTGCATAAATGATTCTTCCACCTCTCTTCATCAATAGAAGCTACAAAAAAAAAAAACAAAGAGTTTGCTGAACTGATGTTTGGAGGAACAAAAATCTTGATAATAAATGATAGAGAAAAGAAACCTCATCAAAGGACTCAAAGATGTCTATGCTTGGCTGATGAATGGTGCACACAACGGTTCTACCAGTATTAACCGTATTTCTCACTGCACGCATCACAATGGCAGCAGCTCTTGCATCAAGACCAGATGTAGGCTCATCCATGAAAATGATTGATGGGTTTGCCACAAGCTCGACAGCAATGGTTAACCTCTTTCTTTGTTCTGTCGAAAGGCCATCCACCCCAGGGAGTCCAACTATAGCGTTTCTCAATGGGTTAAGCTCAACCAATTCCATTACTTCTTCCACAAACAGCTTTACAGTAGGGAAAAGGATATGAAATGATTAATCATGTTGATTAACAGAAGAAGTAGGTTGTCAGAAAGAGATTAATAGTATCTACCATTCTGGTGTTGGAATTGACATCTGACGAAAGACGAAGCCAAGCTGAGAATATGAGGGATTCATAGACAGTCACATGAGGTGAATGAATATCCGTTTGTTCACAATAACCACTAACCCTTGCAAATGTTTTTTGCTTCTTCGGATACCCTGATATGCTGATACTTCCTTCAATGTATCCACCAGTCTTCCTTCCAGCCAAAACATCCATCAATGTGGTTTTTCCAGCACCACTTACTCCTACCAAAGCTGTCAATACTCCTGGTTTAAAAGCACCACTAACATCTTGTAATAACTGGAGACGATCTTCCACACCTTGATCCTTCATTTCCTGGTTGCAGAATCGAATTATAACTATGATAAAAGGATGCCAAGGTAAAGATACAAATTATAATTGTTGTGGATCTTTCTATCAATGAAAATAATTTAATATTTATTAATTCAGAACTTAATCAAGAATCAAATTGACATGGAAAGGAAGAACTTACCACTGGCATATCCACATAGTAATTTACATGGTTAAATGCAAGTGAAAGAGGTTGAAAGGGCAAGATCATTCCACTTCCTTGGGCTTGGGAGCCAGAACTCGTGATGGTAGTCATATTTGTACCTTCATATGCCTTTGCATTGGAGATCTTCTTATTTTTGCCCTTGTCTTCATCATTATCTGAGACTAAAGCTCTTGAATCGGCATAAGCTGAAATCACAGTGTTGCCAAAGCAATATGTGGTTATTGAGCTCCTTCCTTCCCGTTTATACAATCAGATGATAATAGCTAGACAGCAAAGATTTACTTACGATTCAAATATTCCAGTGCCAGGATGAATAATATGTTGAAAATCAGAGAAAACCCAAACAATGCTCCAATGCAGATCCAATACCAGTATTCCTTTGTAATGAAACTCCGGGATGCCAGGAGCACCCTACCGACAGTTGGCTCCCCAAATCTGGAGTCGTTATTTGGCTACAACAACATATGCATTAGCCATAAATTAATAAGACAGACTGTTAGATATACCTAGATGGTAAGAGAAAAGAAGACTTACTGTACTCCATCTTTTGTCAAGGAATTCATTCACAACAAGGGCATTTTGTCCATACATCATAGGTGAAGCATAATAGCCCCATATCATCCATGATGGTATATCCTCTACAAATACCAACAATCGGGAGGATGAAGAAAACAAAATATATACAAATCAAGATGCAAGAACGTAATTGTGACTTACTCTTTGCAATGATGAAACCACCAAGCACAAAGATCAATAGGATGGAGAAAACTCCCTCTGTATTAGCTACCACCATAGTTCTTCCTGTGGCCCCAATAAATCGAAAGAGGGGTAAAGCCATCTGGTGAATAGCAAAGAATGCCAAGAACTGACCAAAAAACCTGATTAGAAACAAGTTCATTGTGAGACCACAAATCACATTTCTTTTGCATATTTTAAAAATGAAGACGATTAGGGCAAACCTGCTTGCAGCTGGAGCATACCCAACAGTATAGTAAGTAAGAACGACATATATCCCAGATTCCGCCAAAGACAAAGGAATTCTTAGGATCCAAATCGGAAAGGCATAAGTCCATACAGGATAGAACAGCTTCCTCTGTTTATAAAAGACAGGAAGCTTGAAGATTGTCAAGGCAAGTTCTGCAAAACCATTGAACATCACATTGACCAGACTGAAAAACAATACTCCAAAAAATTTCCCTCCATCAGCCACAGTGCTATGGTGCATTGTTGTCCTAAAAAACACTGACATTGTCATAAGCGACAAAATTGTTAACTGAACCAGCTTAAATATGTAGATGAAAGCATTCCGCTTCGTAAGCAACAACTCTCTAGAGAAGCATGCCTTTAACATTTCCCAACTTGAAAGCCCGTATTTATCCTTGGCTAATGCAGCATGGTGGGTTCTTGATTTGTCATAGGGAACACTGAGATTAGATGCTAGTTGTTGGCCTATATGGAAAGATTTGAAGGCTTCAGCAAATTCAGGAACAGATATAAATCTGTACGGTTGGTTACTCTTATACCAATATTGCTCTTGATCTTTTCTGGAAGTAACTTCTTGGAGAAAATCAGCCACTCCTTTCCGCTTTGGGCACTTAAAACCAGTGTACTCGAAAAATTCAAGGGCATTCTCACGTGGACCTTGATATACAATCTGACCTTCAGAGAGTAAAATAATATTATCAAAGAGTTCATATGCCTCGGGTGCTGGCTGTAAAAGAGAGATGATCATAGTTATGTCCATTATATGGACCATCTGCTTCATGTACTTGCATATTTGGAAAGTAGTGGAACTATCCAACCCGTTTGATATTTCATCCATTAAGAAGACCTCATATGGGCCAACCAGCATCTCACCTGCAAATCAGACTGTGAACATCTCACTTTGATATTTACAGAACGCATAAATCAAGACATACCACAAGTGACACGCTTCTTTTGTCCTCCGGAGATGCCTCTTCTCATTTCATCTCCTATAAATGTATCAGCACATATATCCAACCCTAGTATCTTCAATGGATAAACAAAAAGTTAGGTTTTACAAAAATAGAAAGAGTAACGGAACAGGCAGTTTATGTGAAGAACACACCTTAAGAACATAATCAGTAACAAAACTACGTTTTTGGCCTTCTATTGATACAGCTTTCATGAATACATCCATTTCAGGATCTGGTCTGATTCCCGCTTCCATCTCTCTTCTAGAAAGTTCAGCCAACAATTCATATCTGGTGCCGGCTCCTAAGCATCTACCGGAGAAGTCCAGAGTTTCTCTAACTGTCATCTCTCCGATATGAAGATCATTTTGGCTTATATATGCACACGTCCTTTGAGGAACAAATTCTTTGAACTCGTGGCCACAGTAGGTTATCTTTCCATTTACCTGCTCAATATCCCCCGGTTGATGTGGTTGTATTACCAAGTGAAGTAATCATAACAATACTAAGAAAAGCAATCTCTCTTGTGAATATACCCTAAGATCCTTGGTAAGTTTGTCAGCTAAAGCCAGCAACAGTGTTGTTTTCCCTGCACCTGGAGGTCCTAGAAGCAAAGTCATCCTGAAAATGAAGATAACAAACCAATACATCAACTAATCAATATCTCTTGCCTTCAGATTCATTTTTCATGTGGGTTTACGCTACATACCTTGATGGTCTAATTACACCATTAAGATTCTTAAGTATGTTGACAACCTTCTTCTTTGATGGGGCGAGTCTCATCAGGCCAAAAATATCCTGGTTATCAACATTAAACTTTAGCATAAAAAATAATCATCAGTGTTTTTTCTTTTTGTTTTTTAATCAGTGACGCCATAATCACCTCAACAGGATTCAAAGTAGCATTAAGTAAGGTGGGAACTGCTCTGTTCCCAGCATAAGCATCTCCCTCCACATTTAAGTGCTCAAACCGGATTTCGATCTTCGGAAGATCAAGCCCAACTCTGCACAATCACAAAACACTATTTCAATAATGATCACAAACATACCTTATTTGGGAAAACTAAGCAATTAGTTACTAACCGATCAATCCGGTCTCTAAGTCTTCTAAGGAACCTTTCATTGTCTTTCTCCACAGCTTCAAGTATACTGTCAATCAGCACCTTCCTTTCTTGTTTACTGATCTTTGTAAGATCAACTGTCCTTTCAACAGACTTACCGTTATCAAGCATTTGTCTCAAAACCCCCTTCCTCATCCTCTCAAAACTTGGCAACCTCTCGATTGCAGCCCACCGGAGTTCCTCTTCTTCCTCGGCCGCTGCCTCCAACCGCCGATTGCTCCGGCTGAATACATCCGGCTGGCCCACAAAAGCTTCCCTGAAGCTCCCAGTTCTGCTGCTTGTCGACCCGCCCGCCAAATCATCCCTAGAAAACGCAGATGCCATGCTTCAAACCTTTAAAAGTTCAAATTTTATCCCTCGTTGTTTTTATTGCTGTGAAAACTCAGCGTTGAGAAATAGGAGAATTTGAGGTCATGTTTTTCAAAGTTAAAACTTACAAGTTTGGGTGATGGGGGCAAAATCAAAATAAAATAATGGAAGCCCGCAGTGGAAGGTATCTCTTTTAATGGCTGTTAAAGTCTTTCCTCGAGTAAATTGGCATTATAGGCTAAGGGATGGGATCAAGGGCGTTGGGACTGCATTGATGGTAAGCAGTTAGCAGTCCGGAGAACAACTGGAGGACACACTGTCACATCATATCTCTAATTGTTTATCGTTTTCTTATAAATTCTACAATTAAAGACAAATTATTATTCTTGGTCCAACTAAGGGACAAATTATATTTTTTGGTCGAATTAAGGGACGAATTATTGATTACATTCTTATTGGAATATGAGAGAATATTTTCTAAAAGAATTTACTCATCAATCATTATTCTTTTAGGTCTCATTTGTCATTACTTTCGAACGTATGGTCAATATGTGTTAAGTAGTTCAAACAGTTAACACTTGAGGAGACTGTTGAAAATTGAAATGTATTAAAAAAAAATGTGTCTCACGTCGATAATACAACACGTTGTGAGCCTAATACAAGTCGATAACAATTATGGAATCTTGTGTGCTTATGTGTGTAGTTCACCGGACGTGTGTCATCCACATCGTTTGTGCTTGTGACGGATATTTTATTTTTTTTAACATGTGTTAAGTGTTAACTACCTAAACCAGTTAACACTCGAAGGAAATGTTGAGATGTAAAGGAAGAAAATGTATCTCATATCGATAATATAAGATAAGACGTTGTAAGCCTAATATATAAATTCATGGTTACCCCTTTTGACTTCCACTTAATTTGAGGATGGAGTTGATGGACTTATGTGTGGTTCATCATACGTGTACACTTCATGTCGTTTGGTTCCGAGACGAATATAAGAAAATTTAACACTTTTTTATTAGGTTTAGCGCCTTATTAGTTCATATTTTGAACTAATACGACCACTAAAACTAACTGGAATTGACATTTAAAAATGACATATTAGTGCATAACTGAATTTCATCTAAAAAAATAGATTTGTCAGTAAAAAAAATTTTATTCATAAATAGTATACTAAACATAACTGGGAAAAAATATTAATATTATAAAGTGTTTGAACTAGTTAACAGTACACACGATGTTTAAAGTAGCAATATATAATTGTGAACAAATGAGACGAGAATCAAGCATTTATTTTTTCAAAAAAAAACTTTGGTATATTTCGTACCAGTTATAAACAAATATAATAAACGATACGAACTAACAAATAGTATAATTAATATATATTAACAAAATAGTTTAAATTTTACGTAAGTAGAAAATAATATTAAAAAAAGTGAACTAATGGTACAAATAATTGAACTAATTTAATAAAATGTTTGAACAAATAGCTAAAGATTTATAATTAGTAGAACAACAACCATCTCAAAATATAATTTTAGTAGTATAACCAATATGAAATTATGAACTAAGAAATAATATTATAAACATAAATAGAGAAAAAGATGTGAATTATTATAATGGGAAATACGTGCGCCATATCCGTACAAATGCGGGCTCGGATCGAATTAAAATTCCGCCCATATCATTCGAACAAACATGTCATGTCCAGACTATTGATGTTGTTTATGTCCAACCACGTCTAAATTATGGGTTGGTGGTTGTATCTACCTTATTTAACAATTTATCAATTTATGTCTTAATTATACAATAATTAAATAATATAAAACAATTTAACGTAAAATGAAATTCAAATACATGAAAAACAACGAGTTAAATTACATATTCTTACATTACAAACAAACGGGATGGAGGTAGGAGAGTCTTTGACGTGTTGGGCTGGTCTGCGGGACTAAACACTAACCATAGTCATCCCATAAAGATTAATAATCTATTAGAATATAGATTATAGAGTACATTTAATTTGGTACGGACGAAATAAAACAGAACAACCGTGCATAATTTTTACATATACGAGTACAAAATCTTAAAATATTAAGTTCATTTGTTATTTTAATTAGAAACATTTATTTGTTTTAAAGTATATATGTAAGGAATGATGACTTAAAATGAAATGAGATAATTTGATTAGAAACAATTATGAAGGAGTTAGGAGATGAAGTTGCATCACTGTGAAAAGACGATACGTATTATGGCACACACAAAACCGGCCAATAAATTTGAGTGATCGAGGTGGTTGTGGATTCATCTCAATAATATCTCAACTCGTTCGATCGGATATATATCATCAGCCAAGATCTTTTGTATCCCTTTTCATGTGTATCCTTCTATTCCTTTCGGGTGATTGGTAAAATTTATATAGTTTATTATTTTTCTTGTAAAGCAGTAAAACTTTAATCCTTAATTATTTAGCTTCAACCAATCACAACACAAGGATACATGTATCACTTGTATGAGATGATACAGAAAATCTCAAGTGATATATTATGGGAATGAAGTAAGTTGAGATATAGAATGATCAACTCCAATTAAAATACTGAGCCGACCATAATGAATGAAAGTTTATTGAGGATTTCAGTTAATAAATTGGTTTTGATTTCGGTTTAAATTTAGTTATCATTATGAGGGTGTGGTTTTTTAAAAACTTTTTGAATGTTTTCCACCAAAACTGTACATGATTAATTTTAGATCTTGGTTTTATATTGCGGTTTTGAAATAGATTTTAAAAGCTTTCTCAAATCTGAATTCAAGACGATTTTGAGAGAATTCTAGAATGTGATTATGGTTCTTTTCTTTACTACCTTTTTTTTTCATGGCTTCGCATTCAAATACGTGATTCACCTATCGTAAAATATATATATATATATATATATATATATATATATTTTTTTACTACGTTTCGACTCATTAGACATAACTGCTTCCTTTGAGAGAGTTTTCAATGGATAAAGTGGTGGCGCAACTAGTGTAGACTAGTGGTTCTTGTATCCCTTTTGATGAGGTTGAACGTGATTCTTAGATCTCGCAAATTATTACAATATCCGATTGTAGTATAAGAACATGATAAAACACACGGAAAAATGAGATACATTGAATGATTAATTGTAAAGTCTATAAACAACACATAAAATGTCAAGAGATTAGGCCGATAGAGTAGTGGGTTCAACTCGACCGAAGAGGGAAAATGATGAAACATAAACCAATAAACAAAGAAAACTTATAAGTCGGTCTGATAGAGGATATCGATAAGTCCGATTGGTAGTACCGAGGGAGAGAAAAGGGGTTTGTATCATATCATCCAAACTCAATGAAATTAAGAATGGAAGAAATTGACATTCGATAATAAAGGAGTTCTCAAATCCGAATCACCACACCAATGCATATTCAATATCAAATGATAGTATGTAAATATATCCAATGATCATATATATCACGATATGAAGTAAACAATTTTGCACAACTCTATAAATCGCGCAGTTCTCGCATCTTGCAATTAACAACTTGAAGCACATAGATAATGCTCGAATGTTTATGCGTAGCTCTCGCATCTTGCAATAGGAAAACAATAAACTATCATAACATATGAATTAAGATATATATATACAAAGAATAAGATCATAATCATATATATATTTCATGCAAAGTCGGACTCTCTGGACCCTAGAACAATGAATTTTAGCAAGACATGAACTTACAAAATTTCTCATACAAATAAGATATATCCAATGATCATATATATCACGGTGAACCTTGGTGATATAGACATTCTTTCGATAATACTTATTTTAGCTCATACAAATATTAGAATGGTTGTAATATTATGAACGCACAAGTAAAATTGAATTTACCTTTTGATACATTTATGTTGTATACATATTTATGGGTAGAAATGTCAATCTAACATGCACCAGTGCCCAAAACTCACCCGAAAAAATGAGTGAAAACCTATTAACATCAAGTGAAACTCAAGTGATTGTGCAACGGGTAATTAAACTGGTTGGATACGGTAAACAGTTCAAGACCCATCACCCGACCCATCACTCATGCATCACCCACATTCATCTTCTATTTTAATATAAATACTTTTTTTTTTATTTCAATAGTAAAACTTACATCAAAATATTTATAATTCCAACACTTTAATAGTATATAAGTTTATAATAAAAATTTCTTTATCTGCTGAAAAAAAAAACAAAAGACTTTGTGTAATACTAATTCTTTAATGACTTTTTTTATAATCATTTTATATTTGGAACTATGTAAGGCTCGACAAGTTATGAGTTAAAATGTAAACCAGATTGAATAGTATAGTTAGTTTTAGCTTATACAAATTAATGTTATTAAAAAATTTGATTCAATATTAGTTTTAAAAACAGGTTAAATTTTACATTAAAATTTTTTTTAAAAGAAAAACCTGATTAGTCCATCCACCAAGCAAAATACGGATATTTGTGAGAAAAGATATGGATCAAATGACCGAATCGGATAAAGACTTTATATGTCCGTCCCTACTCATGGAAATAGTAAGCAGTGGTCCTAGCTAGCTTACGTACGTGGGCCTTTCATATGTAGTTTCTTTTATTCATATGAAAAGAGTGATGGGTGAAATCAAATTAAAAAAAAAAAAAAGTATTGGTAAATTAATTGCATATCTTATGGTTAGTCAAATATGGTTGTGGCATTAATCTGATGACTACTACTCGATCGTAACGCGATCATCTTGCCTCCACTGCTCCGCTACTATCAAGTATTAACTCTATATTGGGTAATTCGGTTAAGATCTCTTATATCACTCATTTTATATATCTTGTATTCCTATTGCGTGATTGGTGAAATTGTTGTTATTTATTATTTTTCTCGTAAAACACTAATATTTTTTTACATTTTTATTTAGCTTTAAAATTGCCTATTCTCCCTTTTTCTTTTTGTATTTATGTCAATATTAGGGGTATATTTTTATTTATATGCTTTAATGGAATGCTATTTTTGATGGAGTGAAGGAGCTCAGTTCATCCACGAAGACTTTTGTTTTTTAAAATTTAAACTTATTAATTTTATAAAATACTAAGCAAGTATTTCTTATGTTCTAAAAATTACACTTTTTTTTAATTTTAAAAGTCTAGAAAATTATATTTAAAACTAAATATGTAACCTTATTTGAAATAATCGTATTGTAAATTTTATTTATTTCGAATTAGTTTTAGATTTAATTTTAATTCAAAAAAAAAAATAAAAAATAATACATTTTTTATTTTAATTTTAAAAATAAAAAATTATTTTCAAAATTATTAATTTTTTAGATTTTTTAAATTTATAAAAAAACATCTTTTCAATTTTTTTAAATGAACTGATAAATTTATTATATTAGAGTTCATAACACTATTTGCATTAAGGTAGACGGACAACAAGTTGTGCCGCCAAACATCTATCGATATCAAAACCGATCTTCCTAAAAACTACATTTAAAGATCTTAGAGATACAACATTACCATGTAAGACCCGTTGCACCCTAATGAGAATCTCGACAGCAACGGGTGCAAGAAAACCAAACGTGTCAAAAGCGAACGGAAGAAACACATGTTCATTTTCGATGCAAGTCCTTTCATACTCAGCCACCTTCGTATAGGTCGCGTTGAGGGTCGCAGGACCCACAACAAAAGACTTTATACCCAAACGGCCAAACTAACCAGATGAGATACCTCCGTCAAATCAATACAAGCATGTTTGTCCATCCAAACACTAACACATTTGCCGGCCTCAACGTAGATCTTCACGCGCAACAGAAGCTCACAAGCGCCTCCTAATTAATTTTTAATTTATTTTTCTAGATTTTTATATTTTATAATTGAATTTTTAATGAAATATACCAAAAAAAAATACAAAAGAGAAACAAATCAAACCCTAATAGTAACAAGAGAAACTTAAAAATTTGTAAATACGTTGAAAAAAAAATCCAAAAACTTAAAGCATCATGAGAAGAAAAAAAGATGTATGAGGTATATTGTAGAATTAATTATAGGAAAAATAACCCAAAATAATATCAACTATCAATATTAAACCGAAAATAATAACAACTTTGAAAATTAATAGGAGCGAACAAACTATCAATGTATTTAGCAAAACAATACGTCATACTTTTTCGTCAAAAATCCTAGCTCCGGCGATGACGTGGTAACCGAAATCTTACATGTCATAAAAAAAATGGATTAATTGTGTGATGTAGATTTTATTTTTTTAAAATCAATTTAATAATATTTAATATATTAAAAAATTATTTTTAAAGTTTTTTAAATAATAATTTTCTTAATTTTTTTTAAAAATATTTTTATAAAAATAAATTTTGAACATTTTTAAAGTTAGATTTGTAAAATTTTAAAAAATATTTTATTTTTTATGAAACAAGCTTTTTTAAAAAATTTTGTAAAAATATTTTTTTTAAAAACATCGTTTTCTTGTGAATTTTTTGAATTCTTTTTTAGGGCTTTATTTTTATTATATATTTTAACTAATTTTTTCATTAATATTTTTTTACATAATTGGAAAAAAACTTTAGGATTTAGTTAAAAGATGATTTTTTAAAAAAATTAATCAAAAAAATTTTGAAATTAAAATTCATTTTATAAGAAAAATTCTAAAATAAATCTGATAAAAAAAATAAAATTATTTTTTAATAAAATTAATTTTTTTTAATTATTTAAAAACTTTATTTTCTTAATCATATTTAATAACTCTAAGTTATTTTTAAAAAATAAATTCAACATCATACCCATCATCCAAATGCTATGATGACATATAAGATTTCGGCTGTCTCGTCATCATTGGAGTTAGGATTTTTGCAAAAAAGTAAAACTTATTATTTTTGTAAATGTGTTGATAATTTGTATATTTCTATTAATTTTTAAAGTTGATATTATTTTCGGTTCAATATATATACTTATATTTTCGGTGTAAACTATGAAAATATTATGATTGGTCCACGTGGAAGTATACGTATAGTCTTCTGTGTGCTGCTTCTTTTATTATAAATAAAATAAATAACATCGTAAATTAATGCACTATCACATGTTTGTTGAACTCCCCGGCTGTCACATTCATAACTTTTTTGTATTACAAGTTTTCATTAGTCACACCATAATTTAATAAAATATCTAATTTTGTTCGATTTTGTTTAAATTATAACTTATAAATATGCAATTGAGTACACGAAATCACGAATATTCTTTAATAATATCCTCTGAATGTCATCCTTGAAGAAGACGTATTATTCTAAAATCAAATCTCAATATAGATCGTAGTTGGTAGACCAACACAATAAATGTAACGTAGATCATACTTGATTAGTCCAAAATATTTAAAAACTGTAATTGTAAAATAATATTTCCTGATCGACAAAACTCTCTAAAATAAGAGTTAATAGTATATAGACTGAAATACTACATACACATCCAAACATAAACGCATTATGGATATGTACGTGGTATTCTTGCTATAAATTAGAGTTTTTTGTTCTATATTTTATTTTATTTTATTTAGATGATAGTTAAATTAATTAATAGATATAGTTTGTTTTAATAAATAAACTAGATAGTGGTTGATGAATTATTGTATTAATTAAATTAGATTAATTAAAAATTAATTTAAAAAATATATAATTTAAAAATAAGGTTTGTTTTGTATATTAATTTTAAATTTATGTTTTATAAATAAATTGTCATATAAAATTAATTAATGGTTGATAAAATAGTATGTTAAAAATTATACTGAGTTGATTGTATTAATTAATTGTTAAGCAATAATAAAAACAAAATGAACACTTTTCCAGGACTCGATCCCTGCACTCCATGCCCTTCCTTCCCACCATCTAGAGGTGGGCTGAAAACCTAAACCGGCAAACCGCCGGTTTGCCGGTTTAGCCACGGTTTTATAAAAATATTTTTTAAAAAAACAGTGCATAATTTTTTTTTAAAAAATAGCATATATTATATAAATATAAAAACTTAGTATATAAAAACTCGTAATTAAAATTTATACTAAATAAATAAATAAAAAAGGACTTGAACCGGTTTTCCGGTTGCCTATGTATCTTCTTGGGATTAAGAGGAATCAAAGCCCACGTAGTTCTCTTACCTTGACTTACTTTTTTCGGACTTCCGAGTTTTTTTTAACCCCGCTTACCTTTCGACCTCGGACTCGAAAGTAGTGCCACCGTCTTCGGAGCTGGAATTCGATTTGGAGTCGTACACCGGTGCATTACGTTGTTTCCGCTTCGCCGCCCTTATCCAATCTTGAATACAAACTTGCATCTCCAACTTCTCGGGCTTCAATTGAGTTCTCTTGTGATCGAGAATGTTCCCGACTTGGCTAAATGCTTGCTCCACCGCAACCGTTGATGCGGGCACGACCATGACTTGTTGTACAATTTTAACTAAGGTTGGATATTTGGGAGCTAGTCTCTTCCACCAATCCAAAATATCAAAATCACCATCAAAACTAAAACTAGTGTTAAGATAATCTTGATATTCCGCATTTGAAGATGAATGTCTAGGTGTTTTTGTTCTTTTAGCTAAAATTTGTTTTGCAATTGAAAGAGAAGAAGATGAACTAGTAGAAGAGGGAGATGGACTAGGTGCGGTAGAAGAAGAACTAGCACTTGATTCAAATGTACTAAGCAATTTTCCAATTTCGGTATTAACTTGTTGCATAATGTTAGAAACATTAATGTTTTCTTGTGATGAGTCCAAACACAAACAACCATAATAAGCGGTCAATAAATCGGAAACACCATTAAGTTTAAGTCTAGGATAAAAAACGGAGGTTACAAGATAAATCATGGGAATATCATGATAATATTTAAGCCATTTAGTTTTCATTACAAACATGCAATCTATAAGGGTTGGTATGTTAAAACATTTTAGAAAAGCTTCAGAAACGTTAACGGCAATCTCTAAAAATCTACAAGAAGTTGGAGTGTAAACGCAACTCATGGTATTAGTTGCATCACTAAAAGTTTTTAAAACATTACAAATATCGGTACAAGTTTCCCAAACATTTTGATCATCAAGAATTGACCAAGGTACGTGAATTGAAGCAAATTCTTATAACATACGTTTATAACGTACAACTTTACTAAGTAATTTATAAGTCGAGTTCCAACGAGTTCCAACATCTTTTGAAAAAGCAATTGGATGAACGTTTTTATTTAAACATAAATTTCTCCATTTTTTTCTCAAATTGGAGTCGTGCCAAATATGGTCAATAACGTAGTTGATTGGAGTTAGCATATTTCCTAAAACATTAAGTCCATCTTGAACACATAAATTTAAAATATGACATGCACATCTTTGATGAGTATAAGGAGTTCGCAAATATTATCCCACCTCCTCAACCAAATGGTTTACGGCGGTGGTATTTGCGGATGCATTATCAAAAGAATATGAAAATACTCGATGTTGTAAATTATATTCTTGTAAAACCGTTTTAATCATGCTTGCAATGCCCGGTGCATTATGTCTTTGATTGAAATGCCGAAATCCAATAACATATTTATGTAAAAACATAGCGTTATCATTAAAATGTAAAGTAATGTCCATGGAAAAATGTTATTGAGATTGTGTACTCCAAATATCACTACAAATAGAAACTTGATGTTCAAAACATGCCAAAGTCGATAAAAAAATTTCTTTATTTTTTAAGTAAGATTTAGATACTAAATTTGAAACGGTTTTCCTAGAAGTTGGTTTAATAGAAGGTTGAAGATATCTAGTGTTATATTCCCTAACTTCTTCATATTCGGCATAAGAAAATGGTAATGAATGAGAACAAATAACATCGGTTAATCCTAAACTTTCTTCACTATGATTGTATGTAAATAAAGGAGAATGAGAGATAGAAGATGCAAACCCGTGGGACAACTGTGTTTGTCCCCGTGAAATCCCGTGCTTCTCCGGATGGACGTTTGCCATGTGAGTTTGCAATGTCCCGTAACCGCTCTTGACCTTTCACTTGTACACCTTCGGGCAATAGTTGCATGTCACTTGACAAAAATCGTTCACTGGCTCCCCCTTGGTGTAATGTTTCGTAAATATTTCGGATGTAAGCATTTTCGGAGGGGGGAGACTTCTTCGTGGAATTTCGGTAAGTTCGGGATTGTCGGGCATTTGTGTTTCACTCTCTTGGGTGCTAGGAAAAAATTGAGAAGAGGGGAATTGATCACTTGTGTTTGCCATTACGAGAAAACGAGAATACGAAAATTCAAGAATTCGAGAATAAGAGATAAGGAGAGTTGAGAAGATGAGAGGGAGATGGTGTGAGTTTTAGAGGAAGAAAGGTTGGGTATTTATAGAAAATTAGGATAGGGTGTGGAGAAGGGTTTTAATTTATTTATTTATTTATTATTTTTTTTAAATTTTTTTAAACTCCAACGGCTATTTTTATAGCCGTTGACGGTAGCGGCCAAACGGCTATAAAATAGCCGTTTGGCCCATTTAAAAAAAATAGCCGTTTGGGCCCAAACCGCGGGTTTGACCGGTTCAAACCGGCGGTTTAGGTTTTTTATTTTCACAAACCTAAACCTAAATCTTGAACCGGCCCAAACCTAAACCGCCGGTTCGGTTTGAACCGGACCCATCTCTACCACCATCTACCACATAAGCTAGCAGAGAAATATGAATTATATCCGCCTACGTAGAAATAATTGTGCTAGTAGCAGGAGCAAAATATAAAATATCTGATTTTGTAACTTTTTAAAATTCAATTTTTTTTGAACAACGAGTTCCCTTAATTTTTGATATCCTACATCGGTTATCACGCAAGATTGATAGTTAATTTAAGATTTAGTATAAATAAAGATATTAAAGATTAAACTAATTTATATCTATATCATTTATTAAGGATGTATACATTGATGTTGACGTAGTACTATATGGAAGCAATATTTTGAAACATTAACTTTTTTAAAAAAAATACTTATTGATTTTGTAACGATTTAAAATGTATTTTTTTTTATCGAGTTCTTTTAGTTTTTGCTATTCCACATTGGTTTTTAATTAAGGCCAATAGCTTGAGATTTTGTATGAATACAAAGTTTCCTTAATTTTTTGTAATCTCACATCGATTATCATGTAAGTCTAATAGTTGAGAACTTGTATAAATAGAGGGTTTGTTCGAGGTTATTGCACAAACATATTTTCTTCCTTCACCGTGTTTATTTTGAATATACATATAATTAAAGGTATATATATTTTTTAAATTTCCACAAATTTGTTTTTTTCCTCAATAAATTATAGGTATATTTTAAAATTTTAACGGGTATCACCACACTGATGAAATAATAAATTTGAATTTATACCATAATTTAATTTTTGTAAATATTTTTTTATTATTATAATTATATACTACATTGACAATGTGTCCCGATTTAGTCATATCTTCATTGAAAATTATTATTAGCTTATGTTTTTGTATTATTATTGATTATCCTCAATTTTTATCATAATTGATATATTTTCCTATATTATATAATTATTTTATACTTTTAAACATCATCACGATAACTTAAATAGGTTAGTCATATGACGTTTTTGCATATAATTGTAATTATTATTATATGTGTGTATGTAACACCCCAAATTCGTAGGACTCGGAGTGTTATTAGGCTAGAATCTCACAATGGATCTTGACCCTAGCCTGACAACAATTTCACTGATCTTACAACAAGGCAACGATAGATTAAAACAAAACATGAAACTGATATATATATATATATATATATATATATATATATATATATATATATATATATATATATATATATATATATATATCAAAAAGGTAATACAATTTACCGCTGAGTACAAACAAAACCATACTGTACAACAAAAGAACCCATATCCCCGATAATGCCCCAGTGTCAGTGTACGGAGCCCTTAGCGATACCACTCTGAATCACTCTGCAAATCTCCTATCCTGCAAAGTGTCTACAACACGGTATGAAACATTAGCTAACCATACACAAAAATAGGAATATGCTAGAGCACAAACACACATCAGAAATCTTAACACATCATCATGCTTTCACACATTTACCCGACTCATTATCTTATAAAGTCCAGCAATCAACTCATATATAAATATCCATATAAACATAAGTGACACGAGGAATATAACCCTCGCCTCTGGGTACTATAACCAGCTGGAATGGTGCCTGGAACACCTCCCCGTGTACCCTAAGGGAATGGAGAGTGCCCGAACCGTTTACCAGGTCTGGCCTGACCACAGAGAACCCCCATCTCCCAGCGGGATGAATGGAAAAGTTGTCACAACCCTACAATGGGCAATCAATACATCCTAGGTCGGTGACCATCATAACACATGCTATAAACATATAACAAACACCACTCATGCACAACATCCTATAAAGGAATGACAACTAAGTAAGTCCCACGGACTTACCTCAACCTCGTAGTCGTCTCAATGGATCAACCCTCAACTCAGTCCACTCCAAACCGGAGGATAACACGGCCTATACAAGGAAATACATATATATCAAACTCCTACCACACAAAGGGTCACACCTAGACCCAAGGGATCATATCCAACTTGTAAACCTCAAAGCCCTAACCGGCATTTCCGTATCATACTCGTCAACATCTGAATCCTAGCATGGTACTAAGTTCCTCATACTAGAAAGGAAATGAACTACCTAACTATAGGTAGTCCCGGAACAAGACGCACCTGCGTAAACTAAGGACGCAGGGGGCGGAAGAGATCACCCGCAGGCGCGGCAGGTAGAATCCGCAGGGGCGGTGACAAGGCTGCTGGCTAACGCATGCACGGCGCAGGCGCTGACGCGGGCGCGATGACACGGTCTCCGCAGGGGCGGCGGTTTCCAGGCGCGGGGGCGGTGACAGTGCAGAATGCAATCTCGCGGCTTCTCTTTAGCTCTTCACGTGATCAAATCACGTCTACTCTCTTCCAGATTCATACACAAGCATAAACATACACATTTCAACATCACCCTATGCTCAAAACATCTAATCCTAAGCTAGAGAAGGAAGAAGAAAAGGAAGAAGGAAGAGAAGAAGGAGAAGAAGACTTACCACTGCTGAAGGTCTAGGCAGGCAAAAGCATAAGCACAACTCAACTGGCTTCACAAGCTCAACAATCACAAAACTAGCATCAATAACCACAAAACCACACACAACTCTACCAACTCAAGGGAAAACCAACTCAAGCTCAAGGAGAAAGAAGAAGAAAGCAAGAGGACGTGAAGCTGGATTGGAAATGTGATGAAACCCTTGCTCAGTAAGGTGAAACAGAGAAGGTAAAGAAAGGTAAAGCACAAGTCAAAAGAGTCAACAAAACCGGCTGCAGCGCCGCCGGAAACCGCAGGGGCGGGTTTTCCTGGCCGCAGGGCGGAACAACAGGGGAGCCGCAGGGGCGGCCTCACAGACCCGCGGGGGAGGCTAAGGCCAAAACTAGCTCCCAAAACTAAGGCTCTTACAATGTAACACCCCAAATTCTAAAACACGAGATCATACGGGTTAGGACCTCACAATGGTTCCCGACCCTAGCCTGACAACAAATTCACAGGATCTTACAATAAGACACAAGAAACCGAATAAAACATTAAAAAAAATGTCATAAAAGAAAAGAATTATAATCATCTGATCAAATATACGTGACATAATCATAAGAAAAGACACGAGTCTCGTCACAAAGAAACCCAACACCCAAAACAAGTATGGAAAACCCAGTTGGCCACTATATCCAAATCACTCCACAACAGTCCTACCCTACAACGTATCTACAACATGACGGTGAGAACCGTTAGCTTAGCAATTTTAAAATTAGTTAACACTATTAAGACAAACAAATATCAAAGCGGTAAATAAACACACAAGCATGATTTCACACATATCCCAATTATTATCTTTATTTAGGGGATTCAATCTAATTGTTTCAACTTATTGTGGCACGACGATTCTCCGACCTTCGCCCTCTGTCCCGTTTACCAAGCGGACTGGGGTCAATGCATATCCCCGTTTACCGAGTGGACTGGTTGCAGAGAACCTCCCAGTCACCTAGCAATGTTGGGTAGTGATTCCTCAATCCGTTTTCATACACTTGGGTCAATAACATAAATCAAGTCTTCTTACTCAAGTTATAATTAGTAACCATCAAACACACACCACTGAAATAGTGCACACAAACATTACCTGAACTGGTCGAGATCCAAACTCGTTAAAACTCGGTCCGTACGTAAACGATCTCAAAAACCCGATCAAGACGGAAAACGTCTTAACAACACAATTCTATCACTTATGAAACTTCTAGAAGATTTCTAGGCTAACTAGAAGGTTCTTATAGCGAAAGAATAAGAAACATTAACTTTGTAAAAATTACCAAAATATACCTAACTTTCCTAAAATCCGAAATATGTCCAAAACGGGTCTCAAACTATCCCTCTTACCAAGTAAGATGGATAGTTTGACAACTTTTATAAATATTATAAAGTAATGAGGTAAACGAACTTAACTAGAAGGCCTAAAAATATATGATTTATTTAATCATAACCCTCTATTTTTTAAAAGATCACTCACAATTTACTTAATAGTTTTTTAAATTATCTAACTATTTTAACAAAAAAATACACCATAATTCCAGGTAACAATATATCAAATTTTACCTTATTAAATTATAATAATTTTTACAAACACACAAATGATTTGACTTAACTTATTTTTATAGTTTTTTTTTTTAATCTCGGTCAATCCATTGGGAGCTTTCCAAGTGAACTGGCGAACCACCGAGAGGCAGAGGCCGTGTCACTCCCTTCCTTGTTGTAGAAACATGTGGTGAGCCTCTTACCCTCTTTTTATGACTTCTTTTCGTCACATGTGTTGGGAGAAGAAGAGAGTAGTTGGTTGTGTTTTTGCTTCCCACAAGTATAGAATACCAGATCCTAGAATACGAGGTTTTCGTCTTTTATTGCTCTTCATAGGACTGAACCTAGAACGTGAAGGTTCAGAGGTTTGCTTAATTGTGCTTCTAGGAAGTTTCAAACCTGAGACGTTTGGGTTAGTGTCAGTTTTTCCAAGAATCTCAACTTTGAACAGTCAACTTCGGGACTAAATGTAGGTAACTTAAAATCATCTTTTACCGTTGAATATTTGATATGTTATAGATGGAAATATGTAGTTTATTGTATCAAAATTGAGGAATGATCCAACGGTTAAATTTAGAGTTACGAGTTTGAAAAGTTGGTACGAAGCACAATTTTAGGAGAATAAGAAAATTTGGCTAAGTATTAGAATATAGTGCTCTTGAAGGCAACTTTGGAATTTTGTGTGAATCTTATGGATAGGATTTTATGGTTTTTGATCATACTAGCTGGGAGTAGACTTTGCATAGTATGTTTAAGAATTTTCTCAAAATTTTTGGGATTTATTAGAAGACATATATTCTAGGCCAAAGTAGGACACTTGGTTGATTTCCGAAAGAAGTGTTATTAGAGTTTGCGACTTAGGATGTGAGTTTGAGTAAACCCTCGAACTCGATATGGATCTTTTAGTGTTGAGATATATTGTTGGATCATGGTGAAGGTCTTAGACCCGTTTTGGGAACTTTTTAGAATTTTAGAAAAGTTAGCAATATTTTGGTAATTTTCATAAAAGTTAGAGTTTTTTTATTATTTCTTTACAAGAATCTCATAGATAGTCTCTAAAAGCTTCATAAATAATAGAAATATGTTATTAAGACGTTCTCCGTCTTGATCAGGCTGTTGAGATCATATACGTGCAGATCGAGATTTTGTATTAGTCGGATATCGGATCAATTCAGGTAAGTTCTATGGACTTACTTAGCTCGCTTTCTTAGTATGGATGGGTGTTATTTTAGTGGTGTGTGCTTGGTGTTTCTTAATTATAATTTGAGTACGAGGAAATTAGTTATTAGTGACCCAAGTGTATGTATAACGGACCGTGACATCACACTGTCCAGCGTGCCATGTTACTGGGAGGCTATCCGCGATAGTCTATTCAGGAATACGGGTAGATGCATTAATACCACCCTGTTGGTTAAAGGGACGGAGGCGGGGTCAAGAGACCCTCGTGCCACACAATAAGATGGACTTAGTATGAATCACCGAAATAAAAAGATAATAAAGGTGTTGCGGGTGAAATCATGTTGTTGTGTTTAATTTCCGTTTGATGCGTGTTTGTGCTATAATATTACTATCTTATACTTAGAATTGCTAGCTAACGGTTTCCACCGTCATGTTGTAAACACATTGTAGGGTAGAGCAGTTGTGGAACGATCCGAAGTAGTGTGGTCAGTCGGGTTCCCGTGCATCTTAGGTCAGGACGTGAGATTTTCCTTTACGGCAAAACTCTTGTGCCTCTTTTAGTTTTGGTTTTAATCTGTTACGACCGACTGTTTCTTTTGTTTATTTCCTTTTGCGCGACTGTATTAGACGCATACACGTTATTCGATTTTTCTTTATTTGTATCTTGTTGTAAAATCCGGTGAAATTGTTGTCAGTTTAGGGTTGTGATCTATTGTGAGGTCCTAACCCATAAAAATTCCAAGCTTTCGGAATTCGGGCGTTACTTTTAACATAAAGATAATAAACTTTTTTTTTAGGTAACTAGTTATTATTTATAGTAACAAGCTACCAAAATCCACAAAACAACCTAACGACTAATTCCATGATAACAACAAAAGCAAGAAAATCCGGCATATCAGCAATATCCTTCAAACAAGTTTAGACAATGTTTAAAACCCAACTCAGTAGTTAACCTTACTTTAAAATACAAGGATTTTAATATTCCCTAACCAGCTTTAAAAAAAAAGAAAAGGTGTAATTATTATGTGTAGAATATATTTTATTGAGTTATTTTGTGAATTTGTAGGGAGTAAATATAATATATCCCCTAAGCAATTTTCAAAGACAAAAATCAATAGTTTTGTGCATATTCATTGGGGTTTGTTTATGTGGGTATATTTCGGACTATGTGTTAGTTCGTGTAAGTTGTTTATAACCAACTTTCCAATTAAAAATTAAAAACTTGTTCACATTTATTGTATTGTATTATTCTATATGTATTTATCTTGATGTGTATAAATTTGTACAAGTTTTCATCCGTGTATATATTATTTAATTCACGTAAACTTAATCTTAATTATACTAAATATTTTTAATTATACAAATATATTAATATTTACATTAGTTACTTCCGTTATGGATCATTAAGTATATTGACAGAGATTTAAGCGAGCAAGAAATTTCCGGGAAAAAACCGTACAAACATTATGCTACTAATATACCCCCTCATGTCAAGTACTTAGAGAGTTAGATCATTATAACCTTAAAACTTTTATAAAGTATGGACGATTTTATATTTTGTAGATGGCGATTGTGAGAATTATATCTTATATATATATATATATATATATATATATATATATATATATATATATATATATATATATTATAGGAGTAGCACTCCTTGCCACGTGTCACGAAAAAAATGCTCACTGTCACGTGTCATTTTAGCATTTAACCACAGCCCACCAAAATATTAATTAAGTTTATTCATTAAAAAATTATTTAACAAAATATTTAAATTAAATCTTAATTAAATCGGCCAACCAATTGCAGTTATACAACAAACATGATTATTTCTTAAATTAATTTATATATAACAATTAATTTAACACCATATGCTACCAATGTACTATTTATATTAACATATGAATCAGTATAATAAGGGGGAGAAAAATCAAAATATGAATTATTATACGATTAGATATTTTATAAAATGTATTATATAATATTATATGTAAAGTGTTCAAATATTTATTGCTTATTAGCTACTCTATCTAATGACAACAAAATAGTTTATATATAATCCCTTAAAAAATATAATAAAAATTAATATTTTTATCAAAATTTCGTGCAAGGCACGGATAATATACTAGTTAATTTTTATTTGTATTTTTAATGATTGATTTTTAAGGGGGGGTGAACAATAATTACAAAAGCGTAAAACGTCTTACATATATGGGCCAGAGCTTTGAAGTTTTACGTTATGGTGATATATGGGCTTTTCCTTAAACTGCTCTCCAAGTTTATTCTCCGATGACCAATTTATTGGGATGATTAATGCCGTCGTCGAGGCTCTTGCCTGCACTGAAAATTGACGCACGTGCACAAGATTTGTAAAATTTAAGCCGTCATTTTTTTAATTATTGTACTTGTACAGACTGTCTTGATATCAATAAAAACATTGTTTTTAAAATAACTTATAATAAAATTATATATATATAAAATATAACTTGAGATTTAGAAAGAAATCATATAAATAATTCAAATATAATCAAAATTACATCAGAGTTGTGAATAAAATCGTAGTTATTTTAAACGTGAAATATGGAAAAAAAAGAAGAAAGAAGAAGTATTCATAAATGTTATACATTATAATTAAGGAATATGAATTTTTTTTTTAATACATTCGAAATTTAACCGTAGCACAAACAAACAATTGACGTTTAATGATAATATTATAGATTATAATTAAAGAATGTGCAACCTTACAAATGAGAATGAGAGAAGAGAATGAGATCTCCTGGCTTGGAGGCCAAACAATAAAATATGTTTATAAGTACCAAAATTTATTTTGTACGGTACACCCATCCCAGCAACGAATCACCATTTCTTCGTGCCCACTCATTGTAGTTAATTGTCTCCTTTGAGTTGAGCTCGCTCTATCACATTCCCTATGATTGTCGCTTGAATTGAGATCATACGGAGAGTAATATTTGCATGTATTTTCATAGTTTTTATCATATTCTTTACCCTTTCTCAATTCCTTCTTATGATAAATTTTTCGAGAGACTTTTTATATACAAAGAAAACGTGTAAAAAATTTTCCGTCCTCATGTCTCACTCTATGTCCCAAACTGGACCGTCTCAATGATTTTTGGTGCCTTGGTCAAAGAATAATATATTAGGTGCCTTACAAAACGAAAAAAGACAAAAATTATGTGCGTATATTAGATACGACATTTACATTTTTTTTAAATCATGAAGAAATTGTTTATAATTTGATTTTGGGTTTGTTCAAAAGAACCTTATGGACCCACCACCCATCGAGTTGGCCCTGGTCCCAAAGTTACAAAGTATTCCTTTTAATCCAAATTTTACTTTCTTCTTAGTTGAAAACCTAAATATCTCTAAAAAAAACTACAACATTCCCAATCTCTCATGTTAACAATAAAAAAATTTTATTGAACACTCCCAAAGATCTCTCATTTCTGGAACTGAAATCTCTCGATGTCTTTTAGACCACTCAAAATAGCTTCTTTGACCTACAAAATAAATCACTCAAGATAATAGCTTTGTTCGTTAGATTTCCCTATATAACATCCAACAAAACGCTTTCATTCCCAACACTCAAAATGACAGCAACGATGAAGCCACTCGTGATCTTTCTTTGCTTCTTTTCTGCCACTACGGCGATTTCTACAGCCGCCGACGAGAGAAAGGTACATATACATACTCACATGCAAACAAATTAATAATATCGATCTTCTTCTTAAAAATGATACGTACTATTACACAGACATACATCGTATACATGGGAGATGTACCTGAGACGATGACTGTATCGCCGGAGGAGCATCACCACAGCATACTTACCGAGGCCATTGGAGAGTAATAATCTTTTTTGGTCACAAAATAATCAAATATATGATCTTCGTAATTATTGTATAATTTGTACTTTGCAGTGAAGCCATAGCGAGAAAATCTAGGTTACACAGTTACGGGAGAAGTATATATGGATTTGTTGCTAGTCTATTGCCACATGAGGCTGCAAGGCTACGGGGTATATATTTTCATTAGTCTTTAATCGGGTCCATAAGAATAATACATTAACTAAGGGGTAATTTCTAGGGCTTCTGTCGTCTTACTTTTGTAGAGCATGACGACGTCGTATCAGTGTTTCTTAGTCGGATGAGAAAACTTGTCACAACGAGATCTTGGGACTTCTTAGGGTTCAAAGAGAAAACGTCGACTTTAAATGCAGAAATACAGAGCGATACCATCGTCGGATTGCTCGATTCAGGTCTGTTAATTATTTTCAATCTTTTTTTTAATGACTATTAAATATGACTTTTTATATGATTATTTTCCAATCTATGACAAGGCTAACCCGAATGATGTAATAATCATATTTGATTATAAAGAAGCCAAAATCCTACTATTATTATTACTGTTAAAATCTGACCGGTCTGTAACGGGTCTGATCCAATATTGGTAACAAAAGGATCAGACCCTAATTAACACTTATACATAATGTATCCGAAACCGAAGAAAACATGAGCTAAAATAGACCCGAAATCGAAGTAAATGCGTTCATACGAAACTTATTGAATAATATCAAAGTATTTATTACGGTATATTTATAATAAAAAGATATTCCACTATATGATATCGTTATATTTTCATTGTTTTATAAGCAAAAATTTAAACACATCTTCTAAAATATGCATGCGTTAATACTAAACTTGGTATACGCTGGACGAAATTCAAAGACAAAACCTACTTAATGGGCATGATTTGCTTTTATACAACAGGGTAAATTACACAATCACTCGGTAAGTTTGGACATAATTTACCCCCAACAACTAGAAAACGCAAACTTGGATTTCATTTTACAAAATAATTTTATGTTTTACTAGACGTATTAGTGAATAAATGAATGCATGTATTAATATATATATATTCAGGCATCGACATCGGAGCACCAAGTTTTAATGACGAAGGATACGGCCCAATTCCGACGAAATGGAAGGGAAAATGCACACCCGGAAAATATTTCCCGGGCTGCAACAGGAAAGTAATCGGAGCAAGGTACTACAACCTAGACAAAAACGATCCCTCGATGACCCCAACTCCATACGACTTCATTGGCCACGGGTCCCACACGTCCTCAACAGCCGCCGGAAACCCAATCCCGAACGCCAGCCTTTACGGCCTCGGCAAAGGCACTGCACGTGGCGGCGTCCCACGGGCGCGTATAGCCATGTACCGCGTATGTGGGACCGAATCATGTGCTGACGCTAACATTCTCGCAGGTTTCGATGATGCCATTAAGGATGGCGTTGATGTGTTTTCAGTTTCTCTTGGT
The DNA here is from genome assembly GCA_002319775.1 of Fagopyrum tataricum. Taxonomy (NCBI): domain Eukaryota; kingdom Viridiplantae; phylum Streptophyta; class Magnoliopsida; order Caryophyllales; family Polygonaceae; genus Fagopyrum; species Fagopyrum tataricum. The sequence goes on from CM008279.1 coordinate 19,879,131, forward strand.
GGGATCGCTCTGCCTTTGTACATGGATGTCTGCGCTATTGGGAGTTTCCATGCTATGAAGGCAGGGATTCCGGTCGTGCTTGCGGCGGGGAATAGTGGACCAGATCCCTGGACCGTGTCGAATGTGGCCCCGTGGGCGTTCACGGTGGCTGCTACAAACATTGATCGCGAGTTTCTTACCAAGGCTAGGCTCGGTAACGGAGAGGAAGTCTCTGTAAGTATACTAAACTCGATATCACCTTATATATAGGTCTCTTTACATAAAATTGACAATAAAAGGAGTAGTCTGAAATGTCTCCACTTTAGATGGGCGGATTTTGATTCTTCTGTTGTTGTAGGGTATAGCAGTAAACTCATTCGTGCCACCAAAGGTGATGATGCCCTTGATCGCAGGAAGCAGCGTACAGAAAGCGAACACCCCTCGTTTTAACGCAACGTATATAAACACACACCAACTCGATTAACTAATAATCAATTTGAATACCAATTAATTAACCGTACGTCTGCTTGTTTAGAATTGGTTGCGTGTATATATCCATGTAGGGAATGTCAAGGTCCCGGAATGATCAGTGCGATGGTGAAGGGCAAAATAGTCTTCTGTTATAGTGAAACGCCGGCGATGGACATCTTACGCTTAGGAGGAATTGGTGCTTTAATGGTTTCTAACTTGGACATGGATATTGGGTTTTCCTACGGTCTCCCCGCTACACATATCAATTACGACGCTGCAAAAAGCGTCGCTGATTACATAAAATCCACCGAGTACGTATTTCTTTAGTTTCGATCTCAAAAGTGTAAATTGTAATCGTCGGCTCGGTGTTTGCAGGAAGCCTACCGCTATGATATTCAAAAGTGTAAATTCCGTGATAACTGCTCCATTAGTGGCTTCATACTCCTCTAGAGGTCCTCAGAAAGTAGTTAAAAACATCCTCAAGGTGCGTTATACGTCGTCGTTTTTACGTTCACCAAATTAAATACAACGCTTAATTATAAGCTAGTTATAACTGGTAGTAACTCCATGCAGCCGGATATAAGTGGCCCGGGTACGGATATATTAGCAGCGTACTCGAAACAAGCGACCGTATCCGGTGATTTCTTAGACAAGAGACGCAGCTACTTCAACATAATCTCAGGGACGTCTATGGCGACTCCTCATGTTGCCGCCGCCGTCACCTATGTCAAGACTTTCCATCCCGACTGGTCCCCTGCTGTCATCAAATCCGCTCTCATGACCACCGGTAATTTCTATTATTTATTTATTATTATTAGTCTGAATCCAACATATAAGTTATAATGGGTGCATGTAATAGCTAAACCGATGGACCTCTCGCCGGAGCAGCCACTGGAGTCAGGATCGGGCCTGATAGACCCGATAAAAGCAGTGAACCCAGGGTTAGTGTACGACATAGAATTTAGCGACTACTTAGGTTTCCTATGCAAAGAAGGCTACAATTCAACCACCATCTCCAAATTGAATGGCAAGAAGCCTCGATACAACTGCGCTGACTACCCGGCATTTCCCGGAGTTGATGGCCTCAACTACCCTTCTATGCACTTAAATCTCCCGATCGACGATCACCGTAACACGCCAGTGACATACCACCGTACGGCCACGTATGTCGGGCTCGGGCCTGCGGTTTTTGAAGCCCGGGTCAAAGTGCAGCATCCTGAGTGGATGGTGGTTAAAGTGACCCCCGAAAAACTGTCGTTTAACGAGAAAAATGAAAAGATGTCGTTTACGGTGCAAGTGGAGGCATCGTTCCCTGAGGGTGCGCCGGAGGCCTTGAATGCGTTCTTGGAATGGGATGATAATGATAAGCATGTTGTTAGGAGCCCCATTGTGGTGTATAAGCCTATTCTCGAATAATTTTTAATCTCTCCTTTTTTTTAATCAAAGACTTAGATCTCTTCTTCTTTGTAATTATGTAGCCAGGGCTTTTGAAGTGAGCAATAATGTGGTATTAAATGGCTTAGCCTTAAAGAACATCAATGGTAATGCAATTGATTTAGAGATATCTTTCTCTTCTTATGAGCTCTCATTCGGGTACATAAAAACAATACAATCTTATAATGTTAACATTTTGAATAGGCGGATACAGTGTGAGCAAAAATATCTGGTCCAACTAATTCGAATTTATATCAGTTGATTATCAAAATTTTGAGATGAAAGTTGAATCGGATTATATACATCCAACGATCCGGTAATAAATTACTTTGAACATATATCCGGATTGGATATTCGAATACTCCCAAATCGAATTCGGATCTTACTTTTATAAAATTATCGAAACGAATATCCAAATAGGCGAATATGCACACACCTAGGTTGTGTTTGTTGGGCAATAAACACAAGTGATTTTTAGTGTATATGAGTGTTTATGTTATATTGTTGTTTGTTGGACAATAAAAAATACTTGTGATTTCAGAAATATTGAGTGTTTTTAAAACCTGAAAATTTGAGGGTTTCAGTTTTTAGGTGAGTGTTTTTGGACGTAATGTACGTTATTGCCCCTAACATTAATAACAATTACGATGTACCAGGTATAAAAAAAACCTCTTATCTCACCATTGCCATCCAAAGGTAGAAGAAAAACGGCGACAAGCAAGCTGTTCGACGCCACCAGCTCCCCGAAGGTAGAAGTTCCATTCTCGCGATTTGGTCAGGTTCTCTTCCTCGCCCTCTTATACACTTTCTTCACCTCATCTCCTACTTGGTTATTTTCTTCATTACGAACTCGGATTTTGCTATTAGGGTTTGGATTTCAAATTTCTTACATTCCATAAATCTGGAACGTCATTATTAGGGTTTGTTGGTGTTTTGATTTCCAGAAGTGAAGTATTATTACATTCCAGAAGGTCCTTGCACTGTGAATGTCAAGATATGCAATAACCACTTATTGATGTATGTTTCGTGAATGTCAATAGAATGTGGTCTCTTGCACTGTGAATGTCAAGCCTGTGAATGTCAATAGAATGTGATAGAGAGGTTGTGAATGTCTTAAATGATGTGATAGAGAGCCTATATAGCTCTAGCTCCCTTGTGTAAAATTGTTGTTGTAGTTGAATGCAGGTAGCAGTAAGCATGCATCTCTCTAGCTCCCTTGTGTAAAATTGATGTTGTAGTTAGTTCACAAAATCAAAAGCTCCCCACAGGTAAGATAATTACCTCGGCTGAATTCTCTTCCTCCCAATTCTCAATCAAACTTTCCAAGCTATAGGGAGCATCAACCATGTCTTGGACATACTCCCCAAGCATCCAGATAAGAGTTGCCTTTGCCTTTGGTTCCTGAACATTTTTACTGCTAATATTGCCAACAACAGCAATGCAGTCATGGCTCCATTGTGGATATTTACGCAGCAGATTTTTTACAAGGACAAGAGTTTCAGCAGTAGCAAATGTAGGCTTGGCATTATATGTGACATTGACAGACACAACAATGTTATTGTGGGATCAGAAATTGTTCGCCTTTGCTTTGCTATGTGCCCAATGTTTGTTTTTTATGAAAACCTTTCTGATATTTTGTATTTGAATAGCTTTCAAGCTAATGTATCACAAATTCAATACATCAGTTGATGTACTGTTTGCAATATTGGTCTTAATTGGTCACTAAACAGGATAAATCAATTTGACAATGTGAATAGGGTCTCTCTGGGTATAGTTTCCGAGTATAAACGAGTTGAACGTGATCTGTTATTTGCTTGCTGATAAAAATTGCTTGCTGGCAGCACAACCTAATGCTAACAGGGACATTATAAAAACACTCTCTAAAAAACCCTACCCCCGCCAAACACATACGAGTGTTTTCAAAAACACAAACACACCTAAAAACCACAATCACTACAAAAATCACTAAAAAACACATAAACTAGTTCAAATTTTATGTATAACAAACACAACCCTAGTTCCTAGTCCCTAGATAGGCTAGATCAGTTTCAACCTGAATGGAGTGTTCGCCATGAAAACCCTATTTTCTATATTTGTTTGTCCTTTGTGGAGCGTCTGAACCATTTGATTTTGGAGGCAGTTGGGTAGGGTACATTGAAACCGTTTTTTTTACTCTTGTGGTGGTCCTATGTTAGTTCATATGTTTTGTTTTTTTTTGCTGATGATATTACCTTATTTGTTAGGGCGTCTATGATCCAATTAAAGATCCAATTAAAGATTGTTATGCACTTAATTCCAAGTCTAAGATCTTAGTGTCCCCTAATGTTTTTAGAGGTTTGTGCAATGACCTAGAGACTTTGAGTGGTGTTATAGTCACTAGAAATCTTAAAAACTACCTAGGAGTTCTTATTCTACAAGGAAAAATCTCTAAGGCACTTTCATCCCTCTCCTTGATAAGATGAATGCTCGGTTAAGTGGGTGGCGGAGTAATTCTCTGAGTTTTGTAGGTCGGGTTACTTTAGCACAAGCGATGGCTACATTTTCTATCATTAAAGGTGTGTGTGATAATATTGATAAGTTGATACGTAATTTTGTTTTGGGTCACATTGATTCTACTCGTCCTCTAGATGCTTTTCCTTGGAGTGTTTTCTACCGACCTAAATGTATGGGAGGTCTTGGTTTACATCACATGGAAAAAAATCAAGCTATTCTTGGTAAATTAGTTTGGCTTTTTTGAAGGTTGATGGAAGTATATGGCGGATGTATTACACAATAAGTATATACGCCCTAATGATGTTCCTCATTATGCCTCATCTCATATCTCGACTGCGATGATATTTGTTCTACGCAATGTGGTTAGCAAAGGTTGTCGTTGGATCCTTGGGGATGGCATGGATATCAAAATTTGGGATGATCACTAGTTACTAGATCAACCTCTGCGGGAATTGGTTGTTTTCGACACTTCGGTTCATCTATCTTTAGACCTTTCTGGCTGTAGTTATTAGCCGAATACATCTGGTTGAAGATTTTTGATCTTCAACAATGGCTACCTAGATCTATAATAGCTCGTCTTATGTCTCTTCAACCTACCTAGATCTAGCAACAACAACAACAACAACAACGTGCCCCACTGGTGTCGAACTCCTCATCCTTGCTCATTTGTAAGCTCATATGTAAACTAGTTTTATAATACATCAAAAGCCCTAATTTTTAAGACACGCTTGGTTATCCGATATGTTCGAAATATACAAATAACTATTGTGATTTGTGAATGGTATTGACGATTGAGTGCTTAATTGAATGACTTGTTTATAGTGGAATGAAAGCCCTAATTTTATGTGAGAGATGAGAAAGAGGCCGAGTTGATGTTTCGGGTCATCGTAGATGAATGGGTGTCATCGTTAACGACCAAGCAATAATGGTGCACCAATAATAATGGTGGGAGAAAGACGGAGTACTGGTGTAATTCATAAGGACTATGTATTAGGTTTTATGCATGGAAAAAGAAGAATGTACAATACAATAGTGGTGTTGGTGAATAGAAAGTAAATAATCTTGAATCTTTTTATTTTTTGCGGTGTATTTATTCATCTTGTTATTCAATGAAACAAATAAGTTTTTAGTGTTATTTGAGCATAATATAAAGAAGATATTTTTTTTAGATATTCGGCCGGATTACGGTACCACTTTTTTCAAATTAATGCATTTTAGAATGTAGATCAAAATGATTTTTATTTTTTTTACATTGTCAAGTCAACAATTCGGTATCAACTCATCAATATTAATCGGAACTATTCGTACTAAAAGAAACACAACCACCCTCTAAAGTTTATGTTTTATTTCGCTTTTTCGAAAGTTCGTTTCACTGGCCGGCTGCAACTTTTCCTAAAGTTGGTACCATTTATAGCTATTTTTGCTTATATAATATGATCATTATAAAAAAAACGTAGCAAGAATAATACATTGTGGATATTTACATAATTAAGTTGAACAGCAAGTATTAAGTACATAAAAAGAGAATGCCTGGCCGGATGTAATATACGAATATAATGTAAGTTATAGAGAATACCAAACTATAATATTAAGCAGATGAAATGTGAATATTTAACAGTTAGAATACTCATATATAATGTGAGAAATTACACATATTTACTCATTTAGTATGTAAAATATAGGGTTTGGCGACAGAATAATCAGATCCGATAGGCTATTTGAATAATATATCCATTTTTATGAAACCCTCATCAAGATCCAGCCAAATATGTAGCATTTATAGCCCGATTGGACAACTATTTACATATAGTTCGATCGTTCCATTAATAAACCATGTAAATAAATTGTGAAACTTTTTACAATTTACTTGAATATCGGATTGATTGAATGGGTATTTGAAAACACAAATCAGCTTGCAAGTCTACGGCAAATCTATTTCCTACATTGTTTTATCAAAAACTAACTTTAAAAATAACAGTTGAAATTTCAATATGAAACATGTAGACATAATAAAATAAACAGCTGATTCAACTTGCCTAATTAACTTGAATATTTTATAGAAAATTGGACAAGGTGTACATTATCACTAATTCAATTTAAATTTTGTCATATTAACTAATTTTACTAAAGATTTGTCATCTGGAGAAAATTATAAAATAAAAAGTTAGTGAAAAGGATAAATCCTTACAAATTTAAAAGATGGACAAACACTACGATTAGTTACCCAATTCAGCATTTTATAGTTAGATTCTTGGACAATATCTTAATGACTCACAAATAAACAGTTGATTGACTAGTCACCGAGTAACGTTGAAAAGACTAACAAAATTGTAGAAATAAAAGAAAAACATAAAATCAATTCAGATATAAAGAGAGAATGGATAGAATAATTAGAGAATAGATTTAATTTTAGATATTAATCTACAAATTAATGATTCAGTGAAGTTGTAAAATAACTTTACCCGAACTAAATTACGGAACTTACAATATTATAATAAACGACGCAAGAGAAGTCAGACACTGATGATTGTAGGAGGGAATCACCATATTCGTGAATTTTTTCATATGACGAAGATGGATGGAGCCATAAGAATAAACACGAGCTAGGCTCATCAGATTCAAATCCGCTATGTAAAATTCGAGCTAGGCTGATCAGAAGCAGATTCGATAAAACTCGAGCTTCTGAAATCAGTGAAATCCGCACATTCACATTCTCTTCCGAAAGCTTGATGGTTGAAGATGAACAAAAAGCAAGATTATATATAACACTTGTACATGGCACCATCTCTCTCCAGGACATGATTCAGAAAGCAATATTACCTACATACAAAACCTTGGGTTCATTATTACTCGAATAAGATGAACGGAAATGCACATACACAAATTAAGAGATACAATTTATGATTCCCTACGGCTGAGAAGTTCCAAATATGGTAGGCTATACGAAAGGGCTAGAAAGAAACCACACTAACGACATATCCCATGAGCTTTACAAATATGTGTTGGTACTAAAACACAATACTAACCACCAAAACAGAAAACCAAGTTTCAACTTCTAACCCTCAAGTTCATCATTCATCATTCACCATTCAAGCTACAACAAGATGCCAATTTCATCATTCACCATTGAAATATGAAAGTTGACAACTTTCATATTTCAGCACACCGAAGATAGACAACCAACCAAACTTAACAACTCAAAACTCAAAAGGTTATGACTGCAGCTCGCAAGCCTATAAACTACAACACAAACCTCTAACCTAAAGGACAGACGTACAGAATTTTGGATAAACACTGCACTCGTTAAGATGAGCCACAAAACCACCTCAAGAAGCACACACCTCCACAAGGCAGACCCTAAACCAGGTTTTGGGTCTAAAAAATCTCTACTTTGTACAAAATGAACATTATGGGACAAGGATCAACTTTGGGCAGACTTCCAGCCCTGCAAAGCCCAAGATCTAACAAAGGCACTTATCATATCAGAGTCTAAAAAACAACCCGCCTCTACATTACCACAACTTTTGCACAAGGAACGAGTTTTGAATTTCGACCTTGAAATGTCAAAATCAAATGATCAATCTACTGGCTAACAGGCTTACTTTCATTTTGGTCAAAACTTCAAGACATGACCATGAGTTTTGGTAAATTGTGTTTGTCCACCAGAAGCAATTATCAAAAACACAATCAAACATAATGAAACCAAGATCAAAAGGGGCACCACAATGGACATCATAATTATAAATGCTAGATTTCAAAGAAATTGGTTTTTTAGACAACAGCCAAGAGCGCCACAAATTATCATGATATTGTTGCTATGGCCAACTGAAATACCAATCCCTCGATAAAACTAGTCCTTGTACACAATGATAATAAACTATTAAGTTCGGCGAGGAATTCAACTTCTGAATCTCCCGGCTTCAAGACTTTAGTAGATTAAAGCTTAAAATGTTCGAGGTCTATATTTTCTAGGGAAAAATAACACTAAACCTCCCAAGTAAGATTTGTGAACATAGACTAAACTAAATCAGCCTAAACTAGCGTCCACGTAGACTAGTCGATATCTTAGAGTTTTCATTTGAACAATGGCACATTACCAGCATTTTTATTCTGTGATATATGTTATGTTCTGAATTTTCCATATGACCACCAATTTACTCATTCAAATAAAAGAACAGCTGAACAGAATATATGTTTCTTCTGTATTATGTCATCATATGGTTAACATTTGCAGAAGCTTGTCCAACATACCTCCAACTTACGGTCCTGATGCATTAGGGAGTGCCTTTGCCACATGCCCCTTTGCATTTGCAGAAGTCTGTCCAGCAAAGCTTTTAGTACTCCCCATATCAGCTCCTGCAATAGACTTCCTAACCTGCAGAAAAAAGAGACCTAAGGAAACAAGCATATAAAGTAGTTGAAGCATTTTGAATCACGTCATGAAACAGTAAATACATACCGTCGTAAGCCGCTCCCTATGAAGATCATTTGTCGACTGCAAATTTGCCAGATAATGAAATAAATTTATGACACATTGTACCAACTACCAAACACTAAAATAGAGGAGCATATACTCATACTCACAGGTTTTTTATAAGTCTTGATTTCATCTCCACCAAACCCGGGAAGTGTCATATGCCAATTTCTCTCTGTATAGCAGCGAAATTATTAAATGATGATAAAAACACACATTTAGATAAAAGAAAGGGTCATCACAAGGAAGCAGTGATGAACAAAATCTTGCACAGCTGACCTAAGTGCAGAAGTATGTCCTTTGCTTCCAATGTACTTGAGCGTCGATGTTTGGCCAATGAACAACCAAAGGTTGTGATCTGTTCAATTTGCTATCATTATTGACTAAAACAAGAATGCGAACGATGATGGCTAAAGAAAAATCGAGGGTTAGAGGATACATATTGACAATTCACCCAGCTTATAGTTAAATCAAGTCAATCATTAGTAACAAGTCTTGGTCCACCAATGTATACACTAATGTTTGAAAGAACCCCCATACCATATAGCTATTTTTAGAAAGAATAGATGAACCATTTAAATAATAGATCATGGTAAAAATTACATGCAAAATCATAACAAAATACAAGCACTCACATGAAAAAATTTGAATAAAGGAACAGTAATTCCCTATTTTAGTGGGTACATATGCAAATGCAATAATGTATGGGTCAGTAACTCACAGATTCAACAAACTCTTCAGCAATGTCAATCAAAATGTCTTCAACTTCAGAATCCAACTTTTCAGCTGGATCAATCTGCATGCAAACAACAGCAGAAGATTAGATTCATTGCCCTCTAAATAAAGTTGGAGGCACTACATAGAAGTACAAAGGGTAAACCATGACCACTACTTGGTGAAAGTAGGGGAAATAGAGGAAAGAAGATGGCTATATGAAAAGGGGAAAAACCTCTTTTGATGAGGCATATTGTAACATCACTTACAAGTCGTACAAAGAAGAAAAGTGTGTCTTATCATAAACCTCTATTATGTATTGAAATATTTTATCGTAAAGTACCAAAGAACAAGAAATTCATTAGATAAAGCTGCAATAACTAACCAAATATTAAAGGGAACCATAGTGATTCTAGAAGCAATTGATACATCTGAAACTAGATAGGCACGCCCTTGTTATATTCAATCATTAATTAGTGATCGATAGCAGGCTGCAGGCATCAAATCCTTAAAATAATTTTCACTTACAGATATAATAGTACCTAGATCTATCACATGCTAATTATATCAAATTTATCTTCATTGTTATGAACTTCAGACTCATTCACGCAACAAAAATACCACCAATACCCGAAGTGCGTGTCAAACACATTAGTACCTAGGAGCAAGAATGACTTAAGACTGCACAAAGTAAAGGAAGTAGATGATGATATCATAAGGATACAAACAAATTACTTGATTGACAAGCTCCTGGATGCTTCGTTTGCCAATAATTCTCTTATTTGATTCATCAATCTCTGCAACAGGCACAATATCATTTGTGGCAGGTTGCACAATGCTAGGTTGTTCCATAGAAGTTAAAGGTTTCTGGTTTGCAGATCCCTGTATTCTGGCCATAGCAGTTGAAGAAGATTTTTGGTTTCCAGAACCCTGTACTCTGACTTGTTGGTTGGATGAAGGTTGAGGAATAGGAATCTTTGGTACTGATAATTGCTGCCCAGGGTGCTCTCTCTGCTGACTTGAAGATAATGTATGCTGGGAAGAGGGTAGCTGTTGTTGCTGTAAAGCTGGAGAAGGAATGGTATGATGAGCTTGTGGGGTCATTTGTGATTTCTGTTGCAAACTTTGGGGATTCAACTGGGCTCTAGATGAAGGAATTGGAATAGGGGGCCTACCATGAGGTACTGAAGACAACCAGGCCTGGTTCTGAGAAGGAAGACCTTGTGATGTACCAGGCACTGCAGAATTTGGAGATCCTATAGATGAGGGTCTCATGATGCCTTGACCTTGGAAATTCTATAAGTAAAATAAACCTTGAGGTATCAGTATAGCTTCTCCAACTTGAATAACACAAAACACGTAGTATAATGATAGCTCTCGCTCAGATAGTTATGCAAATTCAATAACCATTTCAATCAATCCTGTAGGCCTGTCCTTTCATGAAGACATAAAATAGTGTACTAAGCTCATTCCAGTATATTCTTTCATATGATTTGACTACACATCACAGTTCAACCAATCAATCACTCCATTAAATGATAACTCTCCAGCAGATTCGACCTGGTGTATATCCTCTATACAGAAGGGAGTAACTATTGCTTCTAAAATTCCACAAAGATCGTAGAAATTCTCAAGCAATATAATAGAACTTGTTTTGAGTACTAACTTGGGAAGGAGAGACAGCTTGAGGTCTATAAGATAACTGAACAGGTCTCTGTTGATGGTTGCCTGGGAGAACACCTGCTTGCATCTGTGAACCGATTATCCCCATGGTCTGTACTCCGTGCATCCCAGGCCTCACCTAAGCAATCTCAAAGGGGAGAAAAAATAAATGATTTGAACGCTAAATATCCATACACACACCACTAAGACTCTACTTGCTTGACAATAAAAACCAAAAACATGTGAATGCTCACCGACGAAGGACCGGAATTGGTCGGCGGCTCAGACGGATTAGCTGGATTGCGAGGGAGCCCGCCATATCCAAAATTGGAGGAGAAGGCATTGGGCTGGGGCGACATGCCAGGACGTATAGCAGGAACTCCGATGGCGGTTCCACCTCTCGGCGGAGCAGAGACCCCGGGAGACGGAGATGCGGCAGTGGCGCCAGAAAGATGATGAGTCTGAAAGTGTGATAGATGAGGAGTTTGCTGCCAATGCCTGCCCAACGATGGTCTGTTCTGAGCGCTCTGAAAACCAGAGTATTGTTGATCGTGTGGCTCCAGTTTTATATCTTGTTCTAGTTGTTGAATCTGTTGTTGATGGGGTTGAGATTCAGGCTGAAGCAACGGAGTTAGGGTTTTAGGGTTAGGGTTCGAGGGGGGAGCAATTGAGGGTGTGGATGAGGAAGGAAGGGAGGGGGAAGGAGAAGGAGTTGGTGGAAGAGGAGATGGTTGTGAAGGCGGTGGTGCCGACGACTGAGATTGCGGTGGTTGTGACAACGGTGAAGGATCGCTCGGTGGCTGTGGATTTGGGTCCATTGAAACTCGTTTCTTAAGCTGCGTTTCTGTCGCTCCAGTTATTTATTTTTAGAGGTTCTGGAGGAAGCAGCTCTGCTCGAGAGTCAAGACCACTAAGCAAGTCACACGCATACGGACCGGAGAACGCATCGTCGTGTGTAGACAAAATCTCCCCATCAGATGTAAAAACTAAAAGGTATTATCTTCGGTAGTTGCGTATTTCCATTCGTCAGCTTACAAAAACTCACTTTACATTATAGTCTGATAATTCTCATTTCTTAGATTTATATTTATTTCAAAATATTTGTAATGTATAACCTGTAATTTGTATGTGTAAAATTTATTATATTTATAATAAATATCAAAATCTTGAATAAACTAATGCATTATCTCTCTTAAATATTTAAAAACTTTTTATTATAAATATATTCAATATTAGTCGTTTTGAACAGAAAAAATTAATCTATAAATATTTTTTAAAAACTATGGCAAAATATATATTTATTCTATACGGTCTATTGCAAAATTAAAATATTTGTACCATCAAAACATTTTAGAGTGTATTACAATAATTGTACAACCACCACATGAATACGGGTGTTTATGATGGTCGTCAAAATTACAACCACTTTTTATTAAATAAGGTTGTTACATGAGACAAGCTACTCGGGTGCGGCTCGTCAAAATTTCGACTGATTTATAAATGAGCCGAACTTGAACATGACATTGTTTGCATCGTCTAACACCCCTATTTATCGAGCCAAAAAAAAAACGCTCAATGAACCCCTCATTTTTTTAACTTCCGCACGTCAGTCTTGTTTCTAAGCATATTGATCCTATTCAGTAGAAAGTTAATTTATAACTAGTGTAATACGCGCATATTGTGCGGGGTTTTGAATAATATTAGATTAGAAGTATTTATTTGTTATTATATATATATATTTTTTGTATTCTAAATTCACATATAAATATATTGATTGCAATGAACAATTAAACAAACATTATATGATATATTTATAGGTCGAAAAAATGGTTATCTAATCTTTTTTTTAGAAATATGAAAAATTTAGACTTAGCAAATACTCGACATATAAAATATAAATAATTAAAAGAATTATATATGAACTTGTAAATGTACATTAAATCAAGTTTTGAATTCGTTAATTTTGAAGAAAAAAACTTTTAACTCTAATTAACGTTACTAATTTTTCTATTTTTAAGATTCTTAATTAATAGGATTTTTTTTAACGGAAATTTACTAACTTTTCTATTTTTTAAACTTAACTAATATGATTTTTTTATTAACGTAAAGTATTAACTTTTTAAAAGATTTTTTTTGAACTGCGTAAATTCTAGCGCTGACACGTGACAATAAGAGTCTCTCATTTAATTCTTATAAGATATTGCTTAAAAATTGCCGTTGTCTTATAACTTAAGACAACTTTACAGTTTACACTCATTTTTCATACTTTTTGCTAATAATTAAAGAAAATAAAATAAAATAAGACCAACTATTAATATTAAATTTAAAACAATATCACTTTTAAAAAACTGACAACGATACATACGAGTATAAATGTGTTCATTAAAATTCTAAAACTAATATGATTTTTTTGTTCTGTAAAAAATATAGCTCTGATAATGACGTGGTAATCCGCTTCTTATATCTAAAATGTTTTTACCTGTTTAATATTATGCTAATCATATTTTTAAAATTGCTCTCGAGTTGAATGTTGATAGATTGAACTCTTTTGGCCTTCGTGTGATGGGTCAAAGCTTAGAGATGGTATATTCGCTCATGGCATTGCGAGACCGGCGTTGGGTGTTAAGTTGTTGGGTGAGGCAGTAAGTAAAGATGACGGGTTTGTTAAAGAGCTAGTCATGAAGAGAGTGATTAAGGCGGTTGAGCTGATACACCTTCTTCTACAATTGATGGACCCGTAAAGTGAGCTTCTATTGCTTCATTCTTATATGGGTGTTACTAAGATGTATTTTAGATTGAGGACTAGTTTACCGGAGCATTGAGAGTGTGCAACAACTTATTTTGATTTTGGACTCCATAGATCGGTCGAGGATATTGTGGTTTGTGGCGGTCATTTTTTTGAATCTTCAATGGCAACTTGTTTTTTTGCCTATTCGGTTTGGAGGGCTTGGTTTATACTCAGCTATTGAGACTTCTTCTTTTCTTTTGCTTTTGTGGCCTTTAGTGCCCAAGATTTTACTGACAAGAACACCGTCCCCCTAAAAGCCCAACATGCTTTGGCGAGTGCTCTTTTTAGTAAAACAGTGCAGGCAATGGAAGTGACTTTTGGTTTAACCCTTATACAAAAGGCGGTTTTTAAGTGGTTGCAGGCAGCGCATAGCCACAACTTCCTTCTTGCCATACTCATTGAGGGGCTTGGATAACGTATGTCTCCAATTGAGTATCGCACGATCCTTAAGTAACGCCTCATGATTCATTTGTTCCCGCCTAATGTGATTTGTCCTATGTCTAATTGTTGGAGAGCTTTCGATGCTTTTGGGAGCATGCAGTTCATTGTAAAGAACTCCCTGACTTCAAATATAGGTATAATTTGATTCGTGATTTTTATGTAACTTGTTTAGGAGAGCACAAGTTTCGGCTATGAAGGAGGCGCATGTGACCTTCTTAATTGATTCGCGGGAACGGAGATCTACTTTGAGGCCGGTGGACGTGTTAGTGTTTGGATGGGTCGGTGAAAAACATGCTTGTATTGATTTGACGGGGTCTCTCCTCTGGTCAATTTGGGTAGCGGGCCTTTTGTTGTGGGTAAGTTGGCCCTCGACGAGCATCTACGAATATGGTTAAGCATGAAAGGACTTGAATTGAAAACTAACATGTGTTTCTTCCATTCGCTTTTGACACGTTTGAGTTTCTTGCGCCCGATGCCGTCGAGATTATCAAGAGGGCGCAACGGGTCTAACATGGTAATGTTATGTCTCCCACATTTTCAGACGTAGTTTTTAGGAGGATCGGTTTTGCTATTCAGGTAGTGGCGTAACTTGTTGTCCGTCTAAATTCTAACTCGATGTAAATAATTGAATAAATATTTAATAAAAAAAGATCGAATATATTCTCAAAAAAAAATTCTTTTACTTGTTAAATATATTACACTAATCTTATATTTGTATATAGCGTAATATATTAAAGGGTGATTTATTTTTACATATTTATATTATGATAAAAATGGAAAATTAGCATCTAACTTTTCGTATTTTGATTTCTAATCCCTAAATATTTTAAAAAATATATGAAAAAGTTCGATTTATAAAAATTGTGATGACATAAATATCTAAAGTTAAAAATCCGAGTTTATTTTTTTTTAATAATTTAAACTCCAAAACCAAAAAAAAAAAAAAAGTTTTCTAATTTCATAACTCTAAGCCACTACTATTAATTTATGTTTATATCCTACGGATCTAAGACCCGGAGTTTATGCACGTCAAAGTGAACCTACACATACAAACATTTGGTTTCATTCTAAAATCAATTGACAATAGAATGAGTAACTACGAATATGTTAATTTCATGTTTCCACACTCAACAATTACCCTACAAAGTTATCTTGAATGACACTCAACAATTACCCCTACAAAGTTATCTTGAATGATTATTTTGAGGAATTACTCGGAAATCAGGGAGTTCATTGTCCAGGTATACCATGTAGTGTTACTGAATTATCATTTCGTTTGAAGTTGATGATGTTGATTGTGGATATAATTTATTTTGAGAAGATAGAGGATCCATTGACACATGTTAGTTACGGGTTTAAAGTTTCATCTTAAATGGTTTTCAATGATGAACATTGGTATGGATGTGGGCAATATGTTTTCAAATTTCAATGATGAAGTAAATCATTCTGTCTTACACGGAACACACATCTTTCTGATGTTGAAGAAAGGTGCTAACTAAACAGAGCATTGTCTAGATGAATAGTTTGATCAGCACAGATACATAGAATAGCTAGGCTTAGGCATAACTGGGTAGCCTGGTACAGTTACAATAAGAATACACAGAAATTCAACTGCAACTTTAAATGATACATGCCAATGACACACAACAAAACTGGCCTATGAATGGAGCTCAGCACGACACGTCAAAGTAAAAGAATGCGTGGAGCTGAGCCTTCAGGCTGTCACACTGTCTTCTCGTGCACCTGTTTCTTGTTCATTAAGTATTTGATAATCACCGTTACTGATTTCTTCACTGGGGCTGCTGCTGTCTTCAGGTTCCTTTCCGCTGATCAAGAGCACACGATATGGTTAAGTGTTCTCACAGTTCTGATCAGTGCTCATATCAAAAGCAAAATAGTTATAGAGCTTGAGACTGTAGATTAGGAATAGGATCGTTACGTTTTCGAATAGAGAACTAGTCCCACAACCACAAGTCCGAAAGAAAGGTAGTACAGCCAATCAACCTGCAGACGAAAAGGCTTCATTGAGTATCACTCCATATAAGACAGCCGGTGATGAAGTATACAAAATGAATGATTACCTGTTGTTTGTAGAAAAAGATACGTACGAGGACAGCCCACATATCAGATGTGAGAAGGGAGAGATTGAACAATGCAGCTCCACTGTACTGTATTCCAAATGGCATTTCAGTCAATAATATGCACTTTTAGAGAATTGTGTACCTTGACAGAAATTTAGAGCACTGACCTTCAGGACGTAAGGCGCAAATGCATAAAACAAGAAGGATGCAAACGCGTATGCAGCAAAACCTAAAATCTGTAATCATGTACAAAATTACACTAAAGCTCCTGCTATCAATGAGGTAAATAATTCACAATCTTGCTGTATATTGACAAATATTGCTTAGTACTCACAATGTCAGTGGACCATTCAATCGATTCCAAGCTTGTTCTTTCAAATATTGAGCTGATCAAAGGTTAAGGAATGCCAATCACAAATCCACAACAAAACATTAGAAGAAAGCTGTTGGTCTTTGATATAATATCTACTTTAACATCTAAGATTTGAGCGAAAGAAGGATACATTTCCCCAATGCTCACTATTAGTCCAAAGACACCAAGCATAGATACAACTTCGACAAGATCTTTCTTTTTAACACAAAATTCCTGCATCGAATACCAGAATGGAGCATAGATTACATGATTGTAGATGAGAGGAACAAGGGTTAACAGGGGGGTAACATGATCAAAATATAGTTCAGACAAATATGGAGAATATTAACCAACCTCACCAACATTACTGAGCGCATAGAAAAGTGTCCCAGCCACAACAAGGATATCACCTAATATTGGTTTGGATCCGTCTGAAAATTCAAAAAGCATAATAAAAATGACATATCAATCAACGCAGAAAATGAAACCAAAAAAAAACTAATAAACTGAAGAGAAGAGAAGACAATGTCACCATCATCGCCGACATCAGCATCAGAGAGGAAGACGAGACCAAGGCCAACGATGCAGATGGCTGCACCAATATACTGCCAAATGGAATATCGAGTGCCAATGAAGAACCAAGTGAGGATAAACACCCATGGTATTGTCCAACAATCCAACAAAGTTACGCTGGTGATGGATGAATACTGGTATGCTTTGTTAACTGCATCATATAAGCTTAGTTGACTACTATCTTAATGACCAAAAGGATGCACAAATCTAATACAGGATCAAACTGTATCAGTTTCACTAATCACTATCATATCCATTTTTTTCAACCGGCTCTCAAGTATCAGGCAGAGTAAATCATCAGGTGATTACTAGTACTTATGCAGGATCAATTAAACTAGAATCACTCACCGAGATAGTTTCCTTGAACATCAACAAACCCCAATAGAATATAGTAGTACCAAGGAACCTGCATATCTCACCAGAACAAGAGGGGACACAAAATCAATCTCAGAAACAATTAACATCAAAGAGTTAACAAACAATGAATATATGTAGCTACACAGATAATACTTCCAATGAAATGAAACACTCTTACACAGCAAAATGCTATGGTTTGAATTTGATGACATAGAAACTATGCCTCAGATTCAAAAAACGCTTGCAAAATCTATCTCCCAAACTTGTACAGGGTAAATTTACCTGAAATTTATTTCTCCTATACAACATAATTGATCCGTAAACAACAGCTAAGCTGAAGTATGTGAAGAATGACTGGGTAAGCGGCGCATCAACACCTGCAAAATTAAGAAGGTAAACATAAAATTTGACAAATGGGTGACTAAAAATCATACAATAACTGTATTGGGTCAGTCAAACTCACCAAGATCAGCCAAGTAAGAGGAAGAGAAGCTCATAAGGGCCATAACAAAGGAAACAACTTGACCCAGAAACAGCGCAACCACCAGCCGAACAATCTTCTCATTGTTCTTACACCACACTCCAACACCCTCCATTGCCGGAGCTTAAACTCTTGGCGATAACAATAAATCAAGCTGGTGCCCTTTGCTTCCTTGTTGATTTGTTGTCTGTTCTTTTCGAAAATTAATTGCAAGGAAACGTGGGGTTTGATTGGGTCCGAAAAGATCAAAAAAAATTATTGATGAAAGAAAAGATCGAATTAAAGCAAAAAAAGAAAAAAGAAAAGAAGGAATTTGTATTTTAATGTGGAGATTTCTGACTTTCTGAGTTTTACATTAAAGAATATATAGAAAATATGGGATTTTGTTGATCTTTAATGTCGCTAACTTATTGGATTTGCTCTTAGTGTGTGGGCTAACCCCGTCAACAATCGGTCAATCACGTGCAACGAGCAACCTTGGTTAATTGCAGTTCAATATGCAAACTAACCGGTAGTCTAATATTTTAGAAGAAATTAGATAAATGGTAATTTTTTATAAGTTGGTGGGAATGGTGTCCATAATAGTTTGAGCTTTATTTTTTACATTTAAATTTTTATAGTTTTTTCTTGGTATTCTTTTTTTTTTTTTAATATATATATACAAGGTAAGCAAAGTAGTTGAGTCAGTTGATAGAAACTGATCGACCTACAACATCTTTTTGTATGAGAAGACCCACATCATCTGGAATCGGTTCAAATCATCTGGCTCCTTAGCTGGCCTAGTCTCAGGACTATGATTGGTCCACGTGGCAGGGGATTTGGAAAAAATGGGTTCGGTTTAGCTAATCAAAGTTTGGTTATTTATTCTGGAACTGAACCGGTTGTCGTTCGTTCTATTCTGCGCAACAATCGATTGGAGAAGACAATATGGAATCAAAATCGAAAAAACACATTGTGAGACCAACCGATCGGAGAAGACGATTTGGAATCAAAGTCTAAATCGATTGGAGAAGACGATTTGGAACCAAATGGTTTGGTTAAGAGAACACAAATTTCCATTTTTTCAACTTTTGCAAAAACACTAACTTTTATCCATTTCCCCTTTCATTGTCCATCATGAGAGAAAGTGTAATGGTGTTTAATTTAAGAAAACACATCAATTGAAATGGATTAATACAATCGTGAACTGATCTTAGAAAGTGTAATGAGAGAAAGTGTAATGTTGTTTTACTCTTCGCCAATTATTGCCGGGACCCGGTTCGATTTGAGAATAAATAATCACCGCAAAACCGACCCCAAATTTATTATTATTATTTTTTTCAAATCCCTGCCACGTGGACCAATCACAGTCCTGAGACAGGGGTTGGGCCAGCAAATGGGCCAGATGATTCGAACTGATCTAGAATAGCTTCGTCATCTGATTTTGTTGAGTGTCCGTACATGAAAAGTTTATCTGCCACCGTATTGACTTCTCTAAAGATAAATTGTCAAACAAAGATTTAGCCTAATATAAAGGCTTCGAAATAGGGTATTTTGTTTTTTTAAACATATCTAAAAAGCATTAAAAGGGAATAAAATTACAAGTTTTTATATTAATAGGAAAATATTTCGAAGGCAAGAACTACAACAATAACATAATTATAGGTCAATGAATGATATATTACAAGCTAAACTGATTACTCCTCCGCAAGGTCACTTGTAGAGCAATCGTTCCTAGCTAACATGGTAAAGGTGGTCTTCTCAATACCAATCACGCTAGACTCATATTAACTAATAGGTTTCATCCTACGTTAGGATATTAACTGTCATTGTCCACCCAATTAAATTAGAATATTTTTTTGTTATTCTCTGAGAGATATTTCGATAAATTATGTTAATTTGTTGTTCTCCGAGAGATATTTCGATAAGTATACACCATAATTGAATCTCAAGTTTTCATTCTACCAAGAAGGCTCATTTTCCTAGGTGAAAAATAAATACAAATATTGTAACTAGCGGTTTTAAACTCTAGATAAAAGACACTCCCTCCTGCCCTTATACTAGCCGGACTAATTGAACTTATATATTTTATTATTGTTTTTTAAAGTTATACTTAAAACTGAATATTAATACACAATTTCAAATACACAATGTTAATGCACTACATAATTTTAATACACTACAAAGTTTTAATACACAATGCGAATGCGCAATGTTATACACACTTTCAATTACACAAGCCCAATCGAATTACACAAAAGTTATTGAAGTACACAAGCCCAAAAGTCCGTTGTTTACACAAGATTAAGTTACACAAGTCCAAGCTCAATCGAATTAAACAAGTCCACGTCCAATTGAATTATACAAGTTCAAGCCCAATCGAGTTACACAAGTTCAAGCCCAATCGAGTTACACAGGTCCAAGCTCAATCGAGTACACAAGTTCAAATCCAATCGAGTCACACAAGATCGAGTTACACAAGATGAAAAATACAAATCTTGTATCTAGTGGGTCATTAAATATAATAATAATTGTTTGAGACATTTTATGTAATTATAAATATATGTCATATTCTGTAATTTATTGATTAAGGGCATTGTTTGACCTTCCAAAAGATTGGGTAATTCTTTTAAATATAAATTTGGGTTGTTTTCTGTATTTATCTACTTGAGGGCAAATTGCAAAATCTGAAAGTTCGGGCCACAAAAGCAAGTATAAAATACCGTTTTTTTAATTTACCCAAAAGAAGTGAGAACCCTATTAGGGTTTCGTAACCTTCAGCGGCGGCGGTAGACCTTGTTCTCTGGCGACTGGTAGTCTTCTTCGATCCTGGTTGATCCTTGGGCCCAGGCGGCGGAAGGTGAAATCCACTCAAGAACTAGTGATGATGATGAACTACTCGAGAACTAGTGATGATGATGAACTACTCGAGAACTGGTGAAGAAGGAGGCAATTTTGCGGAGCTTTTCGAGGTGATTGTTGGACAGGTGGAGGTGGATGCGAAGTTTGGGAAACAATTGGAGGCACGACGGTGCCGGGTGATAGAGGCGGGGAGGCTAGTAACGGTTGTGCCACCGGACGATAGAAGACGATCCTCCAGGGAAGATGATGCTCGTCGGCGGCATTTTCTTCCCGGTCAAGGTTGCGGGGTCCAGACTCGACTACGGTGGATGTTGGTGGCGGAGGTTCTCCGTTATCCCTCGAGACCGAGCAATTCTTCTTCATAGGTTGAAGGCGGTTCCGAACAGTTTCGAAATAGGGTAGGGTTTCAGAATGGGCAAAGTAGGGTTTCAGAATGGGTTAGGTTTTCTTGTAACTAGATATGATACATACTTATAGGCCTTTTATACATCGTAGTAAATTCCATTTTTACCCCTTTTATTAATTAATTTTTGAATTAAAAATTTATCAGATAATTAGAAGGGTCTAGTTTATTACTGCTAAACACAAAAGGCTCTGGCATGGTAGCTCATTCTTCTCTAATATCTAAAATAGATACAATTTAAAATTTAAATATTCAATTAAGCATGTCCACTTTAATATCTTAATTGGGTGTTAACGATCAATAATTTTTTTTTTTTAAATCTAGAATCACATCCAAAACCTATCATGTGAATTTTGATTCTCAAGATAAAAGATAAAGAACACCACTACGGACCACATTTCAAGACTCATGTCCGATGCCATTGGTATAACCTCTCCTCACACCCCATAAATGAGTCATTCCTTAATGATGCCTTCATCAACGCCCTCTCTCGCCCCAAGAATTGAGTGACTTAGGTTCAACTAAAATAACTAAAAAAAGACGCTTGAAGTGAGACAACACTCCATCACTTTGTGCTTATCTGGACAATTGAGACGTGAACTTTATATATCACAAATAACACAAGACACGTACAATCATATTATAGGATCAATGTCAAACATATGGAAAAAGCGTAATAAGTCGAACGATTAATAGTAAAGTTTGTAAAAATAAAAACACACAAAAAAACAGAAGATGATGGATCGAGTTGATAAATAAGGAAAGTCAATTCGATCTAGACAAAGAGTATGTAAATCGAGTAGAAATATGACAAAACAAAAACAAGTAAATTATATATCAGAGTTAGTTATGACCTCTTATTAATATATTAATATAAGTCATCTTTCGGTAATTCAAGTAACTTAGAATTGAATAATAGTGTGCACATGTTGTCAATATTATCCAATTAGCCAAATATCAAAAAAGCAACATTCTTGTAGTAAATTTCAAACATATCTCATATATTGCAGGCATGTTCTTCATCATCTCTCAACATTTCAATTCAATCCTCAATTTATTTGATCTAGATTGATTCGGTATCGATTCTTACTCCCTTAATTTCTCTATTAGATTATCTATTAGTTGTTGTAGTTGCAATTATGAAGATCTTCCTCTCCCTAGGTGCTAATAAAACCCTAGTGATTAAGGTTGGATGCTCGAGTTTGGTTCGATCTAACAAGGTTGAATCGCATTGGTAATTCTCTTTCTTTTCTTTTAGTCAATTGATTTTCTTCTAATGTTTGTTCATTGTAGTTTTAAGGTACAAAAGATTCTCACGCACACACACCGACTCTATTGGCAAGCTTCATGTTGCTAAGCTCTATGAGTATTTGCACCACAAAGGTACCTCGGTATGTTGGGAGGTATAATATGGATCTCTCCGTGCATTCCTAAATGCTCATTAACTACTTGGCTTTCCATCTGACGTCGCCTATCTACACAGTACAAGCTTTTCAAGCGGGGTATCATTCCTAACCCTTCTTACGTGCTTTGCTCTCTTCAAATCCCGAAAACACATGATCACTTACGGGTTCCTGCAACTTTTTCATGGAATTTTTCTTCAATGTCTTTAACCGGGTTAATCACCCCATGTGACCTCCCTCATTCTATCACGATGTCTTTCTGAGATCCACTGGTGCTTCATATTCGTCATGAACGCCTCCTCTCTCTTCGAAGCTCATGTCAATTGTATATTTGTATATATCATTTGGCTCATGTGGAATGTGTTCATCTTCTACGATACCCCGCCTTCTACTAATTTTTGCACTCGTCTAGCTAATCATCTCAATCCCATCTTACTTGGTCATTACTACCGTAATGAGTCTTTGTTTGGCTTTTGGAATTGGTCATTACCGGATTGCTTTGGAATCGAACTCGCAATTGATGGTGAATTACTTCCATGCTAACTCCAGTAATAGGATGCATGACGGCTTAATCCTGGAAAGCATTCAATCCCTCGCTAACGGGTGTGTTGGATTTTCCCCAACATGTAACGAACCTTACTAAGTGAAGATGCCTCAGCTCGCTTAATCAATTGGTTCCTTAAAAAAAGAAGGTGGGGTGAGTGGTCCTAGTGGATACCTCTATTGACTTGGAAGTTCTTGACACTCTCCACTTCTTCGCCGTGGCAATGTCTCATTCGACAATCTCCTCTAATCTTTCTGAACCGTAATTAAATGGTCATTTTTCTAAAATTAAAACTCCATTCACCACTTCAAATTCAACCTTCTTCCTTCTCCGTAATTTCCCACAACGCTCTCCATCGCTTTGTCCTTCGCTCCTATAATTCTCCGCCCTCCCCATTCTTTCCTCCCTAGACTCCTTTTTCTATCCCTCAATATCTCCTCCAATTTGCGAGACCGAATAGTTTCCGTAAGTCCACGTTAATCCGGCTGCCATTTTTTCTTCTTTTTTCCCCCTCATTTTTTAGTATTGTATTTTGATTCATGTAGTGCTTTTTTTTTTTGAACAGATCGATTGTGACTTGAACAAATAGAGGAGGAAATTGAACGATCTTAATTTTGCAAAAAGAGGAAACAGGAAGGAAAAAATGGTGGAGGAGCACGAGTTACAGGCAATTGAGGGCCACAAATTGTGCGCTAACAACTGCGGATTCTCCGGCAGCCTAACGACATCAGATATCTGTTCCAAATGCCAAAGAGATTTGCGGATGAAATCGGAGCAAAACGCCATCGCCAAAGCCGCATTAGACGCCACTCCATCGCCATTGACCGCCTCCGCATCATCATCTTCCGCCGCCGACGTCATTCCGGCGCTGAAGTTGCCTGAATCAGCTAGCGAGGCTGCGGATCGGGCGGATATAGTCCAATCGGTCTCAGCCTCCATGCAGAATAGCGTCAACAGGTGCATAGCGTGCAGGAAACGCGTCGGATTGACGGGGTTCAAGTGCAGGTGCGGGTCAACGTTTTGCGGATCCCATCGGTACCCGGAGAAACATGATTGCACGTTTGATTATAAAACCAAGGGGAAGGAGGCGATTGCGAAGGATAATCCGGTGGTGAGGGCGGAAAAACTACGAAGGATATGAGCGATGGAGATGGTTGTGGAGATGTGCGTCATCTATGACGACGGAGATTGTTCCGCGGGACTCGAGTGGGATTTTTTTTCTTAATCCTTGTGAGCGTGTGTGAGACCTTTTGTGTAATTTGGCACACGATTATGTTAATTTCTATG
Source organism: Fagopyrum tataricum (assembly GCA_002319775.1). Taxonomy (NCBI): domain Eukaryota; kingdom Viridiplantae; phylum Streptophyta; class Magnoliopsida; order Caryophyllales; family Polygonaceae; genus Fagopyrum; species Fagopyrum tataricum. The sequence continues at coordinate 19,903,909 of CM008279.1, forward strand.
TAATATATATATAAGGAACTGCTTTGATTTACTTATCTTTTTAGTTACTCATCATATATTTCATTTATCACATGAATTATAATCAAGTAAATATATTGTTATTCTTCCTTTAATCATAAAGTGATTTAGTTCTTATTCAATTTTAATGAGCCTACAAAATAACCGTATAGATTTAAATTTATTGTACATTTACTCGAATATGAACTATAATATATAACAACATACTCCATTAAAAAATCAAAAGGTCATCAAGCTAGTCTACGATAATAATGGATGCCAAAATTCCAGTAGAAGGAAACGGAAGGAGAAGTAGACATAAGAGGTTCAAAACCTAGTGGAGTGATAAGGAGGAGCGCCATAATGTTGTCGCAAATGCCTAGGGTGCTGGACTGCTGGGAAAGATTATGATACTCAGGAAAGGCATACAATGGTTCTTGAAGAACTATCAACATGAGAAAACATACCAACAAGCACAAAAGAGAGGAAATACGAAAACTGGAAGTGGAAATCTTGACCCTCCACAGGCTTCCACCGACAGGGGACATCTTGCAACAAGAGAAATCCATTATCTCTCAACTTGACCTAACGCACAAAGAAGATGAGTTGTACTGGCATACATGATCTAGGTCAAATGAGATGAGAGACGAGGACACGAACACAAAATATTTCTATCACAAAGCTACTCAACGAAAACAAAAGAATGAAATCATGAGACTTGTGGATGAAAGTGGAAGAATCTTCACATGTGAGGCTAACATTGAAAGTCATGCTGTCAATTATTACAACAAGCATTTTACTACAACAGGGATTTTTAGTGCAAATAAAGCTACGGTGGAGGTGTTAAATATGAAAATTGATAGTAGCATGAATCCCGGCCTTCTCAAGAAGCCGATTGCCGAGAAAATATGGTTGGTTGTAAAGGCTATGCATCCGAGCAAAGCACCGGGACATGATATTTTCACGCCATTTTTTACTAGAGATTTTGGCCAATTGTAGGGAAGTTGTTGTATGATAACATGATTTATCGACCTGTTACACTCATGCATTTAGTTAGATTTTCCCTTTCCGCATTCATGTTTTAGCCTTAGTTTGTGTCATTTATGCTTGTTTAGTTCTACTTTGCAAGAATAGATGTCTACACATGCTATTTGTGGCTTTGTAGGTGATTTGACACATTTTGGAGCTAAAACGCCGTATTTGAAGATCAAGCCTCGAAGTGGACACATTGGAGCGAGCTACGTGCACGGGAAAGGCGAGGAATCGAGCTAAAGACGCGAGGAATCGAGCTAAAGGCGCGAAGGAACGAAGAAGACTGTGTCTCGGACCAAGATGGACTGATCTCGGTCAGACCAGACCGAGATGGTCAAAATCTCGGCCGAGATTTCACATGGCTCGGCCGAGATTCATCCTGGCTCGGCCGAGATTTCCCTAGCTCGGCCGAGATGGCCCGATCTCGGCCGAGATTTCTCGATCTCGGCCGAGATTTCCGAAGTCCTGACGCGCTGAAGGTTCTGTTGCCAAATCTCGGTCCCGACTGACCCGATCTCGGCCGAGATTTCCGACCGAGATTCCTGTTCGCCGTTTTACTTCGTTAATTTTCGGATTCGTTTTAGGGCAGCCCGTTGCGGGATATAAAAGGAAAGCCCTAAATGATTTCCGGGGGGTTCCGGTTTCATTTCAAATTTCGAGCTCCTTTGGAGAGAGCCTCTTCCCCTTTCTTCTCCCTTTGCCCTAGGCCATTGTTGGCCATTGTTGAACTTGTTGAAGCTTGGAGAAACTTCGCGAATATTGGAAAATTTGACGTTTTGCTAATTCTCTATCAATAAAGCTGACTTTCTTCTTTAATCTCTATTTTAGTTCTTGTTTATGCATAATCTCTTGAATCTCTTGAATCTCTTGAATTGATTGACTTGATTGGATTGATAATTGCTTCTTCCATTGAATTGCTTGGATTGATGATTGATTCTTCCATTGAATTGAGTGGATTGATGATTGCGTTTGAAATGTCGCTTGTTGGCTAAACTCGTGTGGATCCGAGGTGAATTGGGATTCGTTATTACTCGGACTATGATGGAATTGTGCTTATTGCTTGGTTTTAGTAGCTTTGAAATCCTTTGGTTGGCTTGTTCTTAAACCTAGTTAGAATTCTCTAGCTAGTAACCTAAACCGGAATTGAGACCTACCCGGTAATGTTCCGTTTGGATACTTGAGTGTTCGACCATAGGTAATAGAGGTGGAAACCTCTATTGGGTTGAGTGTGCCTAGATTCTGTCCTAAGTAGGGTAATACCTGAGACTTACCCGATAATGGTTTACATTTCCCTTAGTTCGGAATTTAGTTTGTTTAGAATTTCCTACCTCTCTACCTTGAGACTTACCCGGTAATAGGTAGTTGGTTTGGAACTAGATAGTCTTGAGACTTACCCGGTAATAGACTATCAGCTTAGAAACGTTCTTCCCTGAAGTTTGTAACCATAGATCTTTTGAGAAATTTCCTGAGTCCGTGCGTAATAACGATGACCTTGAATGCTTGGAATCCGCATTTTCTTTATTGATATACTTTCATTTGTCTGTTTTACTTGGTTTTCGATCAAATCTGTTATTTGATTGCGAACTTACAGAAAACCCTTCAAAACTCCTTTGATCTTTCTTCCCTTCTTTTCCAACCTCGTTCTTTTATTTTGATTTACGCTATCTGTGATCACATCTGCATTCCAAACATTTAGTCCCTGAGTTCGACCTTGGAATACTTACCCTAACTGTAATTGACCCATACACTGTGGGTTCGCTACAGATTCGGTGTTTATTTCTTGTTTATAAATTTAAAACATACCGTATTTTTACTAACGTGTGAGCTTTTATCATTCTTGATAAAAGTTTACAAGGACGTGAAAATAGCGAACAAGTTGTTGTACGCTTTGTGAAGAACTAGTAGAATGGTGTGCAGGACCTGGAAGAAGCAAACAAGACTATCATTGCTCTTATTCCTAAAGTGAAAAATTCAGGGAAAATGACAAAGTTTAGGCTCATCAGTCTTTGTACAGTGTTGTAAAAGATAATCTCAAAGCTTATGGCCGACAACCGCCTCATGGATATGCTACCGACAATAATTGATGATGCTGAAAGTGCATTTGTAAAAGAACGGCTTAACACGGATAAAGTAACACCCTGAATTATGGGAACTCCGAATGTTACTGCTAGGACCTCACAGTGGGTCCTAGCCTTAGGTTGACTTCAATAACGTCGGATCTTCTCCAATGGGATCGACACTTACTCTAAAGCACTCAAGTAACGGTCGGTGTTTGGGAACTGAATCTCTACTTCCAGCCCTTCTAAGTTCTTTTGTAGCTCAGGTTGAGCCGTCAATCGGTTATGGGCTTTTCCTAAAACGTCTTTTACTCAATGCATTGGCGTTTTCCTTCACCTTTCTCAAGTGTTACCGGACTTCTAGGTCTTAGTCATTAACCAAATCGATTGATCATTCTCTTTAGCTCCTCCAACTCTCTTGATCTAGTCCAGATCACACCAGGTGGTTACTCTTACTCCGCATACTATGGGCGATCAACTTCCAATCCCTCTAAAGGTGGTCTTCGTGGTATCGGATCGGTTTCCCGACTTCTACTTCAACGTCGTTCTTAACGCTCCCGTTATCCTGTCGTTTAATTATGTTTCTGTCGTCATTCAATGATAACGTCTCACTACAGTTCTCGGTTGCTGGGCAGAGTTAAATCCATCAGTCAACTATATTTCTAAGCCTTGTCGTGAGCCATCTCATTCCGTGTGATGTCCTGCTTTCTGACTTATTTAACTGGTACATGAAATGATGCCGGTTAACTCCGAGTGAATTACTACCCTTTGTTTGGGCGTCCTTGCCCATGTATGTTCATAATTCTCTGGTTCCTCTCTGAAGGGTATTGATTCCTTACAATCATCCCAGTCCATGGGTTGTCTTATCGGTCTCATTCTTGCTATTTTCTGGTGATGTTGTGTCACGGGTCGTTTGTATTCTTAACTATCATTTTCATAAGGGTAGTGGCTATCGAGCGTCAACGCAACTCTTCTGGCGTCTTTACTCTTTAACTATTCATTTTTCGGTATTTGGGTCTTTTCCTCACCTGTCTACTTGTCTCTGTGGAATTGCTTCTTTGATCATACTAGACCCATCTGATTGTCGGTGTGGTCTACGTTAAACAGGTCTTGATGATATTCTACTGTAAATTCCTTATTGTGTAGATAGTTGATAGTTGATGTAATATTTAGTGAGAAACTAAAAGAGCAAACAAAATCAGACTTCAATTGCTGCATTCATTACTCTAGTTCAGATCACATCTTCTTTGAAGCACAAATGAATAAGTGCTTTGAAGCTGCAACCGATTTGAGTGGAATTACACTCAGCAGATTGATGTCAATTGCTCATCTACATTCATCACTCTAGTTCAGATAACATGTACCTGCCAAAACACAAATTAATAAGTGCTTTGAAGTTGCAACAGACTTGAGTGGATTTACATTCAACAGATTGAAGCACTCTTCATGACATTTAATCATTTAGATCCTAAAGCCTTGAATTCTAAGCATGATTGGCTTCAAATAAGCATTATTATCGAACTACTTCCTCAAATACCAAAGCTTAACAATTTACCCCTCTATCTTTTTGCATAACCGCCTTTCTCTTCTCACTATCTCATTCTTATTTTCATGAGTGACAAAAATTGAATATTGAGGTACATAAGCAAGCAATTACATTGGATCGCCCTGTATGTTCTCTTTTAGTTTGTAAATAAGATTGATTATGTAAGCAGATAAATACTTCCAATTGCCAAGAGTGATTGCAATATTAAGTGAGAAACTCATCCATGGTGTCACGGGCATTCTCAAGGATAAATCAGAAAGAATGGTGGAAACTAAGGGCCCGTTTGGTTTGAGAAGCTGAAAGTTCTAAATTATGCTGAATTTCTAACTGAGATTACTATGTGTCGATCTTACTTCCCATTCTCTGTCACCTACAAATAGAAGAACAATTCCTTCTTGTTTTCAATTTTGATGGCACGCAACATTTTATATTGCGATTCCCATTATCCTAGGATGTAACCTTAACCTTAAAGTGATGTCTAAAACTACTTTCACCATCAACGATCAGACGACTAACAACCCTGTGTAGGTTACCTCACTTCAGATTGACTATTACCACACTAAACTACATTCTTCCTTTCAGTTTGACCAACAAGGTAACTGTCCTTTACAATGCGCAACTCACAAAAACACTATCAATACATAATGCTAAAACTCAATTTGCTAGCGAATAGAAATGCCAACATAGAAAATTCTCATCAACTATCTACACAATAAAGATTTCTAAAGAAGAGTACAAAGAGTGTATAACAATACGTGATAAAGTAAGCTATGGAAGTTGAATACTAATTGAAAATAAGAAAACAGTATTTGAATCCCAAGCTAGCCTATATTTACCAACATGTTTGTTTTTACATTAGCTATCCATCTTATTCTATACACCTTTTGAGTGAGTTAAATGACTCAAATCATCAAACATACGCACTCTCATGATTAATGATATAGAGATGAACGTAAAGTACTAAGACATGATCATATAAATGAGATGTGGCATGCTCACGCATTGAACATCACACAACACAATCAAACACTTATAGATGAAATACAATACATTATGCTTCTTTTTCTGGCTAGTACTTGACACATGATCAAGATCAACATATCTCTCATTTCTAGGTTCTCTGTGTTTGTCGCATAAAAGATACGGAATTCACATCTATCCAACCATGATTTGTTTGTGACCAACACCAATCATGAAAATTTCTGCGTAACTCAAACATGGACGGATAATTTGTATTGATATCAAAGGAATATTCTATGAGATCCTAATTTAATTTAATAGCAATAAAATATTAATTCTGTAATTTCGGTTCACATTCTAATATTATTAGATGTCTATAATAAAAACGATATTTATACTTTTATGTCTTTAAGCATAAAATGAAATAAATAAACTTACTTGGAGAAGCATGACAAGTTAATTCAGATCATTATATTTCTTTTTGTCAATGGAAGGGTTATGCTTTCAATGTCGGATCGGGGATGTGAATATTGACTTGATTTGACATGTATTTATATAACTTCAATCCTCCTTCGGCTACAAATTCAATGACTAGCGTTAGAATTTTGCATTACACGATATAGGGCGCTCCCATTGGGAACGGGAGGCGCACTCCTATTGCGTCTAGGAGTCTCATTCCTACTACATCCGGTAGTCTCATTCGTGATATGAGTTAAATGACGTAAATTGTTTGGATAAATAGCAATTCCGGTTGATAAATATAATTATAAACATGAAGAAAAGTCTTTCACCAAAGGTTATTGGAGATTATATTTTAGAGTGTGTTTGATACGAGATGGAGATTGTAGATGAGATTATTAAAATAGCTTATCTGAGTGAAAATAACCTCTCCGTCTCTCACCCAAGGTTATTGGAGATTATATTTTAGAGTGTGTTTGATAAGAGATAGAGATTGTAGATGAGCTTATTAAAATTTATCTGAATGAAAATAACCTTTCCGTCTCTCACCCACGGTTATTAGAGATTAATCTCTTATAATCTTCATCTAGATTAATCTTCTAAAAAACACGTATGTCTTACCAAACACACCAACTAGTTTGTCACGTATTAATTGGTACGTTTTAGTTTGATTGGGTTTTGACCCACGAGTCTATAAGGAGATGGGTATATAATTGAATCAAAGCTCGTCTCTTTGTGCGTTTTTATGCAAAAAAAAAAATGTTGAACCACGTGGAAATGCACAAACTAGTGTATTTGACAATAAATTTGGATAAAAACAATAGAAATGTAAAATTAAAAATTTGAAAATTGTCATACACTTGCAAAGAACTTTGTATTTGAATCAAGATACATAATACATAACAAATGGGTGTTTTGAAAAATTAAACAACGTTCTAACAAGATTGCGTAAATAAAAGAAATGTTAGTTGCTAACGTAGAGTTCGAAAACACATTAAAAGTCCACGCATTAGCTCTAAATATGATAACATGGTAGCGTTTTTATGTCGTTCCTAACACGAGCCTATATATATTTATACTTTTAAAAACGTTAATTTCATTTTTAATGTGCTGATAACTCAAAAAAACTAATTTATATAAGTACACCACTAATATTCAAATGACCACAATAACACTAAACTAATTGGCTTTTACCAACGGTCACCAATTTAAATATCAAGTAGTGTTAGTGGTTTATAGTGAGTAGTACTAGTACTGTACAAAATTCCCTCTTTTAGCGGTTGTTCTCTGTTTCTATGCATTTTCCTTTTTCACGTCAGAGCTCCTCTATAGGCTATCAAGTCATGGCTTATTCTCCATTATCACCACAACCATATAATTTCTTCCATTACTATCTGCGTTAAGGAGAAAAGCACCACCCCACACTCATCCGAAACCCTAAAAGTTTCAGCTTTACAAACACACTATAGTGCGAGATGGAGATTGAAGGAGTGGGCGACGTCAATTTGTCCAAAAGGGTGGTGGAATTGGAGATTCAATGTGGCCAGTTTAAAGAGGAGATAATCGATTTAGAGCAAGGAGTGATGGAGGCGAACGACAAGGAGGCAAAAATGAAGCAGAAGTACTCGAAAGTGAAGGAGAAGTGTTTGGAAATGAAGGAGACGCTTGATTCAGAGAAGAGTAAGTGGAGGGAGGAATGCGGTAAGATTAGGTTGAAATACCGGCATTCTGAGTTGCAGAGGAGGACCCTTGAGATTGATCTTGCTGTGGCCAAAAACAAGGACCGTGGGGTTACTGAAGACCCAAGGGTGGATGAAGTTTCCAAGAAGCTGAAACTTGAGGAAGAGAAGAATTTGGAACTGAATCACAAGATTCAAGCTTTGGACATGGACAAGGAGCGGTTGGTTGCTCAAGTTTCCCAGCTGAAAAGGGAAAAGGGTGAGGAGGTTGACAGGATTTTGATTGAGAAGATGTCTTTTGAGGAGGCGAGTAAGAAGAAGCATCTGATACTGCTCAACAAGATTGATTACTTGGTGGAGAACAAGAGAGTCATGGAGGCCAATTTGTCTCAATCCAAACATGGAGAAACAGGAAGAGATAAGAAGGATTCACAAAGAGAAGGCAGATTTGAAGGAGCAAGCAGAAAAGATCATTTTGGAAAAGGATGAACTCATTAAGGTGTTAAGTCAGAAAATCGAAACCTTTGAGGCTCAAAAGAAGGAAATTGAAGAACAAAAGGCTTTAATGGGTTCGAAGAGAGAAGAAAATGTGGATCTGGGTACTTCTGCTGCACTGAATCAAGGTATAATCTGAGACTTTTAATCGTCTTACCATATCAAATAAATAAATTGTTTTTTCCCTTTCATCACAGTAAACATATTTGTAGCTTAAGCTTTAACAAGAACGCAAGTTCACCCTATTTGGGGTTCACTTTAAACCAGTTGATGACTTGCATATCTGGATGCAACTTGACTTAGAACCCTAAACCATCTGTTATTTGATTCACAATCAACTCAACCTTAATACTTGCATAACTTGATGTCAAACCTGCGTTTACATAGTTGGAAACGAAATGATGATATATGTCTAGTTGTCTCACTCTTGCCAGCAGGGTATGAGTAACACAAGAGATTGCATTGCCTTTGTGGCGAATTGATGAGATTCAAATGAAAGGTCTTTTTTAGCACAAGTTATTCATGGCATGAAATGGATGGTTAGTTCTATGAGCATAGCATATTGATGTGATTTTTTCATCAATGTAGCTCTTGGGTTACTGGCTTATAGGCAAATATTGGATACTTTGACAAGGTAATTTAGAATGTGCTTGTGCAGGCAACATTGGAGGTGAAGAACAAACAAGGCTTATTAAGGTCGATCGCAGGGAGCCTTTGCCGAGAAAGTTGACTGGTGATTGCAAACGCAGACAGCCTTTATTAAGGAAAATAACTGGAGGTGGTATTGCAAGCCGAACAAGATCAGATAGCGTATATTGGATGGATTCATGATATGATTCGGTATGCTGTTATTGGTTAATCTATCTCTGGATCTGAGATTATGTTTAGTCTAGCATGCTAGTGCATATCTAAGTACCAAAAGCTTATCATGGACCATGTAGGATGGTATTGTAGCAAAATGGTCTAATTTGGCGAGTTTTGAATTGGGTCATTTTGGTTTCTGGTAATTTTGGATCAATAGATGATAGCCATATGCTTCCCGTCGGAGAAATCTGACATTCGCCTTGTACTAACCAGTTGCATTCGGTAATATATCTTCAATTAAGTTGAGTTCCAATCGTATTACATTACTTGTTTTTGTAGGATTGGTTGTAAACGTGTAAAGCTCTATTGTTCATTGAGAAGAAGCATTACATATATAGAAAACCTATAAAACTAAGAAAGACTATAAAATATACGATTGCCTTCTAGATAAGAGAATAACGTAAATATAGGGATAGCAATATACAGAGATATCTTTGGAAAGCAATATACAGGAAAGGAGATATCTTTGGTAACGTAATATTCCCCCTCAAGTTGGCGCATGTATGTCCCGAATGTCCAACTTGCGAAGGAGATAATGGAAAGGTTGATGACCTAAGGCCTTGGTAAAAATGTCTGCTAAGTTGTTGATGGAGCGGATATGAGCTGTTTTGATGGTGCCGTTTGAACTTGATCCCGGATAATGTGACAATTCACTTCTATGTGTTTAGTGCGCTCGTGGAAAATTGGATTTGTCGCGATGTGCAGGGCTGTTTGATTGTCGCACCATAAATGGATAGGTTGCTTGTGAGTGACTCCTAAGGATTTGAGAAGTGATTTAAGCCAAATCAGTTCGCACGTTGTGGATGCCATTGCACGGTATTCTGCTTCTGCAAAGGAGCGGGAAACTGTGGTTTGTTTCTTCGTTTTCCAAGAGATGGGAGACTCACCCAACATGATAAAAAACCAGTCAAAGAACGACGAGTAAGAGGACATGTGGCATAATCGGAATCACAAAAAGCATTGAGTTGTAAATTACTCGATTGAGATAAAAATATACCTTTACGGGGTGCGGATTTGAGGTAGCAGATGACTCGGAGGGCTGCGTTCCAATGGGCGACTGATGGATTTTGGAGAAATTGTGCCAAAATATGTACAGAATAGCAAATGTCCGGGCGGGTAATTGTGAGATAGATTAGGTGTCCCACTAGACGACGGTAACGTTCTGGATCAGCATAGGGGGTGCTAGTGGTGATGGCGAGACTGTGATTCGGCTCAATGGGAAAAGTCACAGGTCGAGTTGCGAGATTGCCCGTTTCATGTAAAATGCCGAGCGTATATTTCCGTTGAGATAGTAGAAGACCAGCCGGTGTGCGAGTTATCTCGATCCCAAGGAAATACTGTAGGAGACCTAAGTCTTTCATGTGAAAACATTGGTTTAGATAAAACTTTAAGTTTTGAAATAGAAATAGAATCATTACCAAAAATGATGATGTCATCCACGTAAATTAGGATGTGTAAGATAGTTGTATCACGCTGGTAGGAAAACAGGGAATAGTCGGCGTAAGATTGACGGAACCCGACATGTGTGAGGGCGCCTGTCTAAGACCATAAAGTGATTTCTGGAGGCGACAAACCTTAGAAGGATCTGATGGTTCGAAACCAGGCGGTGGCTTCAAATAAACTTCTTCTTGGAGATCTCCGTGGAGGAAGGCATTATGAACGTCGAGCTGGTGTAGTTCCCATTTTTGAATAGAAGCTACTGCAAGAAAGACCTTTATAGAATTCATTTTAGCAACCAGAGGATAAGATTCGGAAAAATCAATACCGGGTCGTTGACGATTCCCAAGAACAACAAGACGAGCCTTGTATCGTTCGAGAGACCCGTCGGCTTTGTACTTTAAGCGGTATACCCATTTGCAGCCAATGGGAGTTTTGCCTGGAGGAAGATCGACCATTTTCCATGTTTTGTTCCGAAGAAGAGCGTCGATCTCGGATTTCATTACAGAACGCCATTCAGGATGCAGATTGGCGGTTTTATACGAAATTGGTTCTGGAATTCGAGCTACAGCTGCAATATAACCTTTAATAGATGGAGATAGATGATGATAAGAAAGAAAATTAGAGATTGGATACCTTACCGTTAACGCGGAACGAGATGGAGCGGAGGGACCCGTAAATGGTGTGATAGAGCGGATGGTATTACAAATGTAATCATCGAGGTGAGAGGGAGGATGTGTGGATCGAGAGCTCCGACGTGGAGGGTGAGGCGGATTTGTAGTAGTTAAAATAGGTAAGGGCTCCGATGCAGATTCTAAGGAATCGGGTGTATTAGAAATAGAAGAGGGAGGAGTTAAATAGAGTCAGATGAGGTAGGATTAGAGTTAGTGGAGGAGGAGACGTGAGTGAAGGAGAAGAGGATGAGTGAGACCCACGTTGATTGGAAAGAGATGGAGTAAATATAGGGTTTTGGGTAGGATTATCAGTTAAGGAATTAAGAGATGGAGAGTGGTGGGACCTAGGAATAGTATGTGTGATTTGTGATGGAACAAGATTAGTATTATTGTGTGTGTCAGTAGAAATAGGATATTGTTGTGATCTTTCAACGAGTTACTTCATAAATAGAGAGAAGAAGAAGAAGACAATGTTTTGTGGTTTTGTTGCACAAACCTTGCAGCTAGGGTTTTCAATATACTTTGGTGGATAATGAATACAACCCTACACCTATCTATTTAGGTTATAAATAGATAGAATCCTCTATAAATAGATAGAGTCCTATAAAAAGATAGAATTCTATAAATAGATAGAATCCTCCGCGGAGGGCGGAGCCCCCCGCACCCCCTGTCGCCCCGGGCCCATTAATCCATGGGCCCAAAATATGTTTTCTCTGACCCATTGTATCAGTATACTTAGATTTATTGTCTTATTATAACAATCTCCACCTAGACAACATAATCTAATACAAAATTTGGAAACACATATACAACTCCAAGATCTTGTCACTAGATCCTCCTTGTTTCTCTTGACACGGGGCTTTCTCATGGCCCCTGCGGCTCCTGGCGCCTCCTAGCGTTGCCCCTGCGGCTCCTGGTGCCGCCCCTTTGGTTCCTGGTGCCTCCTGGCGCCGCCTGGCGCCTCCTGGTGCCGCCCCTGCGGTTCCTGGCGCCTCCTGGCACCGCCCTTGCGGCTCCTGGCACCTCCTGGCGCCGCCCCTGCGGCTCCTGGCGCCCCTGCGGTTCCTGGCACCTCCTGGCGCCGCCCCTGCGGTTCCTGGCGCCTCCCCTAAGGTTCCTGGCACCTCCTAGCGCCGCCCCTGCGGCTCCTGGCGCCTCCTGGTGCCGCCTGACACCGCCTCTGCGGTTCCTGGCGCCTCCTGGCGTCGCCCCTGCGGTTTCTTGGATCAGCACCCACGGCTCTGTTGATCCACCCCCGCGGTCACGCTGCAGAAGCTCTTCTTCGTCTTCAACATTCCCTGCTGCGTTACCATATCCTTAACTCGTCGTTGCCAAAGACCGAAGTTGCCAGTTTCGTTGAATCGCGGAACCTCAAATTTTGCAACGGAACTCATCGACAACCTTGCTCTGATACCAATTGTTGTGATCTTTCAACGAGTTACTTCAGAAATAGAGAGAAGAAGAAGAAGACAAAACGTTTTGTGGTTTTGTTGCACAAACCTTGCAGCTAGGGTTTTCAATATACTTTGGTGGATAATGAATACAACCCTACACCTATCTATTTATAACCATAAATAGATAGAATCCTCTATAAATAGATAGAGTCCTATAAAAAGATAGAATTCTATAAATAGATAGAATCCTCCGCGGAGGGCGGAGCCCCCCGCACCCCCCTGTCGCCCCGGGCCCATTAATCCATGGGCCCAAAATATGTTTTCTCTGACCCATTGTATCAGTATACTTAGATTTATTGTCTTATTATAACAATCTCCACCTAGACAACATAATCTAATACAAAATTTGGAAACACATATACAACTCCAAGATCTTGTCACTAGATCCTCCTTGTTTCTCTTGACACGGGGCTTTCTCATGGCCCCTGCGGCTCCTGGCGCCTCCTGGCGTTGCCCCTGCGGCTCCTGGTGCCGCCCCTTTGGTTCCTGGTGCCTCCTGGCGCCGCCTGGCGCCTCCTGGTGCCGCCCCTGCGGTTCCTGGCGCCTCCTGGCACCGCCCTTGCGGCTCCTGGCACCTCCTGGCGCCGCCCCTGCGGCTCCTGGCGCCCCTGCGGTCCTGGCACCTGCCCTCCTGGCGCCGCCCTGCGGTTCCTGGCGCCTCCCCTAAGGTTCCTGGCACCTCCTAGCGCCGCCCCTGCGGCTCCTGGCGCCTCCTGGTGCCGCCTGACACCGCCTCTGCGGTTCCTGGCGCCTCCTGGCGTCGCCCCTGCGGTTTCTTGGATCAGCACCCACGGCTCTGTTGATCCACCCCCGCGGTCACGCTGCAGAAGCTCTTCTTCGTCTTCAACATTCCCTGCTGCGTTACCATATCCTTAACTCGTCGTTGCCAAAGACCGAAGTTGCCAGTTTCGTTGAATCGCGGAACCTCAAATTTTGCAACGGAACTCATCGACAACCTTGCTCTGATACCAATTGTTGTGATCTTTCAACGAGTTACTTCAGAAATAGAGAGAAGAAGAAGAAGACAAAACGTTTTGTGGTTTTGCTGCACAAACCTTGCAGCTAGGGTTTTCAATATACTTTGGTGGATAATGAATACAACCCTACACCTATCTATTTATAACCATAAATAGATAGAATCTTCTATAAATAGATAGAGTCCTATAAAAAGATAGAATTCTATAAATAGATAGAATCCTCCGCGGAGGGCGGAGCCCCCCGCACCCCCTGTCGCCCCGGGTTCATTAATCCATGGGCCCAAAATATGTTTCCCCTGGCCCATTGTATCAGTATACCTAGATTTATTGTCTTATTATAACAATCTCCACCTAGACAACATAATCTAATACAAAATTTGGAAACACATATACAACTCCAAGATCTTGTCACTAGATTCTCCTTGCTTCTCTTGACACGGGGCTTTCTCATGGCCCATGCGGCTCCTAGCGCCTCCTGGTGTCGCCCCTGCGGCTCCTGGTGCTGCCCCTTTGGTTCCTGGTGCGTCCTGACGCCGCCTGGCGCCTCCTTGTGCCGCCCCTGCGGTTCCTGGTGCCTCATGGCACCGCCCTTGCGGCTCCTGGCGCCGCCCCTGCGGTTCCTGGCGCCGCCCCTGTGGTTCCTGGCGCCTCCTAGCGTCGCCCCTACGGCTCCTGGCACATCCTGGCGCCGCCCCTGCAGCTCCTGGCGCCTCTTGGTGCCGCCTGGCGCCGCCTCTGCGGTTCCTGGCGCCGCCTGGCGTCGCCCTTGCGGTGGCCTGATCCGCCCCTGCGGTTTCCTGGATCCGCACCCATGGCTCTGTTGATCCACCCCCGCGGTCACGTTGCAGAAGCTCGTCTTCTTCGTCTTCAACATCCCCTGTTGCGTTAGCAGATCCTTAACTCGTCGTTGCCAAAGACCGAAGTTGCCAGTTCTGTTGAATCGCGGAGCCTCAAATTTTGCAACGGAACTCATCGACAACCTTGCTCTGATACCAATTGTTGTGATCTTTCAACGAGTTACTTCGGAAATAGAGAGAAGACAAAACGTTTTGTGATTTTGCTGCACAAACCTTGCAGCTAGGGTTTTCAATATACTTTGGTGGATAATGAATACAACCCTAAACCTATCTATTTATAACTATAAATAGATAGAATCCCCTATAAATAGATAAAGTTCTATAAAAAGATAGAATTCTATAAATAGATAGAATCCTCCGCGGTGGGCGGAGCCCCCCGCACCCCATGTCGCCCCGGGCCCATTAATCCATAGGCCCAAAATATGTTTTCTCTGGCCCATTGTATCAGTATACCTAGATTTATTGTCTTATTATAACAATTGTTGTTATGATCTTTCAACGAGTTACTTCAGAAATTGAGAGAAGAAGAAGACAAAACGTTTTTGTGGTTTTGCTCCACAAACCTTGCAGCTAGGGTTTTCAATATACTTTGGTGGATAATGAATACAACCCTAAACCTATCTATTTATAACTATAAATAGATAGAATCTTCTATAAATAGATAGAGTCCTATAAAAAAATAGAATTATATAAATAGATATAATCCTCCGCTTTGCTCCCCGCACCCCCTGTCGCCCCGGGCTCATTAATCCATGGGCCCAAAATATGTTTCCCTTGTCCCATTGTATCAGTATACCTAGATTTATTGTCTTATTATAACAATCTCCACCTAGACAACATAATCTAATACAAAATTTGGAAACACATATACAATTCCAGGATCTTGTCGCCAGATCCTCCTTGTTTCTCTTGACAGTGGGCTTTCTCACTCATCTAACAACGAGTGACATGAACCAAATCCAAGCAATGCTTGAATTTGTCTGCGGTAACCGGTTTGGTCATCATATCAGCTGCATTCTGAGAAGTGTGTACCTTCTCCAAGATGATCTCACCAGAAGCTTCTAGCCGTGCCTTGTACCTTATGCCTTCTTTCTCTGAGATGCCTTGTTTCTTCTTGAACACCCATTTGCATCCTATTGCCCTCTTACCTGCTGGAAGAGGAACCAACTCCCACGTCCTGTTCTTATGGAGAGATTCCATCTCCTCAGCCATAATACCTATCCATCCTTCTTTCTTCTGACTATGAATAGCCTCTTGAAAGTTGGATGAATCATCTGTGCCAATGACTAGAGCATAATTAACCATCTTCTCAAAACCATATCTTATAGGGGCCATTGTGATGCGTCTGCTTCTGCCAGAAACAAGAATCTCAACCTATTGTTGATCTACATCATGCTCACCACCTGCTGGTGTAGGTGTGCTAGAATATGAAAGTTCCACCTCCATTGCTGATCTAGATTCAGTCTTTGTAACTGCAGGTTTCTCAACTTCCTTGGCATGTAGAAGCATTGCCTGCTCATCAGATACAACATCTCGACTGATCATCCGTTTATTTGCAACAGGATCCCAAAACTTGATATCCTTCACACCATCCAGGAGACCTCGCTTGTGAAGCTCAATCATCCCCTTTTCGCCAATGTGACCCAGACGCATATGCCACAGAGTTGTGTAATCGGTGTCAGAATTCACGGCTGCAACTCCACCTACAACGGTACTCCCTACCAACCGGTAGATATTACCCGATGTAATCTGCCCCTTCATAACTGTCATTGCCCCTTGCTCACCTTTACACATTCCTTTTCTGTTTTGAAACAGAATCCTTTCACATGTAAAGTTCCCAAGAAAATCAGATTTTTCTTTAGAGCTGGAATGTGACACACGTCAGTCAATGTTCGAATCACACCATCGTGTATCCTCACCTTTATCTGCCAAATGCCAACAACATCACAAGCCTTGTTGTCTCCTAATCGGACGGAGCCAAAAGTTCCAGACTTGTACATCTCAAACCAATCTCTATTCGGAGTCATGTGAAATGAACATCCCGTATCCATGATCCATACATCTGAGTAGTTGCCTGACGTCACAGAGAGCATATCAGAATCTGCACCATCTGAGTCATCTTTCTGCACCACGTTTGCTGATCTTGAAGATTCCTCTGACTTCTTATCTTCGTACTTCTTCTTCCTGGCAGAACAATCACGTTTGAAGTGACCGTCCTCCTTGCAGAAGTAACAAGTTACTGGCTTTTTACCCTTGGACTTAGACCTGGATTGTTTGTTGCTTCCTTCTTGCTTCTCTTTCGTCCTCCCTCTATCCTAGTTGCTTCTAACATACAACCCTTCGCTTTGAGAACTCTCACTAGTATGTTGTCGTCGTTCGGCTTGTGAAAGCAACGCTGTTGACACCGTATCAAGACTTATCTTGTCTTTTCCACACGTCAACGTCAACACCAGATTCTCATATGAAGAGGGTAGAGAACATAGCAAGATCATACCTTTATCTTCATCTCCAAGTTTTACATCCACCCGAGCCAAATCCCTAATAATTTGATTGAAAATATTCACGTGAAGATTTTGACATATACCGTTTCTCCAATTGGGTCCAAATCTCTTGACAAGATTTGAGATCAATAACGTGGTATATTACCTCGTCTTCCAAATAGAGCCGAATGACCGACGCTGCCTTCTCTTGCATCTCCTCCCATTCGTCGTCTTTCAACGACTCCGGTTTTGTCTCCTTCAACATCCCCTGCTGCGTTAGCAGATCCTTAACTCGTCGCTGCCAAAGACCGAAGTTGCCAGTTCCGTTGAATCGCGGAACCTCAAAGTTTGCAACGGAACTCATCGACAACCTTGCTCTTGATACCAGTTGTTGTGATCTTTCAACGAGTTACTTCAGAAATAGAGAGAAGAAGAAGACAAAACGTTTTGTGGTTTTGCTCCATAAACCTTGCAGCTAGGGTTTTCAATATACTTTGGTGGATAATGAATACAACCTAAACCTATCTATTTATAACTATAAATAGATAGAATCCCCTATAAATAGATAGAGTCCTATAAAAAGATAGAATTCTATAAATAGATATAATCCTCCGCGGGAGCAGAGCCCCCGCACCCCCTGTCGCCCCGGACCCATTAATCCATGGGCCCAAAATATGTTTCCTCTGGCCCATTGTATCAGTATACCTAGATTTATTGTCTTATTATAACAGATAGATATCGAGTGAGTAGGAAAGTTGGAAGATATGGAATCATGTGTTAGTGGAGTAGGTAACAGCTATACACGAGATTACGCTGTCTAGTTGTGCCACTCTTTGACAGCAGGTTCAGAAGACACGAGATTACATTGCATTGGTAGCAAATTTATGAGATTCAAATGCCCTTTTCATGATATAAACATTGACACTATTTTCAAGCTATATTTATCTACTTGTTTTGCTGTCACTAATTAAGGGAGAAGAATGTCTTCCTGTCATTTGAGTTTTGTTTTACTAGCAATGCTCTCTGTTTTAAGTTTTAACTGATTTTTGGTTCATAGGCAAATACTGGAAACTATATATATATTTTTTTATATATTTGCTCATTAAGAATATTTTGACGTCCTTTGTCAAATGTAGTTTGCGTTTGCTGGCATTTGTACGAGTACTTTTATTTTCACTATGATTGGTGCTTCTGTGTTGGTTAGAAAGGACAATCGTGCCAGTAGATTGTTTACGTGCGCTTGGCAATGCATATGCTAAGTTGCTAGTCTCTGATCCCTATCTTTTTCCATCTCCTCTATTGTGCAAATCCACTGAGAATAAAGCACAGACATACTAATGGTGCATACAAGACGCCAGAAACTGAAGTCGACGTTTTGCATCTAGCTTGCTCAGATTATGTTTAATTTTCACCTATGTATTATGCCGATGCCAACAGACACATACTATTAACACTAGCAAGCCACATCAATTCAGTACCTATATATACTTCCATTGTAAGAATCGTTTAGGCTGGTGGATTTTCCTTTAGTTATCAATTTGAATCCACAACAACATCTAAATTCGTTATATTCTGTTCCTGAGCCAAACAGCTAGAATCTGAGTTATCTCTATAAATTAAACTTGTTAGTTTGAATGCTTTAGTTGATTTTTTTTGTAGTTGAGCAATTGGAGTCCACTTATAGCTACCTCGCTATAGCAAATGATAAAGTTTATGAAAAAAAATAATAATTTACATCCTATATGCCATGTGTTTCTGCGGAATCTGTAGTCAAGCAAGAATCAGCAAATGCACCAAGTTAATATCAAGTGATAAACATAAAACATCATTGACGCATGTTTAGATCTACCTAACTGAATCATGTCCACATGTCTTTTAAATTGGAGGAATTTGGTCTGCATTCCCAAGTGTTATCTTGGAAATTTATATTTTGGTAATAATTTCAGAAACAATGCTTATATATGAATTATGATTATATACATTCTACTGATTCTGTTATGCATGATAAACAAACTAAGGCCGCTTCATAATCTTGTTCATTGACCACCTGAAATTTGAAGCATATAAAGCAATGCTTACAGTCCCAATTCTCTCACTATATAAAAATTTTCATTAGCTGCAGTAGCTAAGGAATTGGATTTGGAAGGCCTTTTGAACTAGCATTCAATTTTGTTGATTCTATCATGCACTAGTAATACTTGTTTATTGCATGATTATGAACCAGTCTTGTCTGTTATGAGAAAATTAAACAAGTAGGATTAAAATGAAGAAGAGAAGTTGCTTCTGTGAAGCAGTTTTATCTGTCATGTCCTACTGGGCTTCAACAGTTTCCATACAAGAGTGAACATTTTCAGCGCTATGATGAGTAAGATTCTATCTATGACTAAATGTTAATTTATATACCTTTATATTAAGTTATTATTATTATTTTTTTTCTAATAATTAAAAATTACATATATATCACTGTGTATGGCACAGTAACTACACTAGTTTTATATTCATCTTGTAATCTACAATCCAATCATCACAAAAATGGTGATATTTATGCTCTTGAATGTTACTATACAAGTAACCTAACATATAATGATATAAGTATTAGCTGCCAAATGAACAAATTAAAGGAGCACATTTCTGTTAAAAAAAAAACTAAATGTTGAACGTTATTACATGGAGATGGGTTTATATATAATTGAATCAAAGCTCGTCTCTTTTTGGGATGCAGTGTGCGGAAGAAGAGGCGAAGCTCTGTAACGAAAGTTGATCGACAGTAATGGCATTGGTGTCGTTGTTTCGGTACCACCTCCACTCCGCCTTGTTCCCATCGATCACCCTCAACCTCCCATGCCCGAAGCTTGCCTCCCTGTACATTGAGATCGATGGCGCTGGCTCCTCAAACCTGCGGTAACGTTCATTAGTGTTCAACAAGTTACTTTCATAAAAATCAACATGATTATACTTTATTTTTTCAGCATACTAATTAAACACCTCGTATATAAGGTAATATCCTTTCTCGCAATCATTTTAATTCTTATATTTTGTGTAGCGATATTTTTACAGCGGGTATATGGTGGCTTTGGAATTAGAGAAATGAACTGATTCTCAATAATAAGAAATGACCGGGAGATAAACACAAGTTCATCATTGAAAGAATTGTATATGGAGTATATCATAGGTTGGAGAAAAAGAGATGGTGAAAAGATTCTCAAATGACACTTCTATTATGGTCTAACGGTGTCAAGACTTAATAAAAAAGAACTTAGTTATCCAGATTCGTTACGTTTTTTACGAGACAAATCAAATCAAGTAGACGATCAATTAGTTGATTTAGGTTTTTATTTTACTGATGCATGTATTGTGTAATCCTCTCGAGAATATATTATATTTTATATATTATTTTATATATGTTAATGTAAGAGGTTGGACGGCTATCCCATTTGATTACTATTTAGCCTTTTTATTACAAATAAAAGTGCGCCTAGATGGTTGAAAGGTACCAGATCCAACCACCAAAGAAATTTAGATAAAGGAGTACAAAAGTTAGAAACTTACGTCATGGCAAGACCTTCTCTGTTTCCTCCATCGCCAATTGTAATGTAAACCGGTCCACACGGATCAGCAACGTTATTGTAAACCCTAGTCTGCATTGTTTCAAAATCACCCATCAAAACCCATACAATATATATATATACAAGAGAATTGACTGAGAGACTCACAAATCTTTCGTATGCATGAACATGGCCAGCAAAAACCACATCAACCCTAGCATTATACAACAACTTCTCCATAGCCATCCTCATCCCTTCGCCTTCTCCCTTATGCGCCGCATTCGAGTTATACCATGGTGCATGCAGCGCCACAAATAGCCACGGAGTACGAGCCCTGTCAACACGCGCCAGATCATCCTTGAGCCATTTGTACTGCTCCGAGTCAACGTCGTAATCAGTGTAAGACCCAAGCATGATGACGTGGATGGCCCCACTTGCCACGTCGAAGGAGTAGTAGAGGTTGGAGGTGGAGGCGCTCTCTTTGTAAGGCATGGGCCAACGTGAGTTGTAAGAGGTGAAGGATTGCGAGTGGAGGATCGGGATTGTCTCAATCTCGTGGTTGCCCTCGGTGGTCATCCAAGGGCGTGCGGAGGCGTAGGGCTCTACTAGGCGGCCGAAAGAGTCCCAGAGTGGTTGTTGGGTGTCGGCGTAGGAGAGGTCTCCGGGAAGGAGGAAGATGTCGTAGTCCTTTTGAGCTACGTGGTCTAGGGTCGATTTCGTCCACTCAGTTTGTCCTAAATCTCCTGTACGTATTTCCAAAGGCTTTGCGTTTATAATATATAATTTTAAGTCATTTTTCTTGATTTTTGTACGTGTTCTAAAGTCTATCGTACTATTATTATTATTCTGATTTTCTAAACATATGTTCTCACGGAGTTAATCAATTAGCCTAATTTTGTTATTAAACTATTTAGTTTTATGTTTTTACTGATATTTGTTTATTTAATTTCACCTAATACTCATAAGTCATAACTCATTTTCAATTTTTTTTTACACATTTGTCTTTTTAAATAGAAAAAAAAACTAATTAAAATCTTACAATTTTTTTATTGGCCATTTCAATATATTATAATAAAACAATCAACAGATGCACTTATCACCTGTCAATCAATAAATTAAGAAATATTAGCTTTTTGTTAACAATAAAAAAAATGAATAATTACAATTCTTGGATCATATTAACATTCAAGATGGTTCATTGTTTCATTTAAGTGGTAAAATGTAATGGTAATTTCAACCACGAAAGACGAAATGCGTATTTCAATGGACAACTAATATAGGTTATAATAAAACAATCAACATATGCACTTATCAACTGTATGTTTGATTTTTAAAATAAAATTATTGTTGGAAATAATCAGTTTCCAACATCGATTATATAATATCAGTGGGCTACTCCTATTGTCAATCGGATTTATGCGTTGAACTTGGGCCTAACACGCATGTACGCTCGGATACACATGATCCCGCTATACCCGGTACGTCTGTATCGTACTTTGACAAACCATTTGATTTTGTTAGACAAATAACAATAAGCTTTTCACACCCGGGAAGGTTTTTAACTTCAAGCTAAGATGAAGGCGATTGATAGACCCTATTTCAATTTTTCAAGTAGGAGGGGTGTTTCACAATAAATCGAAAGGCGAAATGCGTATCTCAATTGACAACAAATATAAGTTATGTTTCCCTTCAAAAAAAAAAAAAGAAGAGTTTTTGTCTCACCATCTTCGAAAACGTTCAGAACATAAACTTAAGGAAGCAACTACAGTTGTAAGAGTTTTGAGTTGAGAATGAATGTCGTCTAACGAAAGACAGTTACCTACAACGACGAACTCGAGGGGCAGGCTCGACGGCGGGGTCCGGAAAGAGAACTCAGATCCAGCCTTGCTACACCGGTAGTAGTACGTGGTGGCGGGTTTCAATGGCCCGATTGTGGTGTGATGGATCTTACCGGAGATATAGAAGAAGTATTGGTAGTGGAGGTGGTCGCCGATCACCGTGGCTTCATACTTTCCGGGCTCCGTACCATACTCAACCGTGGAATGCGCGAGGAAGCTCTCCGTTACCCACGACACTTTCATATGCTCCTCCCCTACCATTGAAACGTGAACCTACATATAACATAATACCATTAAAACAAACTACGCCTTGTTTGGTTGTGCTCAAACACAGATTTAGAAATCGGACCTGTTGCGGTTCATGTTTAGAGTTGTTGCTGTCAATGGAGATGAGATTCCGAGCACCTGGCCGAACGTAGGCCTGTGAAGGCAAGACTTGTAACTTAAGGACGAACAACAATCCAAGAAGGATCCGTAAGCGAGGAGAATTTCCCGAAATTGCCATTTTGTCTGTAGTATTAGCTGTAATATTTTTGAAGGCTAATGAATGGACAAGAGGCTTATGGGTATATTTATTCTGTTGGTAAATGGTGATTGCCGATGAGGATTTTAATGGAGTGAAGACAATAAGAATTAGTTGTCTTTTAAAGATTCTTTTACATACACGCTATCAATAATTTGTTGGGCCGTACACGTTATGATTTATGAATACTAAACTAAATGGCTTTCTTCGATCTCATCTATAATCAGACATGTCTTTGTCATATACTCTCATCAAAAGGCTATCCAACTTTACATATACAGACATTATGAATAAGAATTAGGGTTTGGGTTGTATGAACGTGTTGAGTGTCATTTCCATGGAGGTGTTTTTAAAATGTGAGTTATCCAATCTCCTCTTTCATTAAAAATGATGTACTATATATATAATGCTAAAACAATCATATATGCATTATACGCAAACCCAAGTGAATTTTTATTGTAAAACAAGTAGAGTATACAATAAGTTCTAACATTGTTATATACTGGACTCTAATTATAGAATAGATATATAGGATCAAAGTCAACCATTTATAAGGAGTTCATATAGTAGATAACTATTTTTTTTATTGGAGATAATTAGTTCGGTGAACTGCTCCTCATCGAGTTTATGTGTTGGGTTTGGGCCTAACTCGCATGTGCTCTCGGATGCACACGACTCCGCTCTACCCGATCTGTCTATATCGAACTTTGACATTTTTATTATGGACACACCAAATATGCAAACCTTGCTTCAACTATTTACAATTTAGAAACTCTAGAAAACCACAAATGAAATGCAATTAACCGATGCCAATTTCTTTTTATTTTTTTGATAAAAACAGCTTCATTCAATAAAATCATCGTCTTCACTGATCGAACATAACTCATCAGGCAAAAAACAACAAAAATCAAAACGAACGATAGTGGTCGGACATCTCCTTGCTACCCAATCTGTCACCTTGCTAGCCTCCCTTCGAATATTATTTATCTTAAAGTCAGAGTGTAATGAGCATTACATAAATCCTAATCAACGTCGACGTTAATGATAGAAGCAGGCCTGCGGTTTCATTGGACAAATCGAAGCCGGTGGTGGTAGTGGACTAGTGGAGGGGGATACATGGTGAAACGACGTCGTAAGGATGAAAATTCTTTATCAAACGAGTTTTCATTTTCTCTTTTTATTTCTTGTTTGATAAAAAATACTATCTTCCTCGTCGGTTTGCATTTCTTCGCAACCACACAGCAAAATCAGGTAACGTGCAAAAGCGCTTTTCCTCTCTTGTGGGAACCCTACCCCATTTTCACATATTTAAAAAAAAACCGCCCTTTATCTTAGAATTTATAAAACACACACCTCGATCAATTGATTTATATGGAACAAACATAAAAAGGGTGATTTATAAATTATAAATAGCCCATATTAACTATTTGAATATCATTTTTCTCGGATTAAAACGATTTAACAAATTGTAAACTTAAGAAATTTATAAAATTGAGACGGTTTAATAATTTTCGTAATGTTATGAGTTGCTTATACGTTCTCAAAGATTCAACCCTACTTAATTTAGCTTTGAATGTTTAAGCAATTATTGGGGGAAGACATTTTTAATATGAACATCTTAGAAGGTGAAGGATGTAATTAAAATAGGATTGAAAAGAGGTAGGCAATTAGTGGGGAGCAGAAAGAAAGAATGAGCATATTCTATCGCATGTACCATTTTTATGCTTCCTAAATCAAAGCTATTGACAAAAAAATGTTTTGGGGAAAATCCGCGTGTTCCTGACTCACACCGAGTATTTATAAATGGGTAATTTATTGCACACTCAAATACAACCTCACTTACAAGCTCTCTTGGAAGCCTTATCTCTTCTTGATGGAGTTACACAAATGAGGGGTGGTCACCCCTATTTATAGTCATCTCCACCTCCTCTACAGGAAGGTTCCGGAACTCGATTTTCCTAGATCATTCTGGAGCCTTCTCACTCAATCCTATACAAGTCTAGAACTCTCCCTAGATTTCTAGTCTAGTCTACAAAGTTCCGTCGAGTTCTAGATGTCTCCGGCATCTTCCGGGTAGATCCGCATCGTTCCGGAAGGAAGGTTCCGTCACCTTCCGGAATATTCCGCATCCTTCTAGAAGTTCCACTACCTTCCGGAATCTTCCGTCTTCTTCCGAAATCTTCTCTCTTCTTCCGAAATCTTCTTCTACCTTCTAGAGTGACCCATTATCATAGTATTTATATTTGAAATATGAATTAGTCTAACAAAAAATCACTTACATTTCACGGGACCACCTTTGCTTCTGCTTAAATATCACATGCATTAAACAAAATATTAGATTACCGGTGTGAAATAACCATTTTCAATTTAAGATTAAGTAAATTTTAGTAAAGAATGTGTTAAAAATACTAAAGGATAGATTAGGGAATGTGAAATAATTATTTTCAAATTTACCTTGTACAACTTACCTTCAATTCTCCATAAATAGTTTATTTTAGACTTCTATATACAATGATTGGTGTGAAAAGAAGTCCATTTAACACATATTTGCATAATATAAATGTAACACTCCTTCCTTGAATATTCATACATGCTCTTCCATTGTTAAGTTTGTGCATTTGTTGCTTCGTTGAACGGTCTTTGTTAGATAAAATGATGTACTTTAGCATGCATGTTAAGTTGATGTATTGTTTATGCATATACATTTGATATGTTATTTTGTTATTATAAGCATGTTATGTTGTGATCCTAATTGATTGTTGAGGATCAAAATTATGAGTAGTTTCTTAACATGGGAATTATTGACGACGTATGAGGGTGATGTTGACGAGGATATTAACGATGGTGATCCGAATGAGATTCAATATTTACTTATCAGTCCCAATCAGCCATAAAACTCAATATTATTCCTAAATAATATTAGAGGAAAAAACCGTAAATGTCCCTAAATTGTAATAACCGATGTCCGATCAAATGATCGGGTTTCTAATCGAATAAACCGAATATAACCGGTTTAAGTCCTGTAACGGATCGCTAGTTACCGTTCCTTGTCTGGGCCAGTTTGCTCCTGTCCTCACTTCCGGCCCTTCTCTGGCCCAGCTCCTTGGCAAGCCCAGCATCCTTATCTGGACTCTCTGCGTAGCTCCCTCTTCTCCCTCTCTCTCCCCTACGCAGGGAGCCCAACATCCTTATCTGGTTTAGTAGAAGGCATTTATCCTAGGCCGAAGTATGACACTTGACTTGTTCTGAAAAAAAGCTTTCTTAGGGTTTTGACTTAAGTTGTAAATTTGAGTGAACTCTCAAATCCATCCGTTATGGGTCTTTTAATGTTTTAAGGTGTTATTGGGATGTAGTGAGACATTTAGAACCGCTTTGGGTATTTTTCGGAATTTAGAAAAAGTTAGGGACATTTTGTTAATTTCCTTAAAAGTTGGGTTCTTGTTCTTTCTTCCTGAAAAACTTCCTTACTACACTAGGAACCTTCTAGAAGTTATCTAAGTGGTAGAAATTTGCTTTTCTGTCTGATCAAGTAGTTGATAATGTTTGCATGTAGACGGTAATGGGTAATGGCCGGTCGTCGATCAGTTCAGGTAAGTTTTACGGACTTGCTTAGCTAGCTCTTCTTGTATAAGTGTGTTATTATATTGGTACATGTTGGGTGTTTTATAATTATAATTTGAATGGGACGATCTTACTATATAATTAGACTCAAGTGTATAAAACGGGTCGTGGCATCACTGCCAGCAATGTCATGTTACTGGGAGGCTCTTTACGACCAGTCCACATCGGTATACGGTGAGATGCATCGGATACATTCCGGTTGGTTTATGGGGACAGAGGCGAAGGTAGGAGACCCTCGTGTCATGCACACAATAAGTTGAACAATTAGAATTGAATCACCTAAATAAAGATAATTATATGGTTTGAATGTGAGCATGTTGATTGTTTAATTTTCGCATTGTGTGTGATTTTGCGATAAATTACTATCTGATGTTTAGAATTGTTAGCTAATGGTGTCCACCGTCATTGCGTCATTGATAGACACTTTGCAGGTTAGGTAGCTGCTGAGAGATCCGGAGTGAGGTGCTCAGCCGGATTTCCGTACATGTTGGTTTGGGTGATGGGTTGTGTTGGTGACGAGACTCATTTCATTTCCTTTGGATTATGTCACGTATTTTTGGACGGCTGATTATTGTTTCTCTTTTTATGGTCATTTCATTTATTAAATTTTTTATTCGGTTTTCTTATTTGTTCCTTGTTGAAAGATCCGGTGAAATTGTTGTCAGGGTCGGGACCCGTTGTGAGGTCCTAGCCCGTGACATTCCGAGTTCTTAGAATTTGGGGTGTTACATGAATTCTTAACATCTTTGAATCATATATATTAATCATCCTATGATAAACTAAAAAAAGGTAATTGTTAAAGAAAAAAGAGGGATTTACAAAGGATCAACTTATATATATTAATCATTCTATGATAAACTAAAAAAAGGTAATTGTTAAAGAAAAAAGAGGGATTTACAAAGGGTCGACTTGACAAGAGAGGCAATGTGCTTTTGATAACCAAAGGGGGAGAGAAGACAAAAAAGTGAGAACAATTAGTAGGAGCTTAATTCTGAGCATGTTGGCTTAGGCCATGTTATCAAAGCTTGGATTCTTTGTTCCCTCTTGGGTATAATGGAGTAGAAGTCCTGCATGAGCTCACCAAGGGTGGAGTATCTCTTTGGTATATGAATCTCATGCAAGACAATGTCAAGAACCAACTCTATATATATATATATATATTCAATCCATAGATGACCTGTGGTCTCAGCGTGAAAATTACAAAGTTTGCCGTATAGTCATGGACAAGATTCCAGGATTGCAGTTAGGTAAGGGTGGGTAGTTTATGGAGACAGGCCAGCCAAGATATAAAGCTGCATTTGGGAGGACACGGAGGACCCCAGCTATCAAGATTTCATTGGAAAGCAGCCGCGCGCGAAGTAGATAATATGTTTTTAAGGTGGAGACATAAGCTCGTCACCAAGGAAGACAAAGCCAGCGTTGGGCCGCCTGCCCCATAATCGGCCGTTGCGAGGAGAAGAAGAAAGAAAGGGAAAAGAGTTGGGCCGAAGAAGAAAAGGGCTTTATGGGACAAAGGAGGTAATGGGATGATAATCTAACTGATTAAACTCGCTCTTGATCGATGAGAAATGTAATAACCGAAAAATTTTCTTTTATTATTTTATTTAGTGTAGTTTTTAAATTGGTTAACCCTGAAACTCGACTCGAGTATCGAAAGCGACAAGCCGAACCAAACCGGGTGGGATCACTAGTCAGACCGGTTAAGTTGGGTAACCGGCCTTCCCATATCACCATTTGGGCCGGATGAACCCACCTCCTCGGCCCACTTCCTTGGCCCATCTCCCAAGCAAATCCTTCTCGGGCCAGTAGCAAGCAGAAAGCGGCTCATCCTCGCAAGACCCGCCATCTCCAACCCTCAACCGGAGTTACACCGTAGTGGACATTACACATCCAGTCAAGACAGTTATGGAGAAATTATGCCGGCCATGATGGTGGGAGTTATGTCGAAAAAAATTGAAGGGAAGGGCGGCCTTGAATGAATCGTGACGCCATAACACCGGTGACACCTCTCCATAACCCACGACCGACGACTTCTCACAACTACTCCCTATCGCAGACCGACATGCTCCTCACTTTCACAACACCGGCTTCCTCGCCGTGACCCCCACATTACAAGCTTACTTCCTTCCCTAACCTCTCGCCCGACCGACGCTACACTATTTCCTCTTCTCACCTCCTGCCTCATTTTGCTCTTCTCCGCCCAGTTTCGAACACCACACCAGCAAGCAACCGCCGCCACCCTCACGCCTTCATTAGACTCTGACGCCGTTTCACATAGCCACCTAGAGCACCACCACGCCAGGAGTGGTACCGGACGAAGTAAGTCCCCTCCTCTATCGAACTTCCGTCGGGTCGATACATAAAATAACAGTGAGTTTGAAAGAGAGTTTTTGGTGGCAGGTGTGGTGAGCAAGAATTAAAATTGCGACATCCCGTTGTTCGTTGTCACCAGCCGTTGCCAACCTTGCGCTTCCGGTACGTCTCGGACCCCCGACGTTCTCATACACCCTTTTTCCTAAAATATGTTGCTACCGAAAGTCGAAATGGAGACGTCTTAGTTCCGCATAACAAGCGGCGCCTTAAGCCTTGTTTCTGCGTGTGACAGGAATCAAACCCGAGGCTTCGACGTCCCTTACGTGCCTTGCCTAACGCCTCAACTAGCCAACAGTGGAGCTCGAACCGAAGATCAGTTGTCCCACTTACACCAGCTGCTCATGGGAAGTGAGGCTCGAACCCGAGACCACTTGGTTCCGATTTAGTTATACAAGTGACGGATATTTTTCCTACTCGATTAGCTGACGTCGGAAAGAAATCTAGGTATTCGAAATTCGTTACATTTATTTAATCCAGGATTTCGTATAATAATTTTATTATGTAATATAGAGGATGAATTAGAAGAATGTGTGAGAGAATTAGACCGGACTAGAAAGAACTAGAATGGACTAGGACTGGAAAAGTCTAGAATGGAGTTTAACGATAGATGATATGACGAGATCTTGCGGGAATTAAGTGATAAGCGGAATGATTGTATCAGGTAAAATTGTGGATCGTAGAAAATAATAAGAATAAGATTAGTGTATATACAGAACGATGAAATGATATGGAATTGAATCGATGTCTAGGTATGCAAAATCTTGGGGTTAATGATTGAGAAGAGTAATGATGCTAAATATCTTAAAAATATTTTAAATATAAATTTTATTTAAAAATAAAATATATTTAAGATATTATATGTAATATATATATATATATTAAATTTATGACATATTCTATATATATATATATATATATACGAGCCGGATTTTTCGGCCCAGTTGTACTTCTCCCTATGTTCATACCCGTCCGGATATGATCAGGTCTACCTAGGAGTTTTGCATCCGGCAAAAGAACATGAAAGAGCACACCGGGAACAAAAGACCCAATCCTACAACAAAACAACTAGTTTATATTGTTGCGGGTTTGTGCAATAGTCCGGATGTGAGAAAGAATCAAGTGAGTGTAGTTGTGGGTAGATGGAGAAATGTTCCGAAAGATAACACCATTCCGAACAACTCAAAGTAAATTGTAGAATAAAGCTTGACCAAGAACAAAGATAAGTGACTAGATGAAGAGAGGGCACATAGGACAGGAGGAGAGCATCTTGGATAAGATATGCGATAGTGATACAAACTACAAAATTATTACTTTTCTTTAACACCTTTAAAATGAGTACTTATGAGTGTTCTAGTTCAAAATAAGGCTTCTTATATCACCGGTTTACCAAAGTAATGCAAAAGTCTATTTTTGCTCTTATCGCATCTTCAAGCCTTCGTTGGTAGTTTCATGACCCTTTCACTGCCTTTTATAAGACTTTGAAGTTCAATGATGTCAAAAGTCGTGCAAAACCAATATTAATCTTATACCTATGTGCAAATCACTTATGGCATGAAATCACGCTATATTCAAATTAAAACTTCACCTCAGTTTTTCTACAATAAAAATATTTTTCTTATACATTTTAAATTCTTTTATTACTTTTACTTTCCGTGATTTCCGTGATTATATTGTCATCTAACATAGTACATAACTACTAATCCACTAATTATTCTAGTTATTTTTTTATATATACTGATTTTTTATAATATAAATAATATTCCAAAATATAGATATTTAATTAAAACTATAATATATATATTTTTATCTTTTTAATTAAAAATAGTGTAACAACGTTCATACATAACACGAATATTACACTAATTTCTCAGAATTATCAAATAAATTCCAAAAACACCAAATGATCAATCATTTCACTAAATTTGTCGAAATAGAATCCGTATGAATCAATAATAGCACAAGACTGTCTTATACGGAGTAGCATTGTATATTGGAAGTAGTGAGGAGTCAAAGATGTAATAATCAGGCCTTTGGGAAGCAGCTCGGACGGATTAGAGACATCAAGTACAACAACTCTAATATATTTTTATTTGGGTAATATCTTGTTTATTCTGTATAAAAACATGGTTTGGACACTTGTCTATGTTTTATTTTACAATTTATCACGTACACACTATTACTACCTAAGTGAAGACATCATCAAGTACATTATTCCCCTCACCATTAGAGACACCAATAAATTGGATGGATGAGTGAACACTTCGATCAATCACTCGTTCATTACTTATCCATCACTCGTACCGTCTTATGTTAGTTGATCGGGTGATTCGGATTCATTCACGGATTAAAAGTTATGGATATTATTAACTTACAATGCAGTTTTTAATTATTTTTATACATGTTATATAAAATGAATATCAACAAAACTAATAATATCTATAACAATAATATTAAAAACAAAAATCTAGACTTATTATAATTATAAGGTAAACACTAATAACATTATCATATTTTTGTGAATCGACATTCATCCATCCATAAAACATATATTTTGGACATAGTTTAAAACTAAGCCCCACCTTAGCTAGTAACAGGTTAAATCGACCGTAACTTCACAATTTGCAGAGGCCTCCCTCCGGCCTTAGCAAGAACGGTTGGTGAGATCATTAACTAGAATTTTAGGGTCAGTGTTTGTTTGAGCAAAAAAGTTGCGTGTTAATAAAGGGTAAGAGTTACGGAAGAGAAATCAGAGAGGAAGACTAGAATATCAAAAATAACAGGAGACTTTTAAATGAGTGTTTATTTGAAAAATAGTTTATTTTTCTATGTGTTTATAAACCTCGTAAATATAACTTTTCATACTAAGATTATTTTTTGTTTGGATGTTTTTATTTTTGTTTAAAATTCGATTATGCTCTTGTGTTTTTCATCCCGATATTCTCTGTTCATCCTTAGGTATTCAACGTTATTTTTCGATTTTTTTTATAGGGACATGAGTGTCTTTGAAGTAAAAAAAACCCAAAAAATAAACTCCAAGTAAACAAGTTTATAAACTATAAAACCTATATTAACTCATTTAGTTTATTAGTCCAAACAAAAACTAATCGGCAAATAAACAAGCCCTAAGTGTTTAGGGACAATTTCATTTTTCTGCCAAAAAAAAAAAAAAAACTGTTTTGAATTAGTCTAATAAGGAGTGTTTATTTATTTATAAGAATGAAATGTTTAAAATGATAATAATTTGCATCTTTTTTTTTTCTTGACAAGCTAGTGAATCTTAGAAGTTTGAGAAACCTAATCCATTCAATCTCTTTGTAGACCTAGCTAGCCACTTCCAGATCTGTCAGTTAAGGTTCCTTCAATTCTGAGACTAAAGAATAAAGACACAACAACTAAACCCATGCCAATTGAAGAAGAACCAAATCAAGTACATAGGTAAGAAAACCCTAAAATTATATATGAATTACAATTGTTTATATATATCTAGGTCTGTCTCTTAGAGAATCTGAAGTTACACTCACATGAGAAAGCACAAGGTAGGTAGTACAGCTAGGAGTATAAAGACAGCCTTGTTTGTACTTGTTTCTTTTTAGGTCCAGTTCTCACGAACCAAGCTACAGTTACAAAACAGGAGACCCTCCTTCTTCTTCCATATAATAGTTAATTAAGGGTATTATGTTTATGCTGAGAGCTATGGAGGCAAGAAAGATGATGAACCGAGAAGAGATAGTAATGACGCAGAGTTATAGAGGAGTGGATCCATTGATAGTGGGAAGAGTGGTCGGAGATGTGATCGATCTCTTCACACATTCAGCTAATATGACAGTCACTTACTCCTCAAAGCAAGTCTTGAATGGCTTTGAGCTCTTTCCTTCTGTAGTTGTCTCCAAGCCCAGGGTTGAGATCAAGTCCGGTGATCTAAGAACCTTCTATACCCTTGTGAGTCACCTAGTTAGCTCTCTATATATATATACATAATTTAATTTAAAATTTAATTTAAAATTTAATTTCTTCCCTCT
The DNA here is from genome assembly GCA_002319775.1 of Fagopyrum tataricum. Classification (NCBI taxonomy): domain Eukaryota; kingdom Viridiplantae; phylum Streptophyta; class Magnoliopsida; order Caryophyllales; family Polygonaceae; genus Fagopyrum; species Fagopyrum tataricum. Next base: position 19,936,796 of record CM008279.1, read on the forward strand.
AGGTTCGATTATATATATAATTTGAATTGCAGGTGATGACAGACCCAGATGTTCCGGGCCCAAGTGATCCTTACATGAGAGAGCATCTCCACTGGTATGTATGCCCTATAATATTTCAACTTTTCTTTGGAGATCTGAACCATACAGATCGAAAGCTGTTTCTGAACCCTCCTAAATTAATAATCTTCCAACCCTATTCAGATCGATCTTCACTACTGCAAGATCACCACTTTCACCTGTAAGCGTTGTAATAGTTTGATTTTAGTTCCAGTTTTTGAGCTATGGAGAAAAAATGACAGAAGAAAAACTAACTAAACACAGTTCAAATTATTGATTGTGGTCTGCTGTGCTAGAAAAGAAGCCAAACTAAATAGGGCAAGCAAATGAAGTAGCTTTTTTTTTTTTTTTGGGTGGAAACTGAGGGCGAGCCCTCTGTATTAAGCGATATGGAGTAGCTAGGGTCCATGTAAAAGACATAATCAGGAACTATTTTTTTTTCCCTACAGTTTTCAGACTAACAGAAGGAGAGTTTTTATTAGATGTTTAAAAGTGTTACGATTAACTAGTGTATTATCCGTGTAAGGCACGGGATTTGTTAAAAATATTGTTTGTTATTTATTTCTCTAAGGAATTATATATAAACTATTTTTTTGTAGATAATAAGCCATACATATTTTTACACTTTACATATAATATTATATAATACATTAATAAAATATCTAATGGTATAATAACTCATTATATGATTTTTTTCCCCTTATTATATTGGTCCATATGTTAATATTTTTATCTATTATATAATACATTAATAAATATTTCCTGAGGAAAGATCTTTGTTTTGTTGGTTGTTGAAATTTATTAAATGTTTAGATTTCTTATGGGATTTATATTTTTGGTGGGCTGAAAGATTTTTTTTTTCAATAGAATTAATATTCTTATTTATATTTTTATACATATTTCTTTTATTTATTTTTTTAATGAATAAACTTAATTAAGATTTTGGTGGACTGTGATTAAATGCTGAAATGACACGTGGCAGTTAGCATTTTTCTGCGTGACACGTGACAAGGAGTGTTACTCCTATAATATATACTAGTGTAATACCCGCACCTTGTGCGGGTTTTGAATAACAACAATGGGTTAGATCTATTAGTGTGCTATTATATATATTGACATTATTTTGTTTTATATTTACATATATATTTTTATATATATAAATGAATTATTAAGTAATTATTGATTAGTTCCAATGAAAAATTGGACAAACTTTAGATAATATTTATAGATCGAAAAAGTGAAAATATAAATTTGTTCGGTAGAAAAATTTTACAATTAGAAAATAATTTGTCAATTGATAAAATATTAGTAAATTTATATTGCTGAAAAGATATTATTGTACAAAAAAAATGTGCTGAGAAAAATATTTGATTTTTAAAATTTTAATTATTTTAGTGAAGAGATATTGTTGGGTATTTTAATAATTTTTTTAAAGAAATTAGTTTTTTAAATACCAATTTGATATATACTTTTTCTTTTTTTTGTTGGCTTCGAGAAACGTGTGTGCGACACGTGGCAATAGAGGCTCCTCCTTTAATAGATATATGATGATGATATGATGATTTTTTATAATTTATATTGTTGAAAAGATTTTATTGAATAAAAAATTTGAACAATTTTGTAATAATATTTCGATTTTTATTTTTTAAAAAAATTTATATTGCTGAAAAGATATTATTGAATAAAAAAAATTGTGCTGAGAAAAATATTTGATTTTTAAAATTTTAATTATTTTAGTGAAGAGATATTGTTTGGTATTTTAATAATTTTTTTAAAGAAATTAGTTTTTTAAATACCAATTTGATATATACTTTTTCTATTTTTTTGGGCTTCGAGAAACGTGGGTGGACACGTGGCAATAGAGGCTCCTCCTTTAATAGATATATGATGATGATATGATGATATGATGATTTTTTTATAATTTATATTGTTGAAAAGATTTTATTGAATAAAAAATTTGAACAATTTTGTTATAATATTTCGATTTTTATTTTTTTAAAAAAATTTATATTGCTGAAAAGATATTATTGAATAAGAAATTGTGCTGAGAAAAATATTTGATTTTTAAAATTTTAATTATTTTAGTGAAGAGATATTGTTGGGTATCTTAATATACTTTTCTATATTTTTTTTTGGCTTCGAGAAACGTGGGTGCGACACGTTGCAATAGAGGCTCCTCCTTTAATAGATATATGACTAGTGTATTACCCGCACCTTGTGCGGGTGTTTGTTTCTAATACATTATATATAAATATAAATTAGAGTAAAAATATGATTGCAAAATTTTAATTTAATTTAATTTGGATAATTAATAAATATAAATTGAAAATAATCTAAACTAAACAGGTTTATTTAAACAATAATTTTGTATGCTAAATGGTTAGTTAGTTTTAATTCGTAGATAATTAAGTTTGTAACAAACCTATTTTACCAAGTCAAAGAATAATCGAAAAGATTACATCGACTAAACAAACTCAAAATTGCATAGTAATAAAAAGATAGATGAAATGTTATAAAACTTGTTGTGAAAGTTTAAAAAAAATAATTTAAAACTAAGAATGATAATAATAAAATTTGTTAAGATATATAATCCGGTATGATGAACTAATTCATCGGGAAACAAAGTTATTCAAAAATTTCTTAGATTTGTTATCCTCTAACTAATGAAATATCTTATTGAAAAACAAATTGATTTACTCAAAAAAAAAAATAGCGATAGTTTTGTTTTCTTTTTATAAAAAATAACAACTTTTAATTATATTTATAAAAGATTCAATTAAAGTCTCTAACATAATGATAAAATAAATAAAATATCAATATTATTTAAATTAAAAATTTTGGGGAGATCCATCATCCATAAATTAATAGTAAATTGAAATAAAAGTGTTTTATATTAATTTGTATAAACTACTTATTAAATTAAGTAACTTTGAAATGCAGGAAAAAAAATCTTGTTAAAAAATGTATATGGTTATAATTAGAGATTTTATTGAATGGAATTATAGTAGTTATGAAGAGTAGCTAATTTTACTTGAAAAGAAGAATAATTTTAACAATATCCTCAAAAATTTGTAAAAAGACAAATTAATAAAATTAGAAAAAGAAAAGAACAAAGGTATTAGATGACTGTTTTTTTTTTTTTTTAACAACAACATAGCTTCTAATCATAAACACCCAAATTCTTTAACAAAATTAAACCTAAATCAAAAGGAAAAGCAGTAAAGAGTAGATGGTATAATTCTCTTAAAGAAATAAGCAACACCATTGTCACGTTTAACAAAAATCCAACAACACGTAGAGAAGCTTTTTTCCATGGCTTTAATATGTCCAAATAAACACCCCAAAACATCAATTTTTCATAACGTAATGTAAACCTATTTGTTTTTACATTTTTGTTGTTTTTAACAACGTAATGTTTGACTATCAATTTTTCATAACAGTTTTTTTTTAAAAATCCGATTTATAAATTAAGTGATTTACACCTTAAAATTAGGTTAGAAGATATGACATATTTTTTTTAATATTCTGATACAAAATCTTTATATAAAAAGTGTGATTTAAAATAATCATTAAGATTTAATTAATAAAATAAATAAATAAAAACTAAAAGTAATACGGTTCAAACCGATGAGATTCAGAAGTTTTTTTTGATAATTTGTTAAATAGGTTCTTTTGATTATTAATTAAATAAGGATTAGAGATAATTGCAAAAACCTTTTTATTCGTTTTAAATTACGTATTTAAAAAAAAGGTTTAGGCTGACGTTAACCGTGAAGGCGACACGTGGCAGTAGAGGCCTGTAAAATTTCTGTTGGGTTGAGAAAAATCCTGGAGGCGATACGTGACAATAGAGGCATATACTTTAATATATATAAGATAAGATTATAGAGTTAATATTTATAGCTAACATATACTCTAGAGTATTTATTTGAATAAAACCTTTAAAAATCCAACAAAAAAAAAACATATACTTTTTTTTTGAAAGGAAACAAGTAATCATTAACATATACTTTAAAATATGGTAAATTATATATATTTTGAATAAGATGAAATTTATTGTAGACATGTGTTTCACTATAAGCATTCTACCACGATAGGTATAGCGTGAAAGGTGTTCGTCTTGAGGTGTTATCTCTAGACAAATTCTCGGACGAATTAATAAATGATCCCAAAGAAGGAAAGATCCACTAGCTCATTAAAGTTGTTTCATTGGCTCAAACCGGATCAGGGGCGGAGACAAGGGGGTAAGGGAGGGGACTGTGTCCCCCCTTGCAACGGGATAATTACTACGTATGCGGGTATAGTTTATAATTCTCTGCTAGCTCATTTGGTAGATGGTGGGAAGGATGCACTTGGAGTGCAGGGTTCGAGTTTTGGAAATAGCAAAAACATCCTTTTTGTTTTTATTATTGCTTCTCTCTTAATTAATACAATCAACTCAATATAATTTTTAACATAATTTTCAAAATGTCTTATACGAAAAAAATTTGTACCCCCTTCGAAAATTTTCTGCCTCCGCAACTAAACCGGTATCGGACCATATATGGATGTGGATCATTGGCATCTCGAGACCAACTATGGAGTTGTCAGATCCATTGAGTCGTCTCATGACCTTCAACGTCATGTTGTCATCTTTAAGATGACTACAATACTCACGTTAAATGAACAAATCAACAAAAACACTAATACTATAATACTTTATTACAAATTTTGAAGTAATACTTTCTTGATTGAAGTGCCGCTAGCCTTGTGGTCCGGATAATAGGTCAACAAATCCGAAACAGCTGGATCACCCGTGTTGGGAGAGGAGGAGCATGATAAGGCTTGTGAGCAACTGGTTCGGGGACGGGCTCATGAGGCAAATAGGCTCGTCAACATGTGCAGCAACAGTGGTAGAGGATAAAACATGATCTCGGGTGGGAGATGGAGCATGTTAAGGGCCATAAGTGACAACAATGGGGCATGTGAAGACATAGGCCCCGGCTCCATCACAGAACCGGATCTCTAATGTCATCAATATGTGTCTCCTCGTCGGACTTTATCAAATAAGCCTCATTGTGCACGAGGAGTAGAATGGAACAAACACATCAACTATAGGCATAGTTGCTTGGATAGGAGCCTACTTGGCATGAATAGAAGGTGTGTCGCGCTCACATTGAGAGGATGAAAGTCGCCGAGTTTTTTTTTTTTAAAAAAATTATTTGGATTATGCTTCTCTTCCACTACCATTAAAATATTTTTATTTTTAAATTGATTCAATTTCATGATTAGACAACTTTTATTAAAAAATATCTAACGTCTATTTTAATACAACTTTTATTTAAATTATATTTTATTTTCATTGTGATCACGTTCCTTTTTAATAAATAATAGATTAAAACAACTTTTATTAAATTAGATTAGATTTAAATCCGTTAGAACTACAACTTTTATTTATATTAGATATTACATCTACGTTTTGTATATGTCCGAGTATTTATAAAATCATCATACACAAACTTTAATTCCAAAACTTTTTTAAAATAAAATAATTTATTTATCTTACATCAACGTGTACTTTAGTACAGGAATTAACCTAGTAAGTTATAAAAAGAAGAACGCTAGGTTAAAAAAATTGGGTGATATGATGTTGGTAGGTAGGTTTTTTTATAATTGGGTACAAAGTATATATGCACTTTTCTTAATAATTAATTTGAAAAATAGTGGTTGGGTTAAAATTATGGACGTGAATTGGATACATGAAATTGGGTATGTAATTTTTTTTTATCTTCTCTCTAGAATTATTAGAAAAACATCATTTAACCCAATAATTTTTTTTTTTCTAATAATTAAAAATAGAAGTACATACTTAGTCTACAAATAATAAAAAATGCATTATAAGCTCATTATTCTAAAAAAAATTACTTGAAAAAAATAGATGAAGTATAATTTAAATTAGTGATTTAATTTTGAAATTATTATTTTTTAAAAATAGATTTTATATATACATTAGAATCTTTTTTTAATTTGATTTTTAAAGGAAATTGGTCATACATTTTTTCTTTTTAGAAGTAAGCTAGACCCCTTTGCTTTTTAAAATAAGCTAGACCCTTTTTATAAAAGTCCGGTTACAAATTAAAAATCAGTGCAAGGGTCTAATGATAACTAATCACTATACTAAAGATCTACTTTCTCTTCTTAAACTATCTTCGTAAAGTAATTAAAACCCATTTAATATATTGTTTCTTTTTTCCTTTTTTTAAAAAATATAGATCCTTAGGACTTAAGATTAAAAACTGAAAAAATGACTATAATGTAAACAACTTGTTTAAATATTGGTGACATGATGTTTCATATTATCGTAGACAAGGTAAGTCCATTATTTATAAAAGAATATTTGTTTGCTTCTAAAATATTGTGTGTAAATCCGAACTCGAATCTGAATTAACTGAACCAAACCCAAACCCGAAATCGAACCCGAAATCGAAAGGAACCAAAACCCTTATTAATTACAACTATTTCATACATAATTACAATTTGAGTTTTCAATTCCCACCATTTTTTTAAAAAAAATTCAGTATTTATAAATAATTTTAAACTGTTACATGCTATATTAATACTAAACATTAAGCTATCCAACTGAGACACAAATTTACGGTAGATTAGGGTTTGGCATAGTCATCCCAAAATTTTAACACCCATATACTTTTTATAATTGATTAATAATAACTAAAATTTGCTTGGCTTAATAGTTTTAGTACGTGGTTAGATATGTGGAGTTTACAAATGATATAATGTTTAAATCCTCTACTTACAATACGCAGGATTGTTACGGACATCCCAGGCACAACAGATGCAACATTTGGTAAATGTTCCTTGTTAATGTCCTTAATTGCAAATTCTATATTATTAATGTTTATTTGCTTTTATGACGTCATTATGCGACACAGGGAGAGAGGTAATGAGCTACGAGACACCGAAGCCAAGCATCGGAATCCACAGATTTGTGTTCGTTCTGTACAAGCAAACTCGGCGTCTCCAGGCACTGATGCCTCCGTCGTCCAGGAACACCTTCTGTACCAGGCGCTTCGCCGTCGAGCACGACTTAGGCGACCCCGTTGCCGCCGTCTACTTCAACGCTCAGCGAGAAACAGCTTGTAGGAAACGCTGATGATCACTTAGATTTAAGGGAAACAAGACTATTCTCGATCGAGCTAGATTAAATAATGCCATTTCCAACATTACTAATTAAGACATATATTATTTTGTGGTTTTTGATCGTATTCTTGAAAACTATGATAGCTGAATGGCCTAGAATCTGACATATTTTCTGGGGGGCCTATAGGGTCTACGATGGCGATACATTGCTTGTAGGCTGCAACATGCAGAACCCAGTTCATCATAATCATATCAATCATGAATCGACGATGTATGTATGTACGTAATGCAGGTAATAACATGGCCAGGGTAGCATCGATGAGTCTTCAAGATTGAACCTTGGAATCTCTAATACTATTCCTCATTTGGGCGTTTCTTTTTTTGCATATAAATGAGTATTTTAGAGCATCATTATCCATCATTCACTCTTATTTGACCGTACTATTTGTCTCATGTCAGAACGCGGGAGGGATGTGTCGATCTTTGGTCGATTCATCTTTTTATAATTTTATAAGTCTCTATCTAAGTTAAAATTCAAGCCCACCTCTAGTTTAAACAGACATGAAATAAGTTAAAATTCAAGCCCACCTCTTTAAAATACCTAGTTTAAACAAACATAAAATAAATAGGATGTACCGACCTATCTCTTTCTGAATAGTAAAATCGATCTTCCTAAAACCTACGTTCGAAGATAAAATAACAAAAAACTATTTGAAGATAAAATAACAAAAAACTTATAACTAAAATAAAATTCCAATAATAATGATAGCTTTCCTATCATCGGGTCAAGGTGGCGGATGGACCCGATTCGAATCATGTTTTACGGGCCTCGTAACATCTCATGTATATAGACCCGTAGAAATCAAAGTTGGCATCTTGTCGCGAACTTTTTACCATCTTCCCGTTGGATCCGTAATTTTGTGTAAACTACAAAATACGTTGTAGATCTCCAACCTTTGAAAGTATTATTTGTGTGTTTTTCAGTTTCAACCACATCAACGGGAATATATGTTTTACCGATACATTACAAAGCTGACCAAAAAAACTTGATAGGCATATCTCGGATTACATCACATTATTAAGATAATAAAGTCCTCACATACAAAGTTGAGATATTTGGAGTGCAGTATATAAAGTTTGTGGGTTATTTTTATTATAGTCAACTGATTATAAAATAGAACCTTAACTTACTACTAGAAATTTAGGCAATAGCCACTAACTCATCCATTGCCTTTACCGACAGAAGCTAAGATCCCAACGGATATCTTCGATGGACACCTATCCGTGAGCAAAACTTGTGATGACATATTTTCAATGGAAGATGACGTTGTCACATGTCAAAAAATCATTTTGTCTAATAATCACCAAGGAATTAGGTTGTTGGAATTGTTCCAACGGATAGATCACGGATTTTCGACACATGCATTAGACCGTTAGAAATGATTCCAACAGATTAATTTGTACTAGTGTCACTACCAATTTTTCGACGGTGAATATCACGTTCTCAAATTCGTTTAAAATAAACAAATAATACTACCTAACCGCTTAAAAAAATTTAAACAATTATTTTCTTAAAAAAGTTTAAATTGTCAAACAAAAACCCACTAGTGCCCTCCATTAGCAACACCACAATTCAATACCACCCATCCAAAATCAACCAAAGGCCATTCATCAAGACCAACCATCAAAATTCAATAAATCAAGAATGAAGTAAATAGGCAATCGATGAACACGAATATTTATAACCATTGCATTTACAGTACTGTTTGAGTCGGATCTATAATATATATTCATGAACTGCACATTCAACCTCACAAAGTAATTAAATACAATTGATTGATCGAAGAACTGGAACGAAGACAAAAATGTTGTTTTTCTCTTGCGAATACCATGGATTTCCAACTGTTCCGAATCACCAAACGATCCTAAAATTTGACAAGTTCCTCCAATTCAAATCCGTATATGTGATGCATGCAAGTAAATGTCGAAACTTTTGGCCACGAAGGGTTTATAGTGATCTCCATAAGCGTCAATAACCCCAATTGCAACCTGTTTGCAACCAATTGATAAGTTTTATGAACGAGGGTGCGTACCTTCCTTTTCAGAACGATTTAAAGTTAGTCTCTCGTCGGAGACTTGCTGGAAGATGCTTGATCAAGGTTGCAGGGTATCACCGTTGTCTACTTGAGAGGAAGAATTCTACACTATTTTAGTATCTAGTCTCCACTTTAGAAGAAACAACTGGAGAAAGAGAGAAGATGTTACCTCCACCGCTTCCGTGATCTCGAAGGTGATAATCACTCCTTAGCCCTGCTGGAAACTGACAGATCGGAGCCCTCCGAGGAAGAACAAATACAATGGAACCACCAACGGAAAGAGGATCCGGTCACCGGAGTTGCTGGTGGAAGTAGCGGTGTGTCAACGTCGGGTCAGATGATGAGTTTTACTGGAAAGTTCATCTAATTGCATTGCAGGTAGAAATTAGTTACTGGTTTCGAATTGATCAGCTGATATTCAAAAATTATTTGATCTCGAAGGGTTTTAGCCGGTTGATTTGTAGTGTGGTGGGGGCCATTAAACACGTGGTGAATAGTTTCTAACTATTGTTAGAAAATGATAAGATATAAATACCACGCTAAATAAAAATGTCGCTATAAATATAATGTGAGGTTAACGCACCGGCCTTTTATTTAATTGTAGACGGAAATAAAATGCATGAGTCCAACGAATATATACGCCAACATGACGTTGAATTCACCAAATATATCAAACTCAAAGATACCAATATCAATAACAAGTTTCACAAATATATGCACGGCGCAAGTTTAGCCTTGATATTACCACTTGTTGTATAATGACATTAGTAAATGAATCATTCAAAATAAATTATGACGTGAGAGATTGACGTACCTTTTTAGACTGATAAATATATTATTGAGTTTACTAGACGTCTACACCAACACTGATTACTTGAATCATTTTTGAGAGTTCACTCAAAATAGCACCAAAACATCACTCAATATCAATAATGCTAAACGGAAGAACCATCAACATCAAACTTCACCTATATTTATAAAAACTTAACTATTCAAAAAAAAATTTTAAAAAAAATACCTCTTGAAAATCAAGTTCCAATGTTCACTGTAAACATTGTGAATAGTTTCCTAACGTTATATCCAACAATTTTGTCCGTTGGTTGTCCATCCGTTGAAAATATACCAACAACTTTATCCGTTGGTAATTAGAATTGTGGGTAATATACCAATTTTAACAATTTTTTTCAACATTTTTGACCATTCGTAAATAATTTCGTTGGTAATTTAAGGGAACCATGCTAATATACGTTAGCATACTAGCCAATAGCTAGAATCTTCCGATGAAAACATCCGTTGCTATCGATACAATTTGTAATAGTAATTATTTGTCGGAGTTGAGTTGCTTAAAGTGATCGTGTGGTTGTTAGCACACGGTCATCACTCTTCACTCCGGTGGACTTTCACAATATCACACAAATTAAAGCGATTTACTTTATATCGAGTAGGCTAATGAAGGAGAACTTTCTTCGTCTAAATTTGTGGATTATATCACTTCACGACGGATTGACCCTCACAAATTTTAAAGTGCTTCAAATTAAGTAAATAAATCGCTAGATCCATGGATAAGGATTTATCAATATAATGCGACAAGCAATGCAACGACCCGTCTAAGAAAAGTGATGGACAGCAGGGAGAGTTGGGTATTTTCTAAGTTTTACCTTCTTGTACCTATATTTGTTCTTCATTAAGTTTGTGGGCCAAATTTAACAGTCCACATAATTTTCGTTGATTTATATATAAACTGATAATTTTTAATATCAGATTAGTTTAATTTATGGGTACTGATTCAATATCAGCCCATGGGCCTTCTAACGGCCCAAATTTTGATACAGAAAACCAACCGACTCTAACAAAGGATTAAAATAACAGACTTTAACCTAGTAATTGTTTGGTTTGAGTACATGATCCAAAACACATTAAAGTTGCATATACAAGCGCTTCAAGGATTCCAAGTTGTTGTTTCTTGTAACAAACACATTGCTAACGACGCCGTTTAGAGGCATTTGATAGGAGGTTGAGGTTGAGGTTGAGCTTATGGGTATAGCCACCGAAAGATCAGCAATAGGAATCAAACAGTTGGCTAGAAGTGCTTCTCCTGTAGCCAAAACCCATAGAGTCTGATCCGGTTGAGATATTTGGGTCACCGCCTCCAAGTTGATCTCGAACAATTCTTCTTCTTCTTCCTCCATCTCAACAACGATCCCATTCGAAACCCGGGTTTCTGCCATGGCTTGTAATAAGCTTACACACTATTATTTCGTACGTAAACATTTTGAGGGATATATATAGATGGAAAAGTAGAAGTGTCTTCCAACAAATCTACAACAATCAAATAAAAGATGTTTATGTTGATGAGTCAGTCACCAAAACAAACCTGCTACTGCTAGCATTAAGGAATATTCCAGAAGCAATACATGAAATGTGGATCTTTCTCAACTAATATCTTAACTGAAATCTACCTAAGCGGGTTCAAACACCAAATCCAACGGATCACCTAACCCATCTCATTTTTATATGTATATATATATATCTAACAAAGAAAAATCATGTTTTAGAGAACCGAACATGATTAATCCAGATGGATCTAAACTGAAAAGTTTTTTTCAGGACTAAACCGGATATTAATTATAGGTCTAAACCGGTTAGCCAAAATTTATGAGGATCAAAGATCTAACACTTTTCTATTGAATACCTAAAATACTCTTTACCAAGCAACCAACCATCCAACCATCTAAAGATTATATATCGACGGAAGAAATTATGAAACCATGAACTTAATGCTTTTATCAGATGTTCAATGATAGTCTATTTCATGTAAATCGTTCATTATATTCAAATATCTTTCTTCCGTCTAAAAATAAAAAAGCAAAGTCCACAGCTTTTTTGTTTTAAAGCTGCAATAATTTTCTTGATCATATCCTCCTACGAGGCCTACTTATCCTCCAACAGTGGGAACAAAACTCAATCGGTTTCGACTAAAAAAACGGAACTGGACGAATTTAGTTCACGTATATTAATTGTTAATTCATACAATTTATTCTTAGGGATTGGTTTCTCATTTACTATGTAAATTATATTTTCTTTTTTCATATTTTTACTATTTTATTTCGCTGTGAGACATTAAAATTATTCAAATTACACTCTAATAATATTAAATCACAATTAATAATTCTAAAACTTTTCATGAAAAAAATATAAATATTAACTAGATTTATTTGAAATAGTTTTTCGCTGAATTATATCTAAACAGAGGCCAAATGATTAGGGTTTGTTCACAAACGACAAACTGAATAATCCCATTTCTGGGCTAAGAGTCAGATCATGAAATGTTTATATATCAATAGATAATATATTACGTAAGACGAGCACGTTACAACATTGTTCCATGAAATAAAGAAATGAATATAAAAAAAAGAAAATAAAAAAATATCTAGGACGGGGTAGGCGACTAGGTAATCTCAAAACTACAAATAAATTTTTTTATCTAATTTATTATATTGTTTTTTATTTATAATATTATTCAAGGAACTCTTCTATTCCCTTGCAATTCACTAGAGTTTTTTTTATTGCTTTTTTAAAAATATAGCTTTAATAAAGTATCTATTAAGATTTCATTTATTAACTCGAATCTTGTCTTCATTCATTCCTTCTACTAATTTAGGACCCGTGCCGTGCACGGATATTTGTTAGAAAAAAGATTTTTTTGTATCTTTTAATAAGAGATTTGTATTTCAAAATACTCGTTTCATAATGGGTCACGTCAACATTCATACACTCTACCTTGGTATATTTATGTTGATTGATTTAATATATTTATATTGATTGATGATTGATAGGTCAACAACCCACATATCAATAGTTTATATTGATTAATGATTGATAAGTCACCAACTCACATATTAGTAGGTCAACGACCCACATACAATGAGTCAACGACCTACATACATTAGGTCAACGGAAGAAAAATTCATATAATTAACGACCCAGAACCCACAAAATAGTAGGTCAACGACCCACAAAATAGTAGGGTTTTTTGGCGATTAATGAGAAAATTTAGTTATCAGATTTTGTAGATTTTAATCGTTTTTAAAAATTTTATTCTATTTAAAAAAAGTGGGTGAGATAAGACCTAATTAGATTTTAAAGATTTTAATCGATTTAAATTTAATTAGATAATTTAAAAAATAAAGGTTTTTCTGGCGATTAATGAGAGAGCTTCATTTCAAATACTCGCACCACAGTGCGCCACGTCAGCAGTTATGCACTTTCCTTTACTATATTTACTAGTGTAATACCCGCACCTTGTGCGGGCTTCTGATTTAAAATTACATGTGCAAATTACAACTCTTTTTCAAATTTATTTTTAAATTTCAGTTTGTAAAATATAATAGTAGATGATATTTAATATTTAAATAAATTGTTAACTTTAGATTTGATAAATCAACATAGCTATAGATTAATTGAAGATTTTAAAAAAAAAAAAATTTAAGTCCAAATCACAACATCTCATTACTTTAAAAATTAATTACATCGAGCTAGAGGGGAGACGGACAACCAACTGCGCCACCAACATATATAGTAATTTGTTACGGAGGATCTGCATTCATGATTTTGAAGTGAATTTAAGATTTTTAAAAATGGGGATTAAGTGCTTTTGTTATGGAAAATTTAATATTTTTTTGATAAATTTGAATCCATAGTTAACGTAATATATATTACACATTTTTTTAAAATATCTGATTTTCAATAAATATATTTAAATTACATTTTAGATTACTGATTTTTTTTATTCCAAAAATCTAATTTTTTAAATAGTCTAGATAAATAACTTTTTAAAAAGATTTTGTTGGACTTTCGACAATAATTTATATTAACAACTTAAAATAATTAACTTTTTAAAATATTTTTTTAGGCTGCGTTAAATCTTGTGCTGACACGTGGCAAAGAAGGGCTCTCCTTTAATACTTATAAGATAAGATATTTGGAAATCAACTAAGTTCTTATTGTGATTAACTTTATTAGTTATATAATTGGTCCAATTGGTTAACTCAATTCTAACACAACAAAATAATAAAATATTAAAGTAAATAATACTCATTTAGTAACCAATCTTGATGAAATAGTGTGAGTATAAGAGTAGAAAATAATTTATTTATAAACAAAAAAAATATTTGTTAAACATTCAGATATTGTTTCAATTAATTAGGTAAGTATGATTTATGGATAAGAAATTATAAATTAGAAATTCAAAATTATCGTTATACTTTTCTTGAAGTAAAAAAGAAATCAAATGCAAATGATTTTATGCAATTGGTTGACTCAATTTTTTTTTTTATCAAAATCAAATATATAAGATTTTCTTTTTAGTAATAAACAAAATATATAAGATAAAACAAACTTAATTAAAATTTTTGGAGGCAAGTTAAATGATAAAATGACACGTGGCAGTTAGTAATTTTCTGCGTGACATGTGGCAAGGAGTGCTACTCCTATAATATGTATATATAAGATAAGATTTTTGATTTTAATATTTCGTAATTAATATTTTTGTCTTAGTAGATTTTTTTTTATTGCTAAAATTTGTTGTGATCCTAATCTGTTAATTAATATTTTTGATTTTAATATTTATTATTTTAATATTCGTAATTAATATTTTTGTCTTAGTAGATTTTTTTTATTGCTAAAATTTGTTGTGATTCTAATCTGTTAATTAATATTTTTGATTTTAATATTTTGTGAAATTTGTTGTGATTCTAATCTGTTAATTAATATTTTTGATTTTAATATTTCATAATTAATATTTTTGATTTTAGTATTTTGATGGGCTGCGGTTAATTGCTGAAATGACACGTGCGGTGACTATTTTTCTGCGTGACACGTGGCAAGGAGTGTTACCTCTCTAATATATATAAGATATTGTTTTCTCCACCCATTTTAATATTTATTTTTAATTTTTAAAATTAAGTAAGGGAAGAAATTCATTGAATGTGTGGGATGCAGATACTCTAATGATGTGTTCGGTAGGACGACTGGGCATATCGGGGTTGTCGGTTGTATTACACCAAATCTACTTTTCAAAACGTTGAAAAACATTAGAAAAAAATCGCAAAATCAATGACGTTAAAACGCAACCACACACAAAAAATATAAATAAACGTAGAAATTACATGATAAAGGTTTAATAAAAAAATTGAAACATAAACCTAAATAACCAAAAACGCAAATAAAAATGTAAAAAGTGAACTAACGATATCGGTTACACAAAAACCGCAGAGAAAAAGAAAAAGAAAGTATTTATGTCAAATATACAAAAGTAAGGGGAAAAAAAAAGTTGAATTGACTAACCATCACTTTTTCATATCAAGTTGTACTAATTATTTCCTAAAATTCATTAAAAATTTATCCCTTTCTCTACTAACTTTTATTCTCTAATTTATCCCTCTCTAATTACAAAGGATAAATAATTAACTAAATTATTAAGGAGAACAACCATTTATTTTAAAATTTGAGTGTGGATACTAGATACCTCATCCAATTTTCTCAAAAAATAAACCATAAAAAAGCACACAAAAAAAAAGGAACAAAAATTTAATTCACAAAATCAATTGCACAAAAACCGCAAAAAAAAAAGCAAAAAATAGAAAAATAAAGGACACACTAAAAATAATAATAACAATAAAAATCTAAAAATATTTAAAAAAATAAAAATAAAAAGAGCACAAAATCGCAACACAAATAAAAAGAGAAGCAAAAAATATAAAAGTAGCCATGAAGGGAGCGAGTAAAGATACGAGGGAATATCTTGGAGATTTTCGGTTTGGAGTTGGTATTTCAGGTGGTGCAAAAGCTATTCTACATAGTGCTAACAGAGTTTTAAGTGAGCGTCACTCTGATGGTTCTCTAGCTATGTTGACAGTGAATTTTTAAAATACCTTCAACTTGGTTGACAGAACTGTTTTGCTTAGGGAAGTAAGGAAAGTTGTCCCTCTATCTCTTTTTGGGTTGATTTCATGTATGGTCAAGCTGCCCGTCTGTATGTTGGTGATGATATTATTTGGTCGGCAACTGGTGTGCAACAAGGAGAACCTTTAGGGCCACTTCTTTTTTCCCTTGTCTTACACCCACTTCTTCATCGGATCAGAGACAGTTGCAAGCCTCTTCTACATGCTTGGTATCTTGATGATGGTATTATCATTGGTCGGACAAAGGAAGTGGCTAGAGCGCTTGATATCATTAGAGAAGTTGGCCCGAGTTTTGGCCTTGAGTTAAATGTTTGCAAGTCTGAGCTCTTTTGACCTTCGTGTGATGGATCAAAGCTCAGAGAAGGTTTATTCCCTTATGGTATTGCTAGGCCGGTTTCGGATGTTAAGTTGTTGGGTGGGGCTGTGAGTAAAGATGAAGGGTTTATTAGTGAGTTAGTCATGAAAAGAGCTGTTAAGACGGTTGAGTTGATGCACCTTCTTCCGCAGTTAAGGGACCCGCAGAGTGAGCTTCTTTTTGCTTCGTTCCTGCATGGGTGTTGCTAAGATGTTGTTTAGCTTGAGGACCTTTCTAACGGAACATGGGGAGAGTGCATCTTCTTTTTTTATTATTTGGGACTCCGTGAACCAGTCGAGGATATTGTGGTTTGTGGGGGTGCTTATTTTGGCGATCTTCAGTGGAGACTTGTTTCTTTGCCGATTCGGTGTGGAGGCCTTAGGTTATACTCAGCTATGGAGACTTCTTCTTTTGCTTTTGTGGCTTCTAGAGCTCAATCTTGGACCCTTCAAGACCACATTTTGCGGCACAATGGAGTTGTTGATACGGGCTCTGTGTTTTTTGGAGCTTTGGGCAATCTTCAAGCTTCTATTCCTAATTTTGATCTTTCTGGTTTTACTGTAAAGAGCACCGTCCCCCCCCTAAAGGCCAACATGCTTTGACGACTGCTTTTTATGGTAAGACAGTACAGACGATGGAAGCAGCTTTTGGTTTGACCGCTAGACAAAAAGCGGTTTTTCAGTGTTTACAGACAACACATAGCCAAGATTTCCTTCTTGCCATACCTATTCATGGACTAGGACAATGTATGTCTCCCGTTGAGTATCGCACAATCCTCAAGTATCGCCTTATGATCGATTCCTTTGTTCCCGTCTGGTATGTTTTGTCCTATACCTAATTGTGATGCGGGAGCATCTAGGAACCGAGTCTCAATACAAGAGGTGACGAGACCATCCAGGAAGAGGCGTAGTACGAGAGAAGAAACGCAGGAATATGAAGTGGAAGAAGCACGCATGTAAGAAGAGGAAGAACACAATCCAGACGTTGGAAAAGAAGGAATCCGGGCTGAATCAAGTGGTTGAATTAAGCCCAACATATCATTTTAATTTCAGCCCATTTTTGAGACATTTTTAATTTGGGTTTTGCATTTATTTTATTG
This sequence comes from Fagopyrum tataricum, assembly GCA_002319775.1. Taxonomy (NCBI): domain Eukaryota; kingdom Viridiplantae; phylum Streptophyta; class Magnoliopsida; order Caryophyllales; family Polygonaceae; genus Fagopyrum; species Fagopyrum tataricum. The sequence continues at coordinate 19,954,502 of CM008279.1, forward strand.
TCATTTATCTTTCTTCTAGAAGGTCAATATCTCCTACAGATTTGACCTTATCCGTTGGCTAGTAGATCTTATCTCGTAAAGATTCGATCTTATCGCTTTGCATTTTATTTCATTTCTTTATTTATTCCGGGCTCGATCTTGGATCAAGCCCGCAGTCCATGTAGACGTCTCATCTTGCCTAAAAAAGGCCAAGCTGGACGTCATTTCCAAACACTTCAGATTAATACACAGTTTGATACTTTTCAGTATTCCTTTCTCGAGGGTTTTCGAGTCTTGATTAGGTGCGAAGCCTCTTCAAAACCCTGGACGGGTGAGAAGCAAGTCCAGCCTATTCCGGTAGCTAGGAGAAATGTTTCAGCCACGGTGCGAAGCTTAGGGTGAGCGTTATTCGAACTCTGGATAACTTCTTTACGTTCCGGACCTCGTTCTACCGGCCGTCTAGATTAAAGGGAGATTCACTACTGCGAAGGGAAGGCTCTCTTATTATCCAGCACGATCCATTCCAACCATCGGATCCTTCATCCATCCATTCCACACGTCTATCTCCATCTCCACGTCTACTTCATCTTCTCTTGTTAGCCTAAGTTGCGGTGTTGAAAGATCGGGAACCCCTTACGGCTAATCCCCGTATCAAATTGGCATCAGAGCAAAGGTTAATCAACACCCACCGCCGTCAAAAACAAAAATCGAAGCTTTCAAGATTCGTCAAGAAGGGTTCAACAAAAAAGCGATTGGGGCAGAAGGAGTAACGGTTAGTATTCTATTCTCGTTAACAACTGCTTTTTCACAATCTAAACTGTCAATTACTTGAAAAAGATTGAATTGTGGCCTGAATTTATTTTTTTTCCACAAAAGAAATTTCCGCATGAGAACCAATTACTCTCTTTTCTTGTAAACTATAACGGATCAACCGGTGCAAACCTATCAGGGCTATTAGTAGGGGACACCTAGAACACGCTTCTTAGCCACGGGCCACCCTTGTTGCATCCTCCGCCATCTACCGCAGCAGCCGCTGCACTTATAAAAAAAAAAAAAAATTTGGCCGATCTCAGCCAAACCTTGACCGAGATCCACCCTGCGACGCCGGCATCACGCCAGCATCGCCCTATCCCCGCCCAAACACCACCACAACCCCACACCATCACTGCCGAGCCGTTCTACGGCCGCCCAACACCCACAACCACCCCACGACTGCCCTGCACCACCGCCCTTGCCACCCAGTCCCGGTTTCGGCCAAATCTCGGCCTTCTAGGCCGAGATTCTATCCCTGCCGCCGCCAGCAAATGTTCTCCGCCACCCACAACCACCAACCGCTACCCATACCCTCAATTGGCCCTCTAGGGTTACAGCATTACAAAATTTTTTTTTTTTACGGCGCCGGAACCATAGTTCCGCCGCCGCCAGCCACTGCCGGCCACACCCGCCATCCACTATACCACCAACCGCCTCTCCTGAGCCGGTTTTTCACCACCAGCCACCCCTGCAGCCACCAAACCCCAGTTTTCCAGTTGCCATGAACCACCAGCACCTCCGCCACCGCCGTCGTGCCCCTCCGCCGTTGTTGCACAGTCCAGCCGCCGCCCCTGTGCCGCTGCAGTGCCCAGCCGGCGCCAACCTTGCCCAGCCCTAGGGTTTCGGCAAGTATAAAAAAAGAAAGAAGAAGAAGAAGAAACGGGAATAGGATTGTGATCACTTTCGGCTTTCTTGAAAAGTATTCACTTCGTTTTCAAGAAAGGAGCCTCTTTGTTTATATTATTCATATTGTTTATATCCATGTGAATATCAATTTATTTTCATCCTTTTGGGTTCCCTGCAGGCATTCCTCAAACCCTATTGTTTACTACCTTTTGTTCCTTTGAAGCCTTTTTCTTGCCTTTTAAAATTTTCAGGCTACTTTCAATTTTCTTTCTCAAGATTCGTTTACTTTAGTTGAGGAAATTGCAGGCGAGTATAGATTATTTGATATGTCTAACTCAGGAAGAGAGAACGAGCAAATAGGCGACGCACCTAGAGCTATGGATACCGAGGATATACTAACAAGGATTATGGAAAGGTTGGACGCTTTGAAAACACGAGACAAAGAACATCCAAACAACCCTCCGTCACCTAGACAACCCTTGTTTCCGGATAATCCTGGAATCATGCAGCCGAGGAGGTACGTCAGAAGGGAATTGGACTTTGAGGATAGAGAGAACGAGAACCCAACACTAGAAACCGAGGTCTATTCTAAAGCTAAAGTGAAGATACCACCATTTGAAGGAAAGTGTGATGCTGATATGTACCTTGTCTGGGAGGCAAAAGTGGAACAAATATGGAGTTGTCATAATGTTCCGGAAACAAAAAAGGTACAATACGCTGCACTTGAGTTTACGGGATATGCACTAATGTGGTGGAATAACATGTTGAAAGAGAGAAGACGATGTCTAGACACCGAGATCAATACTTGGGATCAGATGAAGGCAATCATGAGAGCCCGATTCGTTCCCCCATACCATGGAAGAGATCTCCGTCAAAGGTTAGAGAACCTGAAACAAGGTTTTATGAGTGCCGAAGAAGTCTACACAGCAATGGAAATGGCTATAGTCAGAGCTGATGTTCAGGAAGATGAGGAAGCTACGATGGCAAGGTACCTCCGGGTTGTGCATCCTACCCTAGCACACGAGATAGAGTTGTATGCATATACTAACTTGACAGATTTACTTCATCTCACTGTGAGAGTGGAGAAGAAACTGAAGTTGCGCAACCAGAACAGACGAACCCCTCAGTCATGGAGAGGAAATTCGAATCGAGATCAATCCAACAACAACCGAGATCTGAGCAACAATAGCAAAGATTCTACAGGTCTGGGAGTTGCATCTACTCCAGGTAAGACCCCTACCTCGGCATCTCAGGGAGGAGTTCTAGTTCAACTCGAGCTAGAGACATCACATGCTTTAAGTGTCAAGGAAGAGGATATTACGCGAGGGATTGTCCCAACTTACGGACATTATTTATCAACGACATGGGTCTCTATGAATCAGATTCAAACACTGAGGAATTAGACGACGAAAAATCGGCCCTCATAGCCGATAAGAGATTCAAATGGATGTGGACGAGCTACCTTTCGCTGAGGGATTATGTCTACATGCTAGTAAGGTCACCCCCAAGCCTCAACTAGTTGAGGAAAAGGAAGACTACTTAGTGGATGACATGAGCATTGATGTTGTTGAGCAACCGGTTGGTTCCTCCAAAGATGAAGTGGCCAAAGAATTGACAAAAAAAGCTTTTCCTTCTGAGTTGTTTAATTGCTTTGTTATAAAAAAGGCACTTAGCATTTTACCTTCTAAAAGCGAGGACAATCAAAGGGAAAATTTGTTCCATACAAGATGTTTGGTCAAAGGGAGAGTATGCAATATGATCATCGATAGTGGAAGCTGCAGCAATTTGGTGAGTCATGAAGTGATTGAGAAATTACAGCTAGGAATTGTTCAGCATCCCCGTCCCTACAAACTGGGGTGGATGAACGATTGTGGAGAAATCAGAATTGACAAGCAGGCCAACGTCACATTCAAAATCGGGACATATGAGGACACTGTGCTATGCGATATAGCCCCGATGCACGCCTGTCACATTTTGCTTGGGCGACCTTGGGAGTATGATCGGGATGTCACACATAAAGGGAAGACAAATCGTTTTTGTTTTACTTTTCAGGGTAAAGATTTCATACTCAAGCCCATGACACCCACGGAAGTCACCGAGTATTATGAGAAGAAGAAGAAGAACAAAAACGATATTGGGAAAAAGACATTGATGATTCAAAACTTAGAGAGGACGGAACCACGACATACAAATCCATTTTTGTGTCTTGTCTACAGTCATGTGTGCAAGGAATTCTTATCCTCCATTTTCGAGATAGGTATGTTTGAGGCTCTCCTTAGAAGTATCAAAGACATTCACAGGATGATCGCAGTATATAACTGGAGACATTTAGCGATTAAATATCCTTTGTTGAGCATTATTACTCTATTCGAGGATCTCCGCTTAAGGTTGATTGCACAGATTGACATATTGAATATCAGCCCCACATCCTACAGACATTGCAATTATAACAAGGAAATGTTTTCATCTCTTCAAGATAAAACATTGGAGGTAGTAAATGTCACTTTCACACCTTATTCAAGTGGTAACTGTGAATTATCCATTCGTGTTAGTACTGTTGGAGGAAATGAATTCAAGGAGACAGAATCAAGCCTAAACTTCATAGATTCGAGGGCGAATCTTTCTCAAGAAAGGGAGGTTGATGCGGGAGCATCTAGGAACCGAGTCTCAATACAAGAGGTGACGAGACCATCCAGGAAGAGGCGTAGTACGAGAGAAGAAACGCAGGAATATGAAGTGGAAGAAGCACGATGTCAGAAGAGGAAGAACACAATCTAGACGTTGGAAGAGAAGGAATCCGGGCTGAATCAAGTGGCTGAATTAATCCCAACATATCATTTTAATGCAACCCATTTTTGAGACATTTTTAATTTGGGTTTTGCATTTATTTTATTGTCATTTATCTTTCTTCTAGAAGGTCAATATCTCCTACAGATTTGACCTTATCCGTTGGCTAGTAGATCTTATCTCGTAAAGATTCGATCTTATCGCTTTGCATTTTATTTCATTTCTTTATTCATTCCGGGCTCGATCTTGGATCAAGCCCGCAACCCATGTAGACGTCCCATCTTGCCTATAAAAGGCCAAGCTGGACGTCATTTCCAGACACTTCAGATTAATATACAGTTTGATACTTTTCAGTATTCCTTTCTCGAGGGTTTTCGAGTCTTGATTAAGTGCGAAGCCTCTTCAAAACCCTGGACGGGTGAGAAGCACGTCCAGCCTGTTTCGGTAGCTAGGAGAAACGTTTCAGCCACGGTGCGAAGCTTAGGGTGAGCGCTATTCGAACTCCGGATAACTTCTTTACTTTCCGGACGTCGTTCTACCGGCCGTCTAGATTAAAGGGAGAGTCACTACTGCGAAGGGAAGGCTCACTTATTATCCAGCACGATCCATTCCAACCATCGGATCCTTTATCCATCCATTTCACACGTCTATCTCCATCTCCACGTCTACTTCATCTTCTCTTGTTAGCCTAAGTTGCGGTGTTGAAAGATCGGGAACCCCTTACAACTAATCCCCGTATCAAATTGTGGGAAGCCTTTGGATATTTTTGGGGAGCATGCGGTTCATTGTAAAGAACTACCCGGCTTCAAATATAGGCATGATCTGGTTCGTGATGACTTATGTGACGTGTTTAAGAGAGCAGGGATTTCGGCCAAGAAAGAGGCGCATGTATCCTTCTTGACCGATCCGCGTGAAGGAAGGTCTACGTTGAGGCTTGCAGATGTGTTGGTTTTCGGATGGGTGGGTGACCGGGAAGCATGCTTGTATTGATTTGACAGGAGTCTCTCATTTGGTTGGTTTGGATAATGGGCCTTTTGTGGTTGGTAAAGCGGCTCTCAAGGCGGCCTCTTTGAAGGTGGTTAAGCATGAAAGAGCTTGTCTTGAAAACCAACATGTGTTTCTTCCGTTCGCTTTTGATATGTTTGGTTTTCTTGCGCCTGATGTTGTTGAGATTCTCAAGAGGGTGCAACGGGTCATGCATGGTAATTTTGTGTCACCTAGGTCTTCAAATGTAGTGTTTAGGAGGATTGATTTTGCTATTCATAAAGTGTTGGCGGCACAGCTTGTTGTCCGCCTAACTTTAACTCGATGTATTAGAATATTCAATGAATATTTTCTTCTTTTTTAAACTTGAAACGAGTTGGGTCACTTAAACCCATAGAAAACCCGAATACACAAAAAGAAAAATTTTAAATTAAATTAAATTGAGGTAATAAAAATACAAAGACTTACAAAAACTCAAAATCAAATAACCAAGGATTAGATTTATATTTGTCATTTACTATTTATTAGGTTAATTTAAGGGTTTACCTTTGTGTATATATTTAACATTACGTTTAAAATTTAATAAATCTGATTGTAATTGTGAGTTTATCAAGTTCTGATTGTCGTTGCCATCAGAACGTAAAACTCGATATCCAATTCGAACAATTTCCTAATCTTTCAATTCACCTAATCTACTCATTTAAATTAAAAGGATAAAACTTCAAAAGAAAACTGTAAAAACAACCGAATCGTACTTGCATCGGACTTTGTTTCTTTCGACAAAAGCTACGAGATGGTTGAAGCATAAAGAGTAGTTCCCTGGAGCTTAGATTAAATTGTTGTGAGTGGCTCGATGTGTAAATAACGGTTATGTTTCTAAATTCACACAGTCACAACAATTTAATCTAAGCTCCGTAATTTAATAAGTTATATCAAAAAATAGATGTAATAATTGCCTACATGGCAAAGAGTGACCGCCATTATTGATGTTTATTGGAGTCTTCTACTCCAATAAAATATGAAGTAACGTATTCCGTAAGGTGATTGCATCAATTACCAAGTTGATTCATCCATCAACCAATTGATATACACCCGCTTAGAGAGGTGTTTAATGCATTACTTTATAGTGTTGGTCTATTAACAATTCTAATATTTTATCAATAACGTCTTTTAACTTGTCAACATGTATATAAACGTTTAATTTAGAGGACTGATTGAGACTTAAAAGGGAATAAAAATGGAGAATAATATATTTTTTCCAACCTAAAACTCCATTTAAGAAAATTGGGGAGAATTAAGGTGATTATTCATTTATTTTGTGTACCGAATACAACGGTCAAAATATCTTGTATCACTCGTTTCATGTATCATTGTATCCTATTGTGCGATTGATGGAATTGTTGTTGTTTATTATTTTTCTAGTAAATTACTATTACTTTAATAATTCTTTATTTAGCTTCAACCAACCACACGAAAAGGATACGTAGCAGTGATATAAAAGATCTTGATTGCGAACACACAGCCCTAATGAAAGTTTGGTCCGGTTAGCGTTTTACAAATGTAATATATAATATATGTTTGTGGAAGAACATACTTCAGAGGACTTTCTTGTGAAAGTTTTGTAACATATTTTATATTACTAAAATTACTTGGTACGTGAGATATATTGATACGAAAGTTTTTTTTGATAACAAAAACTGGTTATATTGACTTATTTCTTAAATATAGTCTAATCTAAACGAAGTTCGACTAAAAACCTAATATATGGGATCGAGATTCGCAAATAAGTCAAATCGTTCGGTTGATTTTTATTAGTATCCATTTAAAATTAAAAAGAATATAAAAGAAGCACTTGCACTCAAAAGTAAAATCGTACCTACTCCGTATCACTAAAACAAGGGAGGTGGACATTTGGGGTCAAGAAAAATGAGACGCTACTATCACGTGATTGATAACATTGTAAAATCCAGCCAATAGAATAAGCATAAATCAATTATGAAACGTTCTTTGGTTATAACTTCAAACGAATTTAATCTATCTGTATATCATTTTTCATTTATAAAATAATATTGGGTTAAATTGAAAAGTAGGCTTTTTTCTTAAAGAAGAGCATTAAGAGGGTCTTTTCTATTATTATGGGATAAACTAGGCCCCTTTTATTTATCAATAAAGATAAAATAGAAGGGCAAATTGATAATTACAAGGTAAACCCAACCCAAAAGAAAACCCTAAACCCAACCAAATCGGAACCCTGAACCGAACCGGCCTTGAACCCGAACCGGAACCCAGAACCTTGAACCCGAAACCGAACCAGAACCCCGAACCGGAACCCGAACCGAAACCCGAACCCAACCTAGATAAATCCTATTTATAGGGTTTTATTTAACTTTTCTCTAAAATTCCCTTTATACCCTTGCTTTTAAAGTTAAGAATAAATGTTAAATGACTAAGGACCTAGTTTTTGTATCAACAATATAAAAAAGACTTTATTAACTCATTTTTCTCAATAATATTTATGATAAATATTTTTTTTCATTTTCAATAATATCAAAACTTATGTAGTACTACATCATTTGAAACTATATGGAAAGATTTTGATATCAATGCATAAATGATAAATGTATGAACTAGGACTGTTTTCGATTCCGTTATCAAATTTACAACTAAACAGGTAAATGTTTAATTTAAGAGACCGTATACATTAGTGAAAATTTGTGAATTTGATGGGCTGCTACACAATTAACACAAAATTAATATGAATGACCCTACTTTCAAGCATGCACATAATATTTTGCATTAACTAGATGAAAAACCAAATAAGGTTACATATACAAAAATCCGTAGTATGTAACTACAAATATTACATGGGAAGTAAACAAAGTTAACAATTAACATTTAAATATTTTTAATTATATAAACAAAGAAAATAGAAAAAAATGTATGACCAAATAAATAATGTTGATCATTTTATTCTTTATTCCCTTGTTTTCTAATACTTGTCATTTAAAGTCTAAAATTTTATTTCATAATATTTGGCTCTATATGTATTATTAATACTCAAACTTTCTATAAATATAATTCTAACCACCTTTTCATTTATTGTTTGTATTTTCAAAGCATTATTTCATCTCTTCCCATACAACTCTCTACGTCCTACCATCGTTTTTACACAATTTTTTTAAATTATTATACAACATTAAATATTATAATTTCTACTTTTAGATTTCTTAATACGCGTGTTTTTACCCTAACGACATCTATTGAGAAACGGAAGGAGTATTATTTAATCATTAAATATTATAAATCGGAATTTAAAGATGTATATAACATAATATATTATATACTGATTTGTATACATATTATTTGAGATAATTTTATTTTTACATATATATATATATATCATAATAATAATATAATATTTAAAATAATTTTTTTTTTGAAAATATATAAAATAAGTTAATGATGTGATATTAGCAGTCTACTCTCCCATGTCCTTGTATGGAGTATTTGCCCTGTGCCCTGGCCACTGATATTTCGTTATCATATACCACTAAACAAATCCACTAAATAAAAGTCTTCTCAATCTCTCATTCCTGAAATCAGAAGATAAAGTATGACAGCAGCAGGAAGCAGGAGGGTGTCGCCGGCTTCAGCCAGGCAACACACCCGCAAAACCCATCCGAATTCGTCTTTCTTCTCTTCTGCTAATCTACAATCTCGGTTTCTCTGCTTAGATCTTATTTCATCTTCAATTGTTTTTAGAGCTTACTGTCATGGAGAATGGTCAACCAATATAAACTGTAAATGCGAAGATTCTGGAATTGGGTATATGTTGTTGGTATTTGATTTGTCTTTATATATTTGGAGTATTACCTGGCTTTGTGTTCGTTCATGTAAGTACGCATTAAGATGAAGGGGATCTCAAACATCACATTGACAAGCAATCAAATTGTACATACATGATCTCAAAACAAATTCTGCCATGTTTTTATTTATTTATTTATTTTTATAAATCGCGATTAAACCAGCAAACTGACGGTTTAGATTAAACTTAAATTTAACCTCAAGGTTTGGGTTTAGGTTTCCATTCTATCACCTCTACCTATAATCACCAAATTTTAGAGGAAGTTTACAACAGGAAAGGAGAAGTTTGCCAAAATCGTTCAATTTTTTGAGAAAAATCACGACATTGAAAGATTATAAGTTTCTTTGAAATTTTTCGATTGCAACAAGCGCAAAAGGAAAGGAGGAGCTAGTTCACTCTTATATTCACACGGACGTATATAATTTCTTAAAAATAAAAATAAAGAATTATATGACTCAACGTGTAAATTACGATTATGCTTTGAATTCACTCATTTACAACATTTAATTTATACTCCGTAATTTAATAATTTATATCAAAAATAGATGTAATAATTGCCCACATGGCAAATCAGTGACCGCCATTATTGATGTTTAATTGTTTTTTTCTTAAAGGAATTGATGTTTAATTGTTTATTGGAGTCTTTTACTCCAATAAATTATGCACTAACGGATTCCGTAAAGTGATTGCATCGACTACCAAGTTGATTCATTTATCAACCAATTAATAAAATACGAATTAACGATTCTAATATTCTATCAATACGGTAACGTCTTTTAACTTGTCAAAACACACACATATATATATATATAAACACTCTAATCAAAGGTTGGTCCAATTAGCGTTTTACAAATGTAACATAATATACTATATATTGATTTGTATACGTATAATTTGAGATTATTTTATATTTATATAGTGTATAATAATAAAAATTCTATATATATATATATATATATATATATATATATGTATAATAAGTTAGTGATATGATAATTTTATTAGTCAAGGATTATTGTCTTGCAGGCTTGCACCGACTGATAATATGTATTAGAGAAAATTAGCAGTGTAGAAGAAGAACCCAGTCGTCAATTACTGAAATCAGAAGATAAAGTATGACAGCGGCAGGAAGCAGGAAGGTGTCGCCGGCTTCAGCCAGGCAACACACCCGCAAAACCCATCCGAATTCGTCTTTCTTCTCTTCTGGTCATTTTCTATCTTCTTAATTCATTAATGCTTTCGATTAATCTACAATCTCATTTTCTCTGTTTAGATCTTATTTCATCTTCAATTGTTTTTAGAGCTCACTGTCATGGAGAATGGTCGACCAATATATGTATAGTTGCGTATCTGTAGAACTGTAGTTGCGAAGATTATGGAATTGAGAATTTGTTGTTGGGCTTTGAATCTTTGATTTGACTTTATTTATTTGGAGTATTACCTTGCTTTGTGTTCGTTCATATAAGTAAACGTTAAAATAAGGGGATCTCAAACATTCACACTAGCAGTCAAATTGTACATACATGATCTTACTATTTACATGAAAATAAAGAAAATCTCCCAATTTCATTCTTATACTACTGTAATCTTCATTTCATCTCCATAATCTATAACCACCAAAGCCACCCGTGTGGTAGTAGATACAACTATTTAGTTTTAATTTTCAAAATTACTGTTGACAATTCTCCAAATCTCAGGTACAATGAAGAATAGCCTTATCATCTTAGTGGTCGGCATCTTTGCCTTTGCATATCAAGCCCTGCAACCTCCACCGCCGAAGATTTGTGGGTCCCCTGGTGGCCCTCCGGTCACAGGTCCGAGGATCAAGCTGAGAGATGGCAGATACTTGGCGTACGCAGAGAGTGGCGTGCCAAGGGAGCGAGCAAAACACAAGTTTGTTTTCATCCATGGCTTTGATTCCTGCAGGCTTCACAATCCTTTCACCAGGGGACTCTCTTCTGTATGTATACTGTACAACATTATATTTAACACAATCTGTGTGTTATAAAATGATTATCATTTTTGTTGGGTTTTGTAGGAAACTGTTGAGACCTTGGGAATCTACGTAGTTGCCTTTGATAGAGCCGGTTATGGAGAGAGCGATCCAGACCCTAAACGAAGCGGCAAGAGCTTAGCTATGGATATAGAGGAGCTTGCTGACCAGCTACAGCTTGGACCAAAATTCTACGTTGTCGGATTCTCCATGGGTGGCGAGAACGTCTGGAACTGCCTTAAATATATTCCCCACAGGTCTTATATATATATGCTTCATTTACATGTGCACTTTCTTGAATAGAAGATGTATGTATGGTGAAGTGCTCTTAATTTTTGGGCTTGTGTTTACAGACTAGCAGGAGCTACATTGTTAACGCCAGTCGTCAATTACTGGTGGGGCGGTCTCCCGGCTAACTTAACTTCAGAGGCATACAAATGGCAGCTTAAGCAAGACCAGTGGGCGGTGCGAGTCGCCCATTACGCACCATGGCTGACTTACTGGTGGAACACCCAAAAGTTGTTTCCTCCTTCAAGTGTCATCACTCACAGTCCAGATATTCTATCCAAACAAGACATTGAAATCCTGATGAGTAGGACTGAAAATGACATGTTTGGAGATGTCAGTTTCCCCAAACATAACTTTTACAAAACAAGCATCACTCACAAAAATATGAAATTCTGTTAGACGTTACATACAATCTGATGTATTTTGTGGCATAAATGATCAGGGTTCGGTGAGACAGCAAGGCGAATACGAATCAATCCACCGCGACATGATGATTGGATTCGGGTCATGGGAATTCAGTCCTTTAGACATAAGTAACCCATTTCCAAAAAACGAAGGAACCGTTCATGTATGGCAAGGAGATGAAGACGGACTTGTTCCAGTAATGCTGCAACGCTACATAGCTCAGCAGTTGCCATGGATTCGCTACCATGAGCTTAATGGTACTGGTCATCTCTTCCCCTTTGCTAAAGGAATGAGTGAAACTATCATCAAGACACAGTTATCTGTTGAGACCCATTAACACATGATTTAAAGCGTGTTACCACCAGCAATCTATTTCACCAAGAGTGATATTTAGATATTTGATATTTCAGTAGTAATGTAGCACATGCCATTTGTAAGATGTACATTACCATTTGTATTGAAGTTTTCAATGAAAGTTGTTTCGCTATTGAAGTGTATCTGTTACATTGCACCTCTTACTAGTTATGTCTCTATTATGTCTTTGTTATGTTAATAATCAATAGGTTGTACATATAGTTACTACAACTTCAAATATTTGTACCATTTATCCCTTATACACATATACTTGAATGCCTATACATTAGTTGGTGGCTTATGACTTGTTTGATGATGTACAAGGGCACTTAAGGAGTTAAGTGATATCTTGACATGATTCAAACATAACCTAAGATGCACTAATGTGTATGGTGATCTTGTATATTGTGTTATTATGAGAAACTTAATAAGTTTCAGCTGTTATGTGTAAATATGTGTAAACTTAGGGGCAACCGTTGTAATTCTTGCTTTTTGGGCCTTTTGTTACTGGGCTTGTCTTGATCCGTCTCGTTGTTGGATTAATGAGAGCATGTGACATCTTCACGTGTTGATTGTCGTCTCCTCTTAACCCTAGGTATAAAAGCTTCGCTACAAAGCTTTGGAGGTACTGTGCAAACCCTCGGCCGATTCCTGAGTTCCTCTTCTCCAAGAAGCGAAAGAGAGAAAAGAGAGAAGAAAAGAGAGAAAGTGAGAAGCGATCTTGTGTGTTTCGTGGGAAGATCAGATTCAGAACACAAGCTTCACTGGAAGCTAGTTTCTAGTTGCGTTGACATCATCTGGCTTCTGTTATCTTGTTGTTCTTGTTTAGTTTTCTCTTGGTTAGGGTTTTATTGGTCTTGATTTGAAGTTGTTGTTACTTGTAATCATACGTCCTATCTACCTAGTGGATTGCGACGGATTTCCCCTCCCGAAATCCCGCAGAGTAGGGTTTCAACCCGAACTGCGTCACCAAGTCTTTGTTTGTTGGTTTGAATTGTTATTGTTTTGCAATATCACTCTAGATCTGTAGTATTTTGTAGAAAATCGTTCATATCTAGTTTATCAGTCTCAGATAATCGGATTCACCAAAACACAGCTATTGAAGTGTATCTGTTACATGAGCTCCATGGTACCGGTCATCTCTTCCCGTTTGCTAAAGGAACGAGTGAAATGATCATCAAGACACAGTTATCTGTTGAAACCCATTAACGTACACCTACCTGCAATCTATTTGACCAAAACTAATATTTGGAATTTTCAGCAATAGTTAATGTAGGTGACGCTCCATTTATAAGCTATTCAAGTGCATCTGTTAGTGTTGAAAACCAGTTCAGAAAATGGACTTGTGAAAAATATTAAAGTCCAAAAATGCTAGCCTTTTGAACCACATCGATTCTCCCAAGTCCCAAATACCTAAAAATGGTGCTAGCCTGAGATGGTATTTTTCCGTTGAATTTTATGCAATCTATTTTTATTTTTTAATAACCTATTTATGTGACTGTGCCAATCTGGATTCCAATACCCACTTCACACTTCACATGCACAAAAGGCATGGAAAACCCAGAAAAAGATGTTGCTTCTGCAACTTTGCGTCGATCAACATTGTTTTTTGTTTTTTTTTATGAACACTAGGAGAGATGCGCGTGCGTAACGCACCGTCGATTCAAACGGTGAATTTTATAACAACAGATTCAAACGGTGAATTTACAACGTTGTTAGTTCATGAATTGACAACAATGAGTGTTACATAATGTAAGGTGAATCTGAGAATCGGGAATAGATAAAGAATCGATGAAAACGTTTAAAAATTGACGTAAGGTAAACAGTAATTTCGTATAAGTGATCGTTGGGTATGTATACAGTTCTTATAACAAATGTACACAATTGTTCAATGGCTCATATTTAGAAAAAATTGAATAAAGTATACAGTTCTTATAACAAATGTACACAATTGTTCAATGGCTCATATTTAGAAAAAATTGAATAAATTATGCATGCAGTCACCAATATCATTCGAGGAACAATATTAGTTACTCTTTATACAGTTCTTATAACAAATGTACACCATTGTTCAATGGCTCATACTCTGTAGAAAAAATTGAATAAATTATGCATGCAGTCACCAATATCATTCGAGGAACAATATTAGTTACTCTTCATATTCCGTGGATGGTTGGACATGTTAAAATTGGTGTATTGATTTGTGGTTGCGAGTATATAGTAGGAAATCGTTAACTAATCTGAATTTAGTTGTCAAGTATATTGTGTATCTTGAAAACACGAAATGTGAATGAAAGTTACAGCAGAGAAAAAGAAAACTGTATATTTAGATAGACACAAACATTTGCACCAACTACTTCCTTCCATTCAACAAAGCCCTCCTCATACAAAGGTAAGACAAGCTAAAGAGATATTCAAAACAGTAAGCTGCTAACGAAAATTACAAGATTGAGCGTATATAATTGGACATGGAAACAAACGACAAGTCTATTATAGGTCATCAACTGGTTCTTCTTTTCATCACGTAGGTCAATTCGATTACGACTCAATTCAATAAGTGAAATAGGTAAGCATTCAAAGTCACGAAATGATTCTCACTCAATGCTTTCGTTACCGAATAAAGATCAGATATCTGCGATCGTCACTTAGTGCTAAGAAAAAAGACCTTATCCTTTTAAGGATCTTCTTTCTTACTCCACTCATTCATCCAGAGATTGAAGGAAAATCAACATTAAAAATACATGTATGTACTTTCGTAGGCATAAAATCTAACGAACTCTAATACATCATGAAAAAGAAATAGATTCTTTTTTTAGAGCAGTTGACTCATAAAGACACCTAATAAAATCGAATTACAGTCGCCTCGTTTAATATATTTGCAAAATTTGCAAACTGTGAAGCCTAATACTGCACCATGTCAGCTGTCTTATAAATTAAGGAGAGGGGCTCAAACATCGAAAGAAAGCAACAACCTGTCAACCTTACATTATCAAGAATAGAAAGCAAGCAAAATACCAAAAAAGTGGCAAGACAATTATAATATCCTAGAATTGGCTGAGTAATTCTAAAAAACAAAAAGATTGAGAAGTGAGCTACATATCAGATACAATAATAGATCTTAACCTTTTTATGTTCTCTTAATGGCATGATTAAAGGTGAAGATAACTTGGATAAGGTAAAACAAAAAGAGCGTGCAGTGAAACTCATCAAACCTGCTTTCGAAATCCTTCACAGTGTGCTCGGCTTGTTGCCTACGACACTGCTCCAACTCCTGCTTTTCAAGAAGCTCGTGTAAGGTTGAAGCGAAGTTATTCATTGCTGTTTTTACTGCCTCTGACATACCAGATTGAGTGATTCTCTCCATTGCCTGCATCCAGTCATGGCAGATTACGAACACTGAGGGTACACCGTTGACTCGGTGAATACC